>CM059871.1:42429473-42954447 GCA_030490815.1 Acer saccharum
ATAGTTATTGAAATCCAATCCAATGATCTACAAAAATCAATGATTTGAAAATGAAAAAAGAAATTAAAACTAAAAAAACTAACCTTTTAACATAATACCCCACACAAACTGGTTTCTGCATAGCAGCTAAATTCACCGAATAACATTTGTTAATTAGAAAGTAGTTCAAGAGTTGTTGGACATGGTTGATGTTCTTGAATGGTCAAACAATTACTTAGCAGATTATGATAACTGGCTCCAAACTGTTGATTCTCATCTTCCAAAGCATTGCATCTGAAGGCAGGGCCGGCCCATAAGGGCAGCCAACCCAACAAAATGTTGGAGCCCCCAACTAATGCAATTTTCTTCTTCTTCTTTGGGGCCTCATAATCTATTATTTGTTAATGATCTTTGGGGCCTTAATTAATAAAAAAAACTTTAAAGACCCAATATGATTCTGAGACCATGATATCACTGTGGCCCAATATTTGTTAATGATCTTTGGGGCCTCAATTAATAAAAAAAACTTTAAAGGTCCAATATGATTCTGAGACCATGACATCACTGCACTATTAAATATATATATATATATATATAACCTGCTAAACGAATTACAAATCAAAATTCAAAATCTTCACTTTGCTCTCTCTTTTCTTCTCTCTGCCTCTTTGTTTTCTTTTTAAAGTTGTTGTCGTTTGAAGAATCGAACTTATAGAAGGTATGATTTTTGTTTTCAATTAATTTCTACATTCTACATGTTGATTTATTTTCATTTTTTTGGTGCTTTCAAATTTAGCGATACCAAATAGGCAATTTATGTGTTGTGGACGGTGACCTTAATTTCTCTACAAGCATTTCCTGATATTGTATTGTAGTAGTCAGTCTTCCATGGTCATCAAAATAACACAAATGAACTTTATTTTCAACAGAGTTGTTGCAAACAACCTGTTAGAAAAAATTGGTGTAAAATGCTATATAAATAAATTGAGACAAAATAAACAAAGAATAAAATTATAAACCCATTAGTTTTAGTTTATTGAAAAACTGCCTTCACACTTTTGCAGTAGCTTTATCTTTTTGAAGTTGGGGCTAGTGTTTAATACTATATCTTTAAAACGATTTTTTTATTTTTTTGAAATAGCATAATTTAAAACGATTTACGCCTGCCCACCGGTGCTATAGGTCAAATGGCGCTCGCCTTCTTCTAAGATACAACAACTTCTCTGTCCTATGATAGTAGAACTTCAAAACCACAAACACCCATCAAATTAATTATGTAGACTTCTCTCTCAATAACAAAACTCTCGATGCTTTTATACAGTAATTTATGTAATAAAATTTTCTAAATTTTTATTGAATGAACGACTTTTAATATTTATAGATGCAAAGTGCTTGTAGAAAAGGTCATGATTTAAATGAAAAGCTACCTTTGTTCAGGATCATGTCTTCTCTAATGGAAACAATTTTTCATTCATATCAAATATGATTTCACAAACAAATAAAGATTAAATATTTATTGTTTTAGTATTATATTTCCAACACAACCCACTTAATGCAAAAACTAAAAGAGTTTGATAGACAAATTCCAATTCCAAGCCTACTAATTAACTATCAGAAGAAGTGTCATATGCAAGTAGAGATCATTGAAATGACTTTTAACAATAGTCTTGATCTCTCTCAGTTCCATCGTATCACGATCAGCAATCTAGCTCTTATATTAGATCAACCATCTCTTCCTGTCCCTTCTGTTGTTGTCTCTTTGACCATCTCTTCCGGTCCCTCCAGTTCTATCTATCTTCTCTTCGCTCCCCTCCACCAGTTCTATCTTTTTTTTTGAACAACAACGACAGACTTCCACCAGTTCTATCTTCTCCGGTCGCTCCAGTTCTCTCTCTTTCATTAGATCAACCATCTGTCCATTCACTTCCATAATCAACGGAGGAATCTAAAACATAAGATAATCCACAATTCAGTTTAAAAAATACCCAATAACAAAAAGAAAACTGGTTGAAGCCAAAAGGAACAAATGAAACTAACCTTCAATATACATGTACTTAACTCTGGAGGCTCCACGTGTGGATCCATGTAGAATGATGCTAAATGAAAAGAAAAAAATCAACCAAAAATAAGTTTGTAAAGCACAAACAAACTGTACCACACAATTGACATTAAAATGATTGTCAAGTTTGTTTACCATCATTTAGTCCGTAAAGTTTATATATGTCTATTATGTCCATTGATTCATGTTCTTCCCAATTGAAGCCTTTTTGACGACTGTGAAACAACGTTGCCTATCGATATCGAGATCTGTAATCTTATCGAGATCGGGATCTCTAAACACTTCGAGATTGGGATCGAGATCTTCCTCTGCCACAACGCTCACTTTCGAATCCAGATCCTTCCTCAAATTCTGTCGTTTTTCAGGAGCTTTCTTCTTCTTCCTTCCATCAAATGAGATTTTAGAAGCACCAATCTCTTTCCTCTTCTTCTCCCTAGAAGAAGCTCCTGTAGGAGATTATTAAAGTAAAACCACAAAAGGATTGAAACCAATGTAAAATAGAACATTAAACAGAAAGCGTAGGAGGAGTACCTTCGAAGTGACCAACTTGTGGTGCCATTGAGAAAATGTCTACAAGAAACTTTCAAATCAATGTTCTGCAATATTGAGAAACTGATATGAGAAAATAAGAATAAAAATGTATGAAATGAAACCCAAAGCATGACCCAATCAAGATGCTAAGGCACATTACATCCTCAAAAAGCAAAAAACAACTTTATCTACAATGGCAGAATCTGATATAACTGAAGACAACAATAGAACAACAAAAAAAACTATGTAGTTCAGCTATCGCGGTTCAGGGAGAAATCTTCCACTATCAAACATAAATATAACATAAGGTCATATTTATAAAAACTCATTTAAAAAGAATTGGATAACAATATGTTAAGCAAAGATCGACTAAATACGTAGGAAAAAGAGAATATATATATATATATTAAAATATTTCGGAACATAATAATAAGGTACATAAATTTGTTTCCTAAGAAAAACACTTATGCAACTACATACTATGCAAAATATACTTATCTCATAGCAAACCACATAAAAGCAATCGCCCACGAAGCTAATAATCCAATCCTTACCCTAAAATCACATAATCATACGAATATCAAAGTCTAAATAATGGCTAGGACTAGAATAAGGGATGCCATAATGTTCCACGAACCGAATTCCTAATACTAGAACTAACTAGTGCTGTTTTGAAAACCGAACAGTGTCCAATGTAAGATTTTTAATTTATTATGAACATACTGGAAAATTCTATAATTTTGCAAACAAACTTTAAACAAAAATATATATTGATATTAAAATATTCAGAATTTTATAAAATCTGTAGATACCTTAAACTAATTAAATTTTCGTAGTATTCTAATCCGTCCGATAATAGACAGTCCCGAACACTACTCACCATTTGAATTTTTTAAAAATTAATCTTCAACATAACGTAAATAACACATATAAGGTTCCAAAATAAAAGTTTCAAAGCGAAATCATTCAAATACATATTTTAAAGTATTTATACTTTTGGTTTCCGGAATCTGTCTAATACTGGACAGATTGTAGTACCCAGTTTCGAAAATTCATAACTAATTCAATAAAATCCTAAAAATAGTAAAATAAATTCAGAAACCCTTTTAACATATTGGTAAACATCTTTACTAAATTTAAAATTTATAAATAAGTATAACATGGCAAAATACATTTTCGAAATCAAACTATATTACAAAAACCAATATTTTCAAAAATACTGTTTCAAACTCAAAAAGTCATAAAAAAATACAATACTTAATATTTTGAGACGAAACGAATTTCTTTAGAACCCTTAGGTAGTCTAGTTCAAAATATAAAAAGACAAATCACAACAATATCACGAATAAATTAACTAAAATTTTCGGAATAGGCACTGGTCAGCATTAAATACATTGATATATATCGAAAAATAGGAATCAATAATCACTCTAATATTCTTCTATGGTTATTACTACACAATCAAAACCCTAACTTTCATTACACTAAGCATTTAAGTAATAGAGGAAACACATAAAAACGAAAAGACACACCTCGAAAACCAGTTCTTGACCGAAATTATGGGAGTTTTTTTTTTCTTCTACACTTGCCGTTCACCAAAGAGTAAGTTTTAGGGTTCAGTATTTATGAATGTAAAAGAGAAAACAAGAGTCTTAAATCAAAGAGTTTTAAAAAAGGAAGGATTTCTAATCAAAATCAGAATCCCTATTTATTATTATTATCATTTAAAAGAAAGAGTTATACAAGGAATAAAACACTTATTCAACTCTAATTTTTATTTTAAAACTTTAACCCCCATAAAACCATATAAATTACAAAAACAAAAAGTGTTTTTAAAACCTAAACGTTTACTAATCGGGAATGAGAGGAATTAGAATCAAGTTCCACTGGAAAAAGGAATGGAAGGGAATCAGAATTAAGTTATTAAATTCCATTACTGTGTTTACTAACTTTTAAGAATTAGAAATGGAATCACATTTATACAAAGTTGATTACAAAAATATTCTTGTGTACAAAAAATAGCCGTATTTATACATATGAGAGATGTACGAGTGTAGCTAATAAATTGAAATTTTTTTTTTTTTTTTTAATGAGTGGGGACAATCAAGTTCTCTTTCGGTTAGGAACTTAATTCTTGAAATGTGTTTGGGGTCCATGGAACTTAATTCCCTACAATTTTAGTAAACACATGAATTTAAAAATTAGGAACTTAATTCCTATTCCCAAATAGAATTTAAAAATTAGTAAACGCACCACGCGCCATTAAAGAAGCAAATAAACTAAAAATCAGAATTTGGGTCTTACAAACTATTAAGCTTGAATTAAAGAACTCACAAATGTTTTTTTTTTTTTTTTTTCGATGGATCGCGTTCTATTCTGGAAATCCAACCAATTTCACAACTGATTTCAATTTTTGAAAATTAGGTTTTTTTGCTACCAAAACCGTCCTGTATTTATTTTGTTACTTTCACATTTTATCCCTTTGGTGGGATGACATTTATTCTCGTTTTTGAATTTAGACCGTCTATTTTTAGGATTGCTTTGATCTTGATTACATCCATTTTGTTATAAAAAGTTAAACAGAGCATGTTACATGAGAAACGGATATATATATAAAAACAAATTACACCAAACTTTCTTGAGGTTTGCTCTTTGATACACAGAAACAACTTTACCGTTAATATAATTGACACTCACCTCCCCTGCTATTAGGGTTTGACCGTTAAGTGTGAGAGTTGACTGTTAAAAAAATAATAAAATACAGAAATACCCCCGATTCACCAAAAATCTAAAATAACTA
This sequence comes from Acer saccharum, assembly GCA_030490815.1. Taxonomy (NCBI): domain Eukaryota; kingdom Viridiplantae; phylum Streptophyta; class Magnoliopsida; order Sapindales; family Sapindaceae; genus Acer; species Acer saccharum. The sequence continues at coordinate 42,434,843 of CM059871.1, forward strand.
ATTACACCAAACTTCCTTGAGGTTTGCTCTTTTACTTAGAAATAACTTTATTTATAAATGACACTCATCTTCCTTGCCGTTAGTCAAAGTTGGTGAAATTAAACCGTAGACCAATTTTGACTATCAAAACTAAGGATAGTTTATTCATTTGAAGCATTTTAAATATATATATTTAAAAATTTGAATAAATATTTTTAAATGAAGATTTTTTTTAAGGTATTTTAAAATGAAGATTAAGTGAAAAAAAAAAAAAAAAACTGTTTTTAAAATTAATAATTATTTTTTTGGAAAGAAAAAAAAAGATTAATTGAAAATTAAGAATTGAAAAAAAAGAACGGAATTTTTCATTAAAAAACAGACACTCCAATTTAATTTAAAAGAAATTCAAATTAATATATATATATATATATATATATATATATATTAATGCCTTTAGCAGTTCGTCAATTCCACCAACAACATAAATCACATTCTCTTCCTAATTTGTCCGATCTCCTCCATGAGAGATTGAACTAGATTTCTTTTCAAAATGGAGCCAGTTCCACAAACAACACAAATCACAATCCCTTCCTAATACGGTGCAATTTGTTCAAAAAAAAAAAAAAAAAAAGCTCAAAATCTATTTATAAATAAGAAAAAAAAATAATTTTTTTCCACAAAAATAGAATTAAAATTTTTAAGTTTTTTAATAAATTAAAAAAAAAAAAAAAACAAATTGGGTAGGAATTGTGATTTGTGTTGTTGGTGGAACTGGCGAACTGGCTCAATCTGGTTCAATCTCTCATGGAGGAGATCGAACAAATTAGGAAGGGATTGTGATTTGTGTTGTTGGTGGAACTGTCGAAATGTTAAAGGTATTAATATATATTTTTATTTTTTTTATTTGAATTTCTTTTAAATTAGATTGGACTGTTCGTTTTTTAATGAAAATTTCCGTTTTTTTTTATTCTTAATTTTCAATTAATCTTAATTTTCTTTCCAAAAAAAATCTTTATTTCAAAATCTTTATTTAATATTTATATATATATATATATATATAATTCTTCAAATGATTATACTATCCTTAGTTTGATAGTCAAAATTGGTCTACGGTTTAATTTGACCAACTTTGACTAACGTCAGGGAGATGAGTGTCAATTATCAATAAAATTGTTTGTGCGTAAAAGAGCAAACCTCGGGGGAGTTTGGTATAATTAGTTATTTTAGATTTTTGGTGAATCATGGGTATTTCTGTCTTTTATCATTTTTTTAATGGTCAACTCTCACATTTAACAATCAAACTGTAACAACAAGGGAGGTGTGTGACAATTAACGGTAAAGTTATTTCCACGTGTAAAAGAGAAAACCTCAGGGGAGTTTGATGTAATTTCTTCTATATATATATATATATATATGTATGTATATATATATATATATATAGATAGAGAGAGAGAGAGAGAGAGAGAGAGAGAGAAGGCCCAAGCAGTGATAGTCGGAGGAAGCATAGCAGGAATTTAGTCAGCACATGTGCTCATTTCAGCTAGCTTGGACTTTCCTTTTTCGATCCGGTCCTCATTGGGAATTTGGGATCCAATTATCTTCGTCTAACAAGTAATCATTTTCCCGCAGCATAGGGTCTACTTGACGATGCGTAAATTTGAAGCGTAAATATCTTGGTCTCTTCGAGAATTTTCTCCAAATTATTCTTTCCTATCCTATCTCATGAAGTATTATTTTCATCCAAAACTTGCTAAATTTCATAATTTTGGTCTATCTGATCATTTGAATAAATATTAGAGATTTTATCTACAAAGTTATTAATAGCAGAATCCTTATTCAATAAAATATCCTTGCAAGAAGAGGATTAATGACTAGATTGCCTACAGATTTTTGTGCTGTAGAATCAATGGCCTGATTGCTTGCAGATACCTTGGTTGTAGAATCAATGACCTAATTGCCTACGAAATCTTTTTCCTGATTTACTGTGCTATTAATGACCATATTTCCAACATTAATAAATAGCAGATTCCTTACTTATCTACAAAGTTATTAATAGTGGGATCCTTATTCAATAAAATATATATCGGACAAGGAAGAGGATCAATGACTTGATTGCCTACAGATTTTTGTACCGTAAAATCAATGACTTGATTGCTTGCAGATTCTTAGGTTGTAGAATCAATGACTTGGTTGCCTACAAAATCTTTTTACTGATTCATTGTGCTATTAATGACCATATTTCCAACATTAATAAATAGAAAATGACTCACTCTTCCAAGGCCTTAGTTGCTGGCTACATATATGATATTATTTATGTACACTTGTACATCGAAACTCAATATTAAAAAGAATATTAGGAAGGACCCCATTTGAAAAAACTGATGACATTCAAAAAATTGGTACCAAATTGATTCACTGCAGCATATTCTGTGAAAGGCATCATATAAGGCCACCCATCTTCCTGTATAAGATAATTGTAGAAATCGGTCCGTCGAAACTCGAAACAGGAGGTTCCCTTCAGAAAAGCTGATTAATGATGACTGATGATGCATTCATCAATATTTGCATGTGATAGTTTCAAATATATATATATATATATATATATATGTTCAAGTTAGTGTGCTCTAATATAATTTTATCAGTGCGTTGGATGTGAACCATTAGATTTACATACTTTAACTCGAAGTGTATATACTTATCAAAACTTTTTCATAATCAATGATCCACATGCATTGGTACTGATGTAGTTACATCAGTACACACTGATGTGAACGAGACCATATATATATATGTATATATACACGCAAATGATTTTGTGCTGATGTTATCTTCGCTGCTTTGAGGACTATGTAAATTTCGTAAATGGTCAAGCGGCACGTTCCACGTTCAAGGAATTGCTAAGACAACTAACACAATACTCGAGGAGATCATCACTCTCACGATCCATAACAGCCTAACAGGTATGGACAAAACAATGAAATCATTCATTTTCATAAATGGGAAAATATATATATATTTAAATATTACATGAACTATTACAATAGAACTGCCGGGACCTATCGAGATCAAATAATAAATGTGCGGCAACATACGGTGAGATTTGAACCTCACCACTTATATGGAAGCTAGAGAGATGTACTACCAGCTCTGCTAAGAAGTGATGTGCCAATATATAATAGTGATTGAAAATAAAAACCTTCGATTTGCGTTTGGTTCTCGTAGGGATGTACCAACTTGTCTTCTTCTTCGTGGTTGAATCTGAAATTAGGTTGATTAATAATTTTTAAAATTATTTACATATCAATAATTAAATAAGAGAAAAAGTTATTGGAATTAAAGAATGGAAACACTACCGTATGCAAGATGTTTGTGTTGGTGCTTATTGACTTGATCTTTATCTCGGTCACCTGATCAATCTTTGAAACTCATGATGTTGTGGTGTGCTGAATAATATCCTTTTATATGTATACAGAGAAGTAAAATCATATTATATGGTAAGAAAATGTATTTATTAATTGGCTATTCATTGGAGATGGTACGTACATTGACCGTTTTACAGAGTTCAATTTCATTTCAAGATGCTCAATTCTTATTACTGTATATTGATGAGCTATGAATCACCATTGGAACAACAACCATCTTATTGATGGCTGATGAGCTATGCACATTAATTAATCAAAAGTAAAACGACCTAATAAATCGACACAAAGCACTAGATCGGAATGCAACTCGATCCTACCATAGGAGATGAGTTTTCCTACACTTTAGGATTTAATTAACGGTAAAATGTGAAACTCGAGTCTCTATCATAAATGTGAAATAAAAAGTTTTTTATAATCTCTATAAACTTTCGTTAAAACTTCACTAATTAAACAAATGCGGCTCTTGCTTATGTCTTGACTTGACTTGTTTCTTAGGTTAACAAAAACGATGATGTTATATATCAGGTAAAATATATGACATGAAAATCATCTCTTTGGCATGACATTTTTTTTTTCTCTCTCTCTCTCAAGAGATGTCATATTCTTGTTTAAATAGAAAAACAGAAAATCACCCAAGATTTCTGGCTATTGTTAGAGCATATTCACGGGGATAGAGTTCAAATGATTCGATTTTGCTAACTTGCCACCCGCCCACTATAGTTTACAGTTTGCACTACTTCCATTATAATATATATTTTTTTGAACCCCAAATTATATATGATTAATGAGAAGTGGAAAGTAATCCTTCAATTTTTTTTTCTCTAATTCCTAATAAGACAAGTGATTAAGAGAGGTTTGTAGATGATTCAGATCGGTTGTCAGCATTTGCAGTTGATGTGCATGCATCTCATGTCAAAAGCAATGTTAATGATGAATTTTTTTTAATTTGTTCTTCTAATAGTAGGATGTGCATGTCAAAAGCAATTTTAATGATGAGAAATTATTAATTTTTCCTTTTTGTTTTTCTCAAAGTGGTTGATATAGAAATATTAATATTAGAGTGTGTCCGACAAGGGGGGTTTCTTTTCTCAGAGATTATATCATGGGTGCCCAAAACGGCCGAACGGTTTTTCAAGAGTACGGCGCCTGGGCAAACATCCCGTTTACCAAACAAGACAATGTGCCATGTGAGGTTTTTTTTTTTTTTTTTTTTTTTTTTTTGACAATATCTATTAATTAGGACCAGATTTTTTTTTGAAAGCTGTCGCTATATGTGCCATATGAGATGTGATTGATGATATATTAGTTATAAGTGGAAATCGACCTAAATAGCACCAAATCCATACTGACTTTGAAATTGACACTAAATTTATAATTTTAGTTTAAATGGCACTAATGGATAAAAATACCCCTACAATTTTCTTTAATTATTTTTCTACCATTCTTAGGTTTAATTTTTTTTTTTTTCTTTTCAAAAACCTCCGTTAATGGATGAACAATGGAGGTCATCCATCAATGAAGGTGGAACAGACCTCCAATGGAGGACTAAGTCGTTCGACCTCCATTGGAGGTAACAGACCTCCACAGAGGTCGATGAGAAAAAAAAGTTTGGAAAATTTCTTATTTGCCCAATAAGTCTTGGAGTTAGCTAAATTACCTAAAAAAGTCTCGGAAATATCAAAATAAGTTTCGGAAATACCTGAATTAAGTACCAAAAATACAAAATAAATCTCGTAAACACCAAAATAAGTTTCGAAAAATACTAAAATAAGTATCAAAAATATAAAATAAGTCTCAGAAAAAAAAAGTATCGAAAATACCCGAATAAGTATCATAAATACAAAATAAGTTTCGTAAACACTAAAATAAGTCTCAGAATACAAAATAAGTCTCGGAAATACAAAAAACAAGTCTTTGAAAAAAAAAAACAGTGAGACTTAATTTTTTTATTGTATTTTAAGGGTATTTTTGTCATAAACATATTTTTAGTTCTATTAAAACTTAAGTCATTAAGTTTGTGCTAGTTCCAAAAGTAGCGGAGTAAAACAATGCTATACATTTTTTGAACCCACAGTTATAATATTCATATGCTACATCATTTTGATTAATAATTTGAGCAATAAAACCTTACTCTACATACAAATTTACAAAAATGTTCTCTGGTGCTTTGTAAATGAGACATTACCTGTCAAATACAATTATTTTTGCAGGCCCATCATTTTTTTTTTTTGGGTGTCAACTAGAACTGTAGTGGACCAGTGGTTGGTTGATGGGCAGCATTTTATTTTTTTTTAAATCAAATAATTTTGAGTCTAAATCGACCTCAACAAAATGTCTTAATTCTCTAGTTTGAGCATCCAAATACCCAGTATAGTATATGATTCTGCAAACAGGTGCAGGATCACCAAGGACAAAGTGGTTGACTTCTGTAAATGGATTGATTGATCTAAAAATATTTCATTGTTAATGGTTATGCATGAGCACATCTGCACATGAATATATAGCAAATAAGATCTTCTAAGAGAGGGAGCTACTGTATAACTCTTTCATTTTATTCACATCACTCAATGAGTCCAAACTTCTGGAAATTTCAGAGGAAATATCCTTAAATTATCAGTGAAATTTATTTTTTCCCAAGGAGTATCAGTGATATTTAAGTATATTTTTATTATATCAATCCCAGAAATATTTCAATCGAAGTATTAATATTTACTTCCCCCACCTATAGTCCTCAAGGAAAAATGATCGTAGGCCAATAAAACCCAAATTATTTTTGGGGCTAATTCACTAATTAAACCCGATTAATACTCACATAAACGTGATGCCAAGTAAATTGACTAGAATTTAGAAGTGTTTATCCTGATCAAAATACATGTTTACATTATAGTAAAGCATTTATTTTGCTTATTTATAAAGTCACTAATTGTTGATCATCATCCCCATTGTTATGGTTGGACAGAATTGTAAAACAAGATCATCTTCACACAGCTTAATTGCATCATCCTCCGAGAGTGTGACCATAACCAACCTGCTCATTGCACCCTCACTGGGCGGCGACGGGAGGACCAAAACCTGACCTAGTCCAACCATAGGTTCCACGTAACACGAAACGCGAACCGGTTCAAATCCTGTCTTCGAATACAGCCGAATACAGGTCCAAACCCTCCAAATTAGCACAAATTAGATCATGACCGTTCATTAAAGGTAGTGAATTGTGATCATTATTCTCCAACCACTCAATCAAGTCCATGATTCCCTCATTTTCATTCATTTTCTTCACTACTTGTCTTATAGCCCTAGCAGCTTCCGATAACTTGTTTTTATTATCAGAAAATTCTGCATGGAGTACTTTATTGTAAACCATGCAATTCCCAAAATACCCTTTATCCAATCCTAACACTTTTCTAGTATCTAAACATATAGACATGTCCAAGAGCTGATTTCCATGAAGTCCTTTGATTTCGCTTAGACAAACCCAGAAGAGCCCTGCTAGTGCCTCAAACGGAGACAGGTCGTGTGACGTGTGTGGTGGTGCACCAGGGGTCCGAGCCATGGCCATGCAGGCTCGGACCATGGGGTCCGTAAATGATAAAGTGATGGTTGCATTTTTTCCATTATTTGTGGATAATGGTGGGATTGTTGATAATGTTTGATCAATTGAGGACTTGTAGTGGTTGATCAAGGCTGTGTAGGGCTCGTGGTTGGGAGTCTTGTTGCCAAGTCTTCGTGGCGGCAACGGGTGGAAAAACAGTGGAGTGTGTAGGGTTCCTGCTAAGGTCGTGTCGGCCCAAGCCTTGATTAATGTTATAGCACAAATTGGATCGGCTAGGAGGTGTATACAGCTAAAGCCAATTGCCAATCCACCTCCTTCGAATTCTGTCACCTGCAAAGATAACCGTAAAATATCGTAAATATTCTGTATAGTTAGATGGTTAGTTGTAAGTCATTGTATTTCTATCAGCAGTAAAATTAAAAATTAAAAGAAAATAACTCTCATTCATAAGTATACAGGTTTTTTTTATTTTATTTTATTTTATTTTATTTTATTTTAAATAGTATACAGATTTCATATAGTAGTTAAATTATTGACCGATTACCTGGACGTAAAAGGTAGACCAGAAGTACAGTTTTTGGAACATATCCTCCCAATGAATAAGCTTGAGCTCCTTTTCTCTATCTACATTCTTCAACCATTCCTCTACACTCCCTCTAGCTCTGGCCTCCACCATTCTCACTCCTGCATCATTACACTTGATCATCCACTGCCCTTTATCGTTCTTCTGCAACCGTCCAGTGACTGCGGGAAAGCTCGTGAGCATTTCCGACAAGGACTCTCTTAGCTTTCTTATCATCTCTCCGGCTTCCACTGTCTCTCGCGGAGCGGTAATAGTACACGATTCTCAGGTGGTTTTTCTCCATAAGCCGGTCGAGAACAGATGGATGATGGTATTTTCCCGGTTGCACCGGTTTTGTGCTAACCACGGTTCGTTTGCAGATGAATGTGACCTGGGAAGTCATTGTGGCTGGGAATTTTTTAGGGGTTGTCTCTGTGTGTGTGTGTGTGTTTGGAGGGTGATTGATATTTAACTTATAGTGATGTTGTTGTGTGGTTTGTTTGAAGAGACCAAGTTTCATTTCGTGGTTACCAGAAAAAACAAACCCTTGTGTATTTGGGGGAAATGAATTTCTCATGACCCTTAAAATAATGTAACTTACTAGAATTTTATTTTTTGAAATCCTAAGTACGATGGTGATGGTGACTCGAACGTTGCATATTATCAACGTTAACAGACTGAATGAGCGTCCTTACCATCAAACCACATTGGACGGTTATTAATTGATTGGATTGAAATCTTGTAATTCACAAACAAAAAATTAGCATGGACTCTCAAAACCAAACTATTAACTATACAAAACTAATGTATAAGCGAATCCTATTTAATTATGATATTATGCTTTGCATAATTTTTGTATCTTTGCATTCAAATCTATGAATGATAAATTCATGACATATTGAAATTATTAACATTTTTTTTTTTTTTTTTTTTTTGGTTTTCAAATTTTTTATCACGTTAACATTACAAATTGGCACAATTTCAGGATTTTAGTGGTCAATTCGAAAAATTATTAAAAACTTTAATAGAAAAATATAAATAATAAAAAATATTATAATAAAATTTTTAAAAAATTATGGGCTTTGTTTCGCCACTAATTATAATTATATTATAGTAAAACTGGTTAGGATTATTACTTTTAATTTTTTTTAATAAAAAAAAATTGACACCGATTGAGTAAGGAATTTATCGAAATTCATCCAAATCAACCGCTATAAAATGCTTATACCAATGCCAATGCCAAATTTGGCACAAAAAAGAGTAAAATACTATATTTGGCACATTCAATTTAGCATTATGCTCCGGTGCACAATCTTATTTAAAATGCTATTTTTATTATTTTATTAATTAAAATTATAAAAGTAAACACTTACCATAAATATATTCATTATTTTTTTTAATGTTCCAATACAAAATTCCATTAATACATTTATTATTTCATTTAAAATATATATATAATGGTATTTTTGTAATTAAAAAAATAGATATTTATTATTGTGCCAAATTTGGCACAGTCATTTAGCACCGTATTAAAGGATGATTTTTACAGCCTATCCTAAATTTTAGCATCGGAGATGCTGTTCGTAATACAATTGTAGAGTGAATGTGATTTACCGTTTACGTACGACAACGTTTAGCTTCGGGATTCCTTTTAAGAAAACATAAAAAAGTTCACGCGCGAATAGCACGTGTGAAACCCTCTCTCTCTGTCTCTCGCTCGCTCTCGATCTCTCTCTCAAAATTATCAGATCAGATTCATCACAGAAGACAGAGAGAAAAAAAAAATGTCAAAGGCCGTAATTGTGGGATATTCAAGCTCTTGGGCTAGCGCGCTCACCAGGATATCGCCCTACACCTTCTCCGCCATCGGAATCGCCGTCGCCATCGGCGTATCCGTCCTCGGCGCCGCCTGGTATATCCTCCTCTCTCTATCTGTCTCTCTTTTTACGCCAATGCCTATTCTATTTTACGCACATCTCTTGATTTCTGATTTGTGTTTTGTAATATGTGAATTTTGACTAGGGGGATCTATATTACTGGGAGTAGTTTGATTGGGGCTGCAATTAAGGCTCCGCGTATCACTTCAAAGAATCTCATCAGGTACTTAATTTTATTCAACCCTAATTTTTTATAAACAAAAATAAATAAATTTTGTTGTCTTGAATGCTGCCAATATCTAGTCTGATTAGTGATTTGTTTTGTTTGCATCTAATTAAATCAATTCTGAGCTTTGATACCTTTTGTATCCATTAACAGTTTTTATGATTTAGTGCAATAGTGGGATTTATGTTTTCAATTTCTATGATAACTTGATTTAATACAGTTGAAATCAGGCTTTGTATAGTTGTAGAATATTGTTGGTCTTTTACTCGTGTACATTTTACTTTTGAGTATGTTCAAATCACAAAACAAACTAGTATTGGGTGTGGTTATGAATTCTACACTTTCTTTTTAATGAAACAATCTCTACTATTTCTCTCAAAAGGAAGAAAAAAAAAGGTTGGATTCTCCTTTTTGCTGATGCTTTCATTGGTTGTTGAAATATATGGGTGAAGAGATCATTAATATTTGTAGCCAATTGGGGTTGAATTGAAGATTGTTGCTTACTGTCAAGTAAATTTGTCCATCTTCCATAATAAGAAGTGTGTTTGGGAGGTGACATCCATCGAATAGGTGTCAGCAACTTTAATTGCGAACAATGTAAATTTTATGCTACTGAACATCCCTCTGTTAATAATTATTTTAAAATCCTGGCGAGTTTTAATAAATTAGTGGAAGCATTTGTGTAGATCAGATAACATGGAGACTTCTTCTCTAGGTTTCATCTTCCCTAGATTTCCGATTTTAGTGCTGGACCATTTTATGTTCTCATTCTCAATTTTTAAGTGCCACTATATATATTGACTTTTGTTATTAGTGTTAAAATACCCTTTGCATCTGCAATTTCAATGTTGTGCCTTCAGCTCTTTTCAGTGAGGATAAACAGTTGTGCAACTATGAAGGATTGGGTAAATTACTTTAGCCCTGGCCAAATTGTTGTATTTTGAGGCAACTTGTGTTCATGAAGTGTTGAGTTATTTGCATGTTTTTGCAACCATCTGTTGTGACTGCAAAGTATCTGTACGGAAGTTGGTCTCACAAAGTGATAGTATCTTGAATTTGTGTCTGCCCTTATGAAATTATGCTCTGTGAAGTGACGATTTTACATTTTAGACTATAACCCTGTTATGAGTTGAAATAATGATTTAGCTTTGAATCTATGTTTTTTCCAGTGTAATTTTTTGTGAAGCTGTTGCCATATATGGTGTAATAGTTGCAATTATTTTACAAACAAAGTTGGAAAGTGTTCCTGCATCAAAGATATACGCACCAGAGTCACTTAGAGCTGGATATGCCATCTTTGCCTCTGGGCTCATTGTGGGCTTTGCTAACCTTGTTTGCGGGTTTGTCTCTTGATCTTTTGCTCTTGCATCTTCCAGTGAAGTTCTCTTACGAAGGATTGAGCTTATGTTTTCTTATTCCCTTGCTTGTTATAATGTGTTGCAATTTTTTGTTTTGGCAACAGTTTGTGTGTAGGAATAATTGGAAGCAGCTGTGCGTTGTCTGATGCCCAGAACTCTACACTTTTTGTGAAGATTCTTGTGATTGAGATCTTTGGCAGTGCCCTTGGGTTGTTTGGAGTCATTGTTGGAATAATCATGTCAGCTCAAGCTTCATGGCCTGCAAAATCGGTGTAATTTACTCTTCTTATTATATTGTGTTAATTCAATGGTGAGAGAGTGTTCTTTATTTTATGTATTGCAAACAAACTCTGTATCTTGATGCGTAATTATTATTAGTAGAAAAGTAAAATTTGGTGCGGAATTGGAAATTGTTGTATTCCCCTATTCTTTAGGTTTTGCCTTTGTTTCATGGATAAATAAAAAGGTGGAAAGAGGAGCAAACCCACGGAAAGACGAGTCTCCGTTTTGGAAGTCTTTGGTTGTGTTTATAGACTCCATTGTTAACGTAAATTTTCTTTACTTGTCAGAATTGGACCGACTAATTTCCTTCTGTTGCTTGTTAGGCAAAGAAACAAAAATTCAACTCTGAACTTGTGTACTCCTTTTATGCTTCTTTTACTAGTATTGCGACTATTGCCTTAGGCTCCTTCTTCTTCTTCTATACATGTCTGTAATTCATCTTTAGTTGAATTTTTTTACATTATCCAGAGTACAAGGGAGCTCACTACAAAATCACAGTGAGTTAAGGTGTATGAAGATGGACAAAACGGCGTTGTTTTGTCTATTTATCTTTCTTATGCAACATCAGATCACTGCTAGTTTGTCTTTCGATATGTTAGATTAATCGGAAATTATAAAAGATTCCAGATTTATCAGTGATAACTGATCCAAATATGTTTCTGCATAATGATTTTTCTGCTTCTTGGTGCATTCTCTTGATCGTGTCACTGCTTACTTTCATACTCACAGAATTACCCTGAAAATGATTTTCATACTTACTTTCAATCTCTCTTTTTTTTCGTTTTTATAAAAGATCCAACTCTGGTTACAGTGAAAAGGAAGAATGAGCTAAGTAAGATCCAGTTTTTGAAAACCAGATCGGAATTAGCACAAACAACCAAGGATGAGTAGTACAAGAACAAGAATATTAAACTGATACCAAACACGCCTTTACTTGCAAGCTTTGTTGCGCATAATTTGCTCTATATTACTTGTACATTTAAGTGGAACCAAACATGGAATCGAGTATAGAAGGAGGCTCAGCAAAATGAGGAACACTCTTCTGTAGAAGGACCTGACAATCCTCGTGACTTTCTTTCTTCGGATCAAAAGGCTCCCTATCAGGAAGACTCAAGCCTTGTTTGATTCGACCAAGTCTCCGTGAACTTAAAACTTGCTTTGAAGTGATAGGTAGCCTGATAGATTGATATTCTTTGAGAGCAGAGTTCAGATTCTCAGTCCCCCGATACTTGTCAAGACATTTTCCCAGTACTGCTGCATCCAGTATCGCCATGTTTGTGCTTCTCGCGTAGTGAGGAGTTGTGGGGTGAGCAGCATCTCCTACTAACACCACTTTGTCCCAGAAGATTTGTGTCAAAGGATCACAATCATATATAACATTGATGAAAGGATCCTTTGTTTCTTCGACGAGTCTTGCCATCTCAGGAACCCAACCCTTCTTCACTTTTTCGTGCATTGCCCTGATCATTTCACTGCTCACTTTTATAGTAGCTGTATTGTCCTGAAATTGTTTTCCAGTGTCATCAAAGAATTTTGGTGTAGTTTGATATGTGAAAAAACATTAAAATATATATATATATATATATATATATATATATATATATATGTATATTGGGTATATTGGAGTGAAAGAGATCAAACCTTCAGTTGAGGCTCTGGTTGATTTTCATACCAAACCCAGTTGAATCTTTTGTACATAAGCTCAACAAGTGTCGTGTGACCTTCGGAATTCAAGTCCATGTACAAGCATTTTCCAAGATCAGGATATGCCTTCCGGATCCCTTTAACGGTCTCTGAATCCTCCTTTCCTGAGAAGTCAATAACCCCTCTCCAAGCACAATAACCTGCATACCTACACAAGAGACATTGCAAATATATCTAGTATCACCAACACATTTTAGAAGAAAAGAAAGATCTGTTGCACAAAAAACCTCAATTTGATGTCAGGTAGAAAACTTTGGCGAATTGATGAGCGCAACCCATCTGCTGCAATGAGTAAATCTCCTATTATTTCAACAGTCTCACCAGTCTGAAGAACTTTGGCCTTAACTTTGACTGATGTTCTGTCTTCAGAGATGCAAAAAGAGAGATAGAGATGACCCCAAAGAAACATTTCCGGTGTTAGAGTACTGTACAGGAGTCCATGGAGATCAGCCCAATATGCTGATCTAAGATTCGAGTTTTCGTCTCTTGCTAGTATCCAACTGACCTTCTTTTGCTTATCTGTTCCTTGTTTCTGCAAAGAAACACAAATCCAAGAGACTCACTTGATTTTGCTATGAAAAGAAATTTTGTCACGGATCAGTTTTAGATCATGGGTTTCGCTCAAGCGTCTTTTCACTCATGACCCAATTTACCTCACTCGCTAATAACGTGAAATACAATAGAAATGAAGTGAATCTATCTTTATACGGAAGAGTATATACCTGATCAATGCCAACAGGTAAGGTGACAGTGTGGAGAAGCTCAGGTTGATGTAGCCACGACTGAATTATCTTCTGAGACAATGGATCTAGTACAAGTCCAGCACCGGTTGGGTTTCCCGTCGGCGGTGCAGGTTGTTTCTCCAGAACCACCACATCCCAACCTGCTAAAATAAGAGCTTTTGCTGTTGATAAACCTGCTATGCTCCCTCCAGCTATTATTGCCTTTGGCTTCTGCTTCAGCTTCTTCTCAGCCATTTTTTTTCTTCACTCCAACTAGCTCAAACACATGGGGAAGACATATTTATGCACTAACGTGAGTGAGGTAAAATTGAATAAAAAAACTAGATGTATATCGGTATAGTTTTACAAGAACCACGTGATGATAATTATTTTAAGTAAACTAGACTTTGATTTATCGGTATATGTGAGAAACAGATGATACACAAATCACTATAAAATTGTCCTACAAGATGCATGTGATAATAAAAAAAAATGATTTAGATGTATTTGATACAATATCTACAATATCTAAAAAATTATATTCGCCTGAATCTGAGATTCTACAAATGTAAATAAATCCAGCTAAAAACTGGATTCAGAGTTCAGACAAGTTACAAGTAGATTGTGATTGCGAATGATGAACAGGAGAGTAAAGCACTGTTGGGTTAAGAATATATGCTCCATATTATGGAAATGGAGGTGAAGGACAATCACAATGCTGAACCAAGCAATGAAGGAATGTTGGAAAAGAAAGGCATGACTTCCTGTTGAAGCTCTTGACACTCCTCTGGACTAGCGGTCATTGGATTAAAAGGCTTGCGATCAGGTAGAGTTAAGCCTTGTTTAATTCGACCCAGTCGCCTTGAATGCAGGACTTGTTTTGAAGTGACAGGCAGTCGAATTGACTGATATTCTTCAAGAGCTGAGATTAAATTATCTGCTCCCCACTTGTCGAGGCATGTGCCTAATACTGCTGCATCCAGTATTGACATGTTCGTGCTTCTCAGGCCGTGAGGCGTTGTTGGGTGAGCAGCATCTCCGATTAATACCACATTGCTCCAAAAGATTTGTTTTAAAGGATCGGAATCATATATAGCGTTTATGAAAGGTTCCTTTGTTTCTTTAATGACTCTTACCAACTCAGGAACCCAGACCTTCTCCGCCTCTTGGTGCATATTCTTGATCATGTCATTGCTTACTTTCATGGTGACTGAATTTCCCTGTTACAATTCCCGACAAAGATTTAGCATCCAGGTCTATACAGAAAGAAGCATGTATAATTTTGTGATTAGAGTCTACTCTATTGACGAACAAGATTGACTTCATATCAATATGGAGTATGTTTACACTTTACAGCATGTGAGAGTAGAAACTTGGGATAAACTCAAAGGCTAAAGCATCTCATAAACTTGTGTTCTACTTTTGACATATCACGTGCAATTTTAATCAGCATCTAGTTTGACTAAATTTTACTCTAATGCAATTCAAGTTTATTATTATACAGAAAGTTTGCACATGAGTTGGGACACTTGGGAGTATGCAATCACCTTCATTTCAGGCTCGGGTTGATTGATATACCAAATCCAATTAAGCCTTTCGTTGAGAAGCTCATAAAAAACACTGTGAGTTCCATAACTGAGATCAAAGTACAAGCATTTCCCAAGGTCAGGATATGCCCTCCGTATGTCCTTGATGGTTTCCGAATTCTCTTTCCCTGAGAAATCAAGAATCCCTCGCCATGCACAGTAACCTGAATACCTACAAAAGAATGTTAACATAATATATACAAAGTCATAACTCATAACCAACATATTACAATAATCATAAAAAATGATCCCAGTTCTCAATCAAAGTGTGCATCACAGACCTCAATTTAAAATCAGGAAGAAAGCTCTGGCGAATTGAAGAAAGGCACCCATCTGCGGCAACAAGCAAATCTCCTTCTATCTCAATGATATGATCAGTTTGAAGAACTTTAGCCTTGACAGTAACAGAAGTTTTATCTTCAGAAACGCGGAAAGAAAGGTAAAGATGCCCCCAGAGAAATATATTAGGCGGTAGTGCGTTGTATAATAGACCGTGGAGATCAGCCCAATGTGCTGCTCTGAAATTGAAGTTGTCATCTCTTGCCAGTAAACGGCTAACCTTCCTCTCATCTGTTGCTTGATTCTGCAGAGCAGACAAATAGATTTCCAACGCGAATGTTAACCCAAATTCGACTTTGAAATGCAATCCGAAGAACTAACACTAGTGTAAACATGATACATTCTAATTCCAATTTCACAATGCAACTATGAGACTTGAATTCATGACCTCTCATAAATTCTCAATTCTATTTCTTCACCAATTAAAGTTAAAATTGATAACATAACATTTTCTTTTTCAGTAGGAAAAAAAAAATTATCGTTCTTCAGTAAAAATCATCAGTGTGGTCAGACACTAAGACTACCAAAATTTATAATATTTTACAAGACATAAAATTGAACAGTTCATTATATTCTCAAACCATTAATTTACCACATATATAAATATATAATCGATGAACTAAAAATCAGCATGAATGTCAATTGAACGAGAAAAGCAATTAATTTTTTTACCTGATCAACGGTGAGAGGCACTGTGGTTTTATGGAGAAGGTCGGGTTGTGGTCGGAGCCAAGACCGAATGATCCGACGAGCAAGCGGGTCGAGACCAAGTCCGGCGCCGGTGGGGCTTCCGGTGGGTGGTCCGGCAGATTTCTCGAGCAAGAGAACGTCCCAGCCAGCTGAAATTAGCGCGTGTGCACACGAAATTCCTGCTATGCTTCCTCCGACTATCAATGCTTTGGCTCTCTTCTTCTCCATCTCTCTGACTCTCTCTCTCTCTCTCTTTCTTTCTCTCTATCCGTTTCTGACGTCACATGCTCCGTTTAACATTTTATAGATTCGTGTGGGCGCTAAACGACGATCGATGAGTTGATTTCGAAATTATTTAAATGGGCTCTACTTGGCCCATTAATGAGTTGAATTCGAAATTATTTTTGGGCTGGACCTAGTCCTGACCCAACTTAACAGAATTAACCAGAAAACAACTGTTCCGTGTTGTTGATTTAACAAACAAACAAAACATTACCTAAAAAAAAAAATATTCCCAAATCTCGCACACACAGTCGCACACAGTCACACACACACACACACTTCTCAGGGTTTTTTTTTTTTTTTTTTTTTTTTTTCACCAGTTGTCCGTACAAGCAAAACCCTCTCTCTCTCGCTATATCTATATAAATCTCTCTCTCTCTCTCTCTCTCTCTCTCTGCGCGTTGAACAGAAGAAGGAGAAGACTAGAGATTTATAGGAAAAAAATAAGAGAAAAAAATGGGTGCAGGGCGTGAAGTGGCGATATCTCTTGATGCGGTGAGAGACAAGAACCTGATGCAGCTCCGGAAGCTCAACACTGCTCTCTTCCCTGTTCGCTACAACGACAAATATTACGCTGATGCTCTCGCCTCTGGTGAATTTACCAAATTAGGTTCACTTCCTCTTCTGGGTCCTCTTCTTTTTTTTTTTTTTTTTTTTTTTTCTTTTTTAATTGTTTTATCTGTACAATATGATTTATTGTTATGTCTATCTAATGTAATCTCTTCTGGGTAATTCTCCTTTTTTTTTTCCTATATATTTATGCTCTTTTGATTTCCAAATATGACTATTTTTCTGGGGTTTTATTTTTTGCTGTTTGTTGTGTTTTGTGTGGTGGGTTTGGCTTATTATATGCTTTTTTTTTTCTTTTTCTTTTTTTTTTCAATGTTTGTTTTGGTTTTGGCTGTTGATTTATGTTCTAGGTTTGGAACTGTTGAATTTTAGGGCCTGTTTTGATGCAGTCTTGAATGCTTTCTGTTTGTGAAATGTTGTGATAATATAGTTATAGAACGGAAATGGATTGTTCCCGATATACTACTCTGTTTTGTTTTACATATTCTTTAAAGCTTGAAATAGTTATGGCTTATGTCTATGTTGATGGTTCAGTCTCAGAATTTGTTGCATTATTGGAACAAAAATTTAGCGTGGCAGTAAAAATACTTGCTTATTGTTATTGTCACCCTTTTTGTGCCTTGAACTCCAATCAAATCGTTTATTTTCAAGCTGTTGAATATGCATATTTCCCGAAATCTTTTCTGTTTCTATTTCGGCACCTATAACTTCTTGCTAGGTAAACACATTCTTCTGATGCTGTTCAAATAATACTCAACTCCTGAAATCATGTTTTATATGGTAGATTGTTGTCGCATGCAGGTCCTTATGTCACTTTGTCATACAGCTTGTCATGGCACCATTATATACTTTGTAAATTGATAGTGAACATATTTTTCACTCATTAACATTGACATCTGACAGTTGTATGAGAACATTTATAGGGTCTGCCTGCGTTTCTGTACTTTCTGAACATGTAAATAATGTCTTTGATATCGTTGGTTAATGGAACAATCTTGCACTTCTTAATTTCTTTATAATTTGTTATATATGTAGTATTGATGCTCAAAAACTCATCTCGATGATTTGTTATTGCCATTGTGTGAACTATTGAAGACTATTCTCTATTGTTTAAGAATGTTTTCAACATATTATCTGCAGCTATTATTTTTGGGGTTTGCTATCCTCATTACTTAGTATTTCTGTTAGCGCAACACCTTCGTAGATATCAATAAATAATCAGCTGTTCTAAACTTCACTATTTTGCTTTCCTGCTCAGCATACTTCAGTGACATCTGTGTCGGTTCAATTGCATGCCGTCTGGAGAAGAAGGAAAGTGGGGCTATATGTGTTTACATCATGACATTGGGTGTTTTAGCACCATATCGTGGGCTGGGTATTGGTGAGTAAACACTTTTCATCTTTCTGTTGGTATTGCTCTGTTATGGCCGTCGTTTGAGAAGCCTCATCTGCATTCTTGTTGAGAATCCTCATTCGCATGATGTGTTGATTTTGCATACTAAGCCTCATGAGCATATATGTGAAATCAGAGAATAGTATTGGTTCTCCATACATGCCTAAGGATGAGAACCCTCATGTCGGTTCATGCTAAACTAAACAAACTGTGTATTCTGGCTGTCCCCTTGATTTTGTTTCTGTTTCAGCATTTCAGGTTTTGCTGCCTGTGAAGCTGTAGTCTCTGTAGAAAATTGAATATGAAGAACTCCAAACACATTTTTATTCAAGTGTTTTTTTCTCTCCACTGTTTGTAGCTCTGTTCACTAGAGAGCCAAGTTAGCCAAAAAGAAAATTTTCAATCTGAGCTTGGTGGCTATCTAATTTTGTTTTTTTCCCTTTATTTCTGCAGGTACAAAGCTGTTAAACCATGTTCTTGAGCTCTGCTCCAAGCAAAACATGTCTGAGATTTACTTGCATGTGCAGACGAACAATGAAGATGCTATCAATTTCTATAAGAAATTCGGGTTTGAAATTACAGACACCATCCACAACTATTACACAAACATTACCCCACCAGACTGCTACGTTGTTACGAAGTTCATTACTCATCCACAACCGAAGAAATAGCATCCCCAAGCAGCACTCAATCCAGAAGTCACGTTTATCGTTGTCTCGTTTATTGAATTTTACCTTGCACCAATTGTAATTGGAGTCTTAGTTTCTCATTATTGAGGTTATACGGATGCTAGAATGCATAAAATGAGTTGAATTATTCAACAGTTTATCTGCTGCGTCTCGTGAGCTAGTCTTTGTTAATGATCTGATCAGTTTATAAACTATTGAAATTATTCAGTCAGAGACTGGATAAGAGTTTTGTTCAATTTGCTTTGAAGTCATAGCATAACGATTGGCAAGAGTTTTGGAACAAGATGAAGGGGCAGGCATAAAACACGAGACAGATGACGAAATGAAAAATATATACGTAGCTTTATATATACAGAATTCGACTTATAATGCTTGATCGAGACTTACTACAATGCATTGCAACAATTTATTACAATATGTACACAATTCCAAGGCTGTGTAAGCAAATAATGCCATGTTTTACGACAGGACCAAACAGAGATCCACCGTATAATTGCAAGAATCGTCTGTTCAGTAAGCCAATCCTCCGGCAAAGGCATTGCCGTCATGAAGTAAGCTCTCTGTCAACCAATAACCATCCCATGAACCACCAACCCTCTT
Source organism: Acer saccharum (assembly GCA_030490815.1). NCBI lineage: Eukaryota > Viridiplantae > Streptophyta > Magnoliopsida > Sapindales > Sapindaceae > Acer > Acer saccharum. The sequence continues at coordinate 42,454,677 of CM059871.1, forward strand.
GACAATAACAATCCACAAATCAGCATTGTTGCAAAGCGGTAAATATTTCACATTTTCAATAGAAACAACAATCCAATGGTGTATCATCAAATCATCAAAACATAAAATGTTGTTATCACTTATCACACCTGAAACATGGTAAATTGAAAAATTTCTTCTTCCTCTGGGCGACTTCCTCGAATCCAAACACGCTGCTTGAATCGATTCTGCTTTCCGTTGTATAGACACATTAGAACAGACATGTTCAAAATCAAACTTTCATGTTCAATTGTAAGCAATGCAATGCAATGCATACCTCCTCCACAAACAAACTACTCAAGATCTTCCTCTCCTTGTGACCAAGTAAGACTCGATATGTTGAATGGTGAAATATCCGCCTAAATCGTTCAAACTGTTTTGCCAATTACCAATCAAACATCCAAAAAAATACATCATCAGCATCAAATATCATAAACAAAATAAAGAAATAACATTCACTGACCTGCCCCAAATCGAAGAAGGGACCGAAATATGTGGATCTTTCAAAGGGATCAAATCCAGCAAACTGTCGAAAACAAAGCGAAAATCAGCAGACAAACAAAAAGCTATAGTGTTTACATATGTGAGGGATTATTATAACTGACCCTGTACAAGACTTCAATGCCATAGTCTTGTCTGGGTTGGTCATTGTACTTCAATGCATCAAGCTGGTATTGAACAGCTTCTTCTGCACTAAACTATAAAACACAAGTTCATTTTGATTCACAACACAATTACACAAACAAATAAAAAATTGTCTAAATTATTACATTCAATCTTGGGCCAAATGGTCTTTTCCTCCTAGATTCAAGCCTGCAATATGGAAACCAAAACACTACTTCAACAAATATTTTCCATTTCTGTAATTGTAAATAAACATTGCAAGTTTTCATTTTTTTCAACTAAATTTGGTGTTCTTATGATGCCAAAACAGATAATTGAATTCCAAGGATCAAAATCAAAGCAAAGCAAAGGCGATCAAATATGAGTACCAATCTGCAGATAGGAAGTCTGGAACATCAGCAGAGGCTCTAACAGAGACGTTGACGACGGGTTTCGATTTGGAGAAGAGAGACGGAGACACAGAGACATGTGGACTTGACAAAGACGAGCAAAACGACATCGTTCTCTGTTTTCTCACCTCAAAAAACTCTCTCCCTCGCAATTTCTCTTCTGTTAATTTGTTGAAGATGGATGAGGTTTGATTGGGTAGTGTGTATACTTCAATTCAATCCCCACCGTTAGATGGACAGTAAAATTAGTAACATCTGACGGTCCAACATTCCTTGAATATCGTCTCGTCCGTTTAATTGTTTAAAATTCACACTCACACGCGACGCGATGTTCAAAGAGCGTGCTCGACGCGCTCCCTCTCTCGTCAGAAGTCTTCGGTCTTCACAGCAAAACTCTCAGTCGCTCAATGAGCCGCTCTCTTCGCATCCATTTCTTCGCTACCATGTCTTCTCGCTCTACCGTACTCTCTCTCTCAATCTATATTATATATATATGTATATGCACACACAGATTCTCACGCACAGTAACTGTATTTATGTATATACGATTTGAAGTCTCGCGAATACAGTGACGATCTAACAATTTGTGTTGTAGTACCGAGGCGGTAGGAACCAATGGAGAAGAAGCTTCTCCGAGAGACCCTACAACAACGGAGGAGGCAGAGGCCACTTCGTCAGCGGAGACTCCCACATCCGCTCCGTCCGAGACTCCAACCTCGACTACCGTCAAGGAAACTTCTCCAACCAAACGCCGCCTCCACCACATCTGCAATTCAGGCAACCTCCACCGCATCCGCAGTACTGGCAACCTCCGCCGCATCCGCAGTTCCAACAACCTCCGCCACATCCGCAATTCCGGCAACCTCCGCCGTACAATCGAAATCCGCAGTTTCGACCACAGCCTCCGCCGTTTGTTCAAAACCAAGCGTTGCGGCCTCGGCCTCCTAAACCGTTGGATTACAGGAATTGGGAGCACGCGAAGGCCGCTCCGCCGCCTGATTCTGGTAAATTCAATAAAAATGATAAATTTAAAAATTAAAAGTATATTTCATTATTTTCATAATGCTTGTATGTATATGAATCAGTTTTGATCAATATATTTCTATATAGCTTGTTCATCCATATGTTAAATGATTAATTCCTTTTTTAGTGTTTATAATAACATTTTTTGTTTGGAAGAGTGATGCTGATTGTGTTGGTTTAACTTTGTTATAGTTTGTTTTTATGCTTCACAGACCGGTTTTTAGTTCTCTCGTATAACATACTGGCTGACTACCTTGCTATTAGCCACCGGAGCAAACTTTACTTTCACATACCTCGCTATATTTTGGACTGGCAATGGAGGAAGAAACGCATATTATTTGAGCTTGGACTATGGTCGGCAGACATAATGTGTCTTCAGGTTACCATCTGGCGACCTCTATGATTATCATGTGTTTTATCTTCTGTATTAAGTCATGACAGCCTATTGGCATTTTCTAATCATATCCAGTTTTGGCATTTGCTAAAGCTGTTATTGCCTAATGATTTGGCTCTGCATGTGATTTATTGGTTTATTGTGCTGCAAATTATAAACTTTTATTTTTGATGATATATTTCAGGAGGTTGATAGATTTCAAGATTTAGAGGAGGAGCTGAAGGATCGGGGATATAATGGTATTTGGAAAGTGAGTAATTTAGGTTTTGTTACTGGGATGCTTGTTTTATTTCATTTTCCATCTATTTCTGTTTGGTTTGACATGAGGGCCTTTTATACCTGTTCAACAATATTTCAAGCATTATAAAAAAAAAGGAAAATTTGATAGTCTTGTTATTAACTTGAGCATGAACAATGTTCCTAATAGTCTTTGCTTACAGTATTCAGTGTTTAGTTCTTCAAAACATATGGTTGTTCATATCACTCGTATTTCTCATCAGCAGAGATCTGCAAATAAACTTCAAGAGCAACACTAATATTTGTCTATGAGAAATGCTGTAGCTTGGATATATGATTCCCCTTAAATTGTTAGCCTTTCCTTGAAAATTTGAGTTCCATATTGACCTGGACATTTTTATAGAATTGACATCTGATGTCATGTTTATTCATTCTAGAAAAGCCTGAAGTAATAATTTGTTTGTGGATGATTTGAGGTCTAACTCCATTTTAGTTTTATATAGATGCGAACCGGAAATGCGATTGATGGATGTGCTATATTTTGGCGTACATCAAGGTAACCACATCTCTGTTTTTTACATGCCTCTGATCCGTGAGCAGTTCATTACTCTTAAGAAAGTTCTAGTTAGCTGTGCAGTTCATTACTCTAAGAAAGGTCTAGTTAGCTTTGTAACTTTTGAACTGATAGTTGATTCTTCATCTGATAAAACAAAAGGTTAATTTGTTTTTTCATGAGGCCAACTTTTTAAAATAGGAGGTTGGCCGTTTTTATTTCTTATAAACTTTGTTCTATTTACTCTCCTTGGCTTCCTTTTACTTTTGCTTGTTTTATGGCTGCTGGCTGCAGCACCTATTCAAAATATGAAGTCATGTTCCTAGTTTCATCCACATGGTTTTTATTGAGCTCTTGTGTTTTGTGAAACAAAAATAGTGTTTGCTTGTCTATATTTGTAGTTTTAAACCAGTATGACCTCCTATAATGGCTCAAGTATGCGGGCATTTTTTAGGTCTCTAATATGTAGTATGTACACTTGCCTTGAGTGATTAAGAATTGAAGTTGTGCACTTAATAAGCACTCTACTGGGTTTGGTTTTTCTTGGTTTCCACACTGGGAAAATCTTTGAAGTGATTTTGTACAATAATTCTTTTTAATTGCTATCTGATTTTACTGTTAAGCTAATTTTATATGATGACATAGTCCAAAAGTTAGTGAAATCATATTTATGTCAGGTTCAAGTTGCTGTTTGAAGAAAGCATCGAATTCAATAAGCTTGGACTTCGAGATAATGTAGCGCAGATATGCGTGCTTGAGGTATATTAGGTTTTTTATCTTGAAAACTTATTAAATTTATTTTTATTTGATGTTTCCCGAATTTCTTTAGTTTTATTGATTGACACAATTGCTTGCCATAAAATTATTATTTTTCTGTTGTTGAACAGCTATCGAGTCCAAATCACACTGAAAATACAGCAGCTCTTCCAACAAGGTAATTTAAGAAATTTCAGTAAAAAAAAAATCTTTTCATTGGTTTTTGTAGAAATTAAGTGCCACACTAAATACTGCACTTATAGAGCCATACTTTCCAGCCAAATATTCTCAAAGGAGAAATAACCAGAGTATTGTGCCCATGTTTGTTTTAATAGGGAAAGAATCCCTGCTTCTGTTTCTAGGCACAGTTGCTTTCTTTTTTCTTAGTCCATTATTATTAGACTGTATACTTCATATGCGTTATTAAGTAAATATCATGAAAAGTCTAGCATGGAAAAAAAAAAGATGGAAAATGTTTGAGTTAATCACATGGAAAATCTCATTTAAGTGTTTTTGAGAGTACATAATTTCATTTGTCTTTATTCTGTTTCTGCAGCTCAGCACCTCGTAATAAAGTTGTTGTATGTAATATTCACGTGCTATACAATCCTAGAAGAGGAGAAATTAAGCTTGGCCAGGTATTTCTGGAGTGGATTCTACACCACATCTATATAAATGAAATTATGGTAAACTTGCCTCAATTAATGTGCCAGTGTTTTCTTCAACAGGTTAGGACCCTTCTGGATAGGGCTCATGCTGTTTCAAAGATTTGGGATGATGCTCCAGTTGTTCTTTGTGGGGATTTTAATTGCACTCCAAAGGTTATCACTTTCTTCATGCCTTAAGCTTCAGTTAACCGTATTAGAGACTAATCGTTTTTTTCTTTATTGGTACTTATGGCATATATCCATTATGTGTCTTTTGCAGCATTTTTTGAGTTTAACGTGTTAAGACAATTATATTTTTGTTTCATTGCAGAGTCCATTATACAACCTTATATCAGAGCAGAAGGTAAAGATTCATCTTTTCTGTATGTGATTCCTTGTTCAATAGTTAAGACGGTGTGGAGTAAAAATTCTGCATTGTTTGCTGCAGTTAGATTTGTCTGGAGTGGATAGAGATAAGGTATCAGGACAAGCTTCTGCAGAAATTCGTGCATCAAAACCATACAATCCTAATTCCAGGTAGGGTTTATAAAAGTCAGATTATCATTGTCTGCTTTGGTCTGTGCTTCAATTGTTGAAAATAACAAGCTTCCATACATACAGCGCTCAGACTAATGATGGTTCAATACAAACTCCATCAGAGGTAGGTGGTGGCTCTGTTGATATTCAGCCCGGTGATCCTCTCTCAGATATGCAGAAGCATAACAAAGATGGTAATGCTGAAGTATTTCCATCTGTGAACAACTTATCTACATGTCAATCTACTGAGACAGTGTTGGGCGGGTCTTATAAAGATCATGCATCAACAAGTGAGCAATCTGAGTCAAATATTAACAAAGAAGATGAAAGGACAAATGGTGATGATTCTACATGCCCCCTTGTTAGTAACGATCAACCTAGCACGGCTGGCTGCAACCCTGAGATAATACCTGCTTCCAGCTCCGAAATTTCTTCAACGGAACTGTCCTGCCTTACTTGCGCTTCTGATTCTATTGAAGTGTCTGTTGGGAGCTTAGGAAAAAATTCATCCCAATCAAGTGCTGATGATAAAGAGGGTAATTATTCAACCACATATCAAAACGAGGTCTCAAGTGCATCAACCAGCATTGACCTTTTATTTGCTGCTGATAAACTTGAGAATTTATTTACGAGTAACCAAGATGAAGCTGCAGTAGAAGGTGGAATTATACATGAAGATGAGAACACATTTTTATCTGCATTACACAACATGGAAGATGCCTTTCCACCTGAAACTGTTTATGATCCATCATCGTGGACTACAATGGAAATAGCAACTGCAACAGGCAATGGAGACTGCACCTCTTTGGAACACCCTCTGCAGCTTAGAAGCACATATGCAGAAGTGGAGGTAGAATAGTGTTAAGCTTTTACTTTCACATTAAAGGAACCCAAAATTACTTTGTTAATGTCCTTTGCTACTTCTCAGGATTGTTCAGGGACGAGGGATTCAAATGGAGAGCCATTGGTGACCAGTTACAATAGGTGTTTCCAGGGCACAGTTGACTACATATGGTAAGTTCGCCTCAGTTAAAATGTACAAATCAATGTGCTGCAAATTGAAACCATAATCTTTATTTCGATTTGATGACACCCAGGCACTCTGAAGGTCTTCAGACTGTAAGGGTTCTCGCGCCAATACCAAAACATGCTATGCAATGGACGCCAGGATTCCCAACAAAGGTAAAAAAAACCGATGTTCTAAAATACCAAAATGTTACAGAAATTATGATATTCTAGTAAAAAATGGATTGCATCTCACTAATTTTTTATTTTTTATTTTCACAGAAATGGGGTAGTGATCACATTGCCTTGGCTTCTGAAGTGGCCTTTACGAAACCCTGAAAATCAATTACAAGATTAACAAAAATTCGGAGCTCCTTCAACATTCAATTTCTTTTTTCCTGTCTGCAAGTTTGAGGGGTTATGGTAAGTTTTGATTTGATCTATTTCCTCACTTTGTCTCGAACACAATTTTGTGAAAGTTGTGGACCTATTTTGTCATAGAAACTAAATTATAAAATGTTTGGATTTTCTATTTAATGCTACCCTTATCAAAGCATATATATATATATATATATATATATATATATATATATACACAGTCCCGATCTAGTCAGTGCATCTTGATATAACTTTATCAGAATATTAAATATGTGCCACTAGTTTTAACAAGTGCATACACACTTGAGTCAAAGTATGTAAAACGAGTGGTTCACATTTAATATCCTTACGAAATTATATCAGGATGTACTGATTTGAAAATTTTCATATATATATATATATATATATATATATAGAGTGGAATAAATGAAAGCAAAAGGGTGTTAGAAGGTGACATCCAAATAAAGTGGGTCACATCTCACATTATTGATGTCCACATCAATCTGATTATAAGAGAAATGTTTTTGGGACCCTACTACTCTACTATTGTTTGAACCAGTCTTAAAAAAGGTATTCACTGCCAAACTAGTGTACTTTTTCATGTGACATTCATTCGCTCAACGATAAAAGTTGTGGACCTATTTTCTGCCAAAAAAAATTTAACTGTATTGGTAAGGGAAATAAAGTACTAGTGTGCAACAGTGTGAGTATGGAAAGAGATTTGATACATCATTACATTTCCGCAACAAAATTTGGAACACCATAGCCACTCAATCATGTAGTTGGTAAAATATGGTAGTAATAAACCTTTTGCTCAAATCACGTAATAAGATATTGAAGTAAATAAATATGATCGATTATTCCATATCACGTGGCCTGATTTGAATCGGCATCGAATCATCAAATGAAGGAAGTTAGGCTCAATTGTGGTTGAGTTGGTGAAAGAAGTTGCATTTTGAGGTAGGTTTGTGACTTGGTAGCCACCATGCCCATCTCATGCTCTGCATAACTGAATGTTGTGATACATAGAGAAGAAAAATAAGGGTATTTTTGTTCGAAATCTATTTTACTTGTTAAAAAACTCAATTTATTAAATTGATGACTGTTACGGAAAATCCAATGTTATTATTTCGAGTCGCTGTAATCACAGACGGTATTGAAAAAAAATAAAAATAAATAAATAAATAAATAATTAATGGAAGGTGTGCTGTTACTAAAAAAATCTTTATTTGGCATGTGTGTGCCCAATTACCCTATCAGAGGTGTCAATTCAAAAAACCAATAATTTTGTAATTGGACTCTGTACATAACCCCCATAAACCTGCTCTGCTTACAAGTCACATGCACTTGTTGAATAACTTTCTCTGCTCTGTTCTGTTCTGCTCTCTCTACATCTCTGGCTAGATTTCGCATTCAAGGTCAGCTTTTTCATCTGGGTCTCGCTTTAAATTTACATTTCTCATTTGGGTTTGTTACAGATTGTAATGCACGAAATACATTTCTTTCTCTCTTGACGGTTTGATTTTAAATTTATTGCACTTGGAAAAATATATTGAAATCAACACTTTTTATGTGAACAAGTAGTATGAAATTTTTGTGACAGTAAGTTTGCTCATTCTTTTTTGCAGGTACTTTATAGATATTTCAATCTTCATTTTCTGAATTCTATGTTGCAAAGGTTTGTCTTTTGATTTTTTTGATTTTTGTCAATTTGATCTTTTTGAAGATTCCCCTGAAAAAAAAAAATGTCTGAATCAAAACCAAAAACCCCCTTGATTCAACGTTGTTCATCTTCTTCTCGTAACCTTCCTGATTTCAAGCAATCTGTGAAGCTGAAATATGTAAAACTTGGTTACCATTACTTGATCACTCATTTAATGTACCTAGTTTTGTCACCTCTTGTTGTTCTTATAGCTGCTCAGCTCTCAACATTTTCAATCCAAGACATTCATGAGCTTTGGAACCATCTTAGGTTCAATCTTGTATCAGTGCTTGTATGTTCCACCTTGCTTGTTTTTTTATCGACCCTTTATTTTTTAACGCGTCCGAGGCCTGTTTATCTGGTGAATTTTGCTTGTTACAAGCCAGATGATGCTAGGTTATGTACTAGGCAGATGTTCATGGAATGTTCTCGTGCAGCCGGAACTTTCACTGATGAAAATCTCGAGTTTCAAAGGAAAATTCTTGAGAGGTCAGGCCTTGGACACTCAACTTATCTCCCTGAATCGGTTTTGACAATTCCTCCGAATCCTTGTATGGTGGAGGCAAGAAAAGAGGCTGAAATGGTGATGTTTGGTGCTGTTGATGAGTTATTTGAGAAGACGAAAGTAAAGCCGAAAGATATTGGGATCTTGATTGTGAATTGTAGCTTGTTTAATCCAACACCTTCATTGTCTGCTATGGTTATTAATCATTACAAGCTTAGAGGGAATATTGTTAGTTATAATCTTGGTGGAATGGGTTGTAGTGCTGGTTTGATTTCGATTGATCTTGCGAAAGATCTTCTTCAAGTTCATCCGAATTCATATGCTTTGGTCATTAGCATGGAAAGCATAACTCTGAATTGGTATTTTGGGAATGAGAGGTCTATGCTTGTGTCGAATTGCTTGTTTAGAATGGGAGCCGCAGCAATTTTGCTTTCGAATAAGAGCACTGATCGATGGCAATCCAAGTATAGATTGGTCCATACCGTTAGAACACACAAGGGTTCTGATGATAAGTGCTTCTCTTGTGTTACACAACAAGAGGATCCTACTGGGAGGATCGGGATATCTTTGTCGAAAGATCTGATGTCAGTTGCCGGAGATGCGTTGAAGACTAATATCACTACCTTAGGCCCTCTTGTATTACCAATGTCCGAACAGTTGCTCTTCTTTGCCACATTGGTTGGGAGGAAACTTTTCAAGATGAAAATCAAGCCTTACATCCCGGATTTTAAACTGGCTTTCGAGCACTTCTGCATTCACGCAGGAGGAAAAGCCGTGCTGGATGAGCTGGAGAAGAACTTGCAGCTTTTGGAATGGCATATGGAACCTTCAAGGATGACACTTAATAGATTTGGAAACACTTCAAGCAGCTCTCTATGGTACGAGCTGGCTTACGCCGAAGCTAAGGGAAGGATAAAGAAGGGAGACAGGACATGGCAGATAGCATTCGGGTCTGGATTCAAGTGTAACAGCGCGGTATGGAAGGCTCTACGGACTATAAATCCAGCCAAGGAGAAGAACCCATGGACCGACGAAATCCACAAGTTCCCAGTTGATGTTCCAAAGGTTGCAACTATCTGAAGTAAAAAAATTTAAGATTATAATGTTGATGTGATCTTCTATTTATGTTTCTAGTGTAGTTAAAATGCTAGTAGTGTTTGAATCATGAAATGATTTCTTATGGTTGAGTTGTTAGTTTAGTTGTAGTGAGAAAATTGAAATTGTTAGTGTTGTGTTGATGTTTTCAGGAGAAAATAGACCAATCCAGAATCCAGTTCATGAAAATTCTCAGCAATTTTACAGGTTACTACATTTTCACAAGGAACGTACCAATCAATATTCTTTTGTTCATTGAACGTAACATCGAACTTAAATACTTTACCGAGCTGAATGAGCGCTCTTAAATACTTATATATAATTAGTTATATTTTCCTCAAAATTTGAGATGGAGTATGAACCCCCACCTAGTCCTCAAGTGGGGCCACCCGTGTGATAATTGAACAGGTAAAATGGAATATTTGAAAGGGCAATAGAGGAACAGGTATTGGTTTTCCAAACAGACCCCTTTGATTATCACAATTATTCACGGCATCATCCAAGCCTTGAAACGTACCTGCCTCCGACTACTCCTCTTATTATGTAATTACTATTTTACCCCTTATTTTATATATATGCTTTTTTTAAATCATTTTGAATATTGTTTTAGGGTTAATTGCACTAACTTACCCTTATTTTATTGGATATAGCAAGATTTCAAACAGATACCCTAAATTAACACAAACACCCCTTGCCATCAAGTCAATCCGTTAACTTTAACGGTTGACTAACTTTGACCCTTGGAAAGCCAAATATACCCTTGCCACATCATCTCAAACATTAAAAAAAAATTAATTAAAATTAAAAAATCAAATATTTTTTAAAAAACAAAATAATCTACCGGTAGTGGAGCATGAAACAATAGATCTTTGATGATCTCCTAGTTACTGGAAGAGATCTTCTCCTGCTTGGAGATCGACCTGATGCAGTTCGCAGAAGAGGCTCCTCTGCGAATTGAGAAAGTTTCCGCGGGCGGCCGATATATTATTATTATTATTATTTTATTTTAATTTATCAAATTTTAATTAAAAATATTTTATGTCTGAGATGATGTGGCAGGGGTATATTTGGTTTTCCATAGGTCAAGGTTAGTCAACCGTTAAAGTTAACGGATTGACTTGATGATAGGTGATGTTTATGTTAATCTAGGGTATCTTTTTGAATCTTGCTATATCCAATGAAGTAAGGGTAAGTTAATGCAATTAACCCATTATTTTACTCTTAAAAATAATTGTTTTTATTCATTTTTGTTCTAATACCTTATTTAGAGCATCTCCAATGCAATGTTAAATCATTGTGTCAATGCTATAATTTAGCACAAAATAATAAATAAATAAATAAGTAATTCTATGCGCAACCGGGGTCGTGCAACCTTTGCAGCCCCGTAGTGCAATTTTTGTAAAAAACATGTGGGGTCTGTGCATTTAATACATGGGACCCACATGTTTTTTTTTTCAAAAATGCACTATGGAGCCGCAAAGGTTGCGCGACCCCGGTTGAGCAAATCATTTCTCATAAAAAAAAAATATGCTCCAATGTAATGCTAAAAGCTGTGTCAAATTTGGCATATACTATAAATTGTGCCAAATTTGGCACAGTGTATAGCATATGCCAAATTTAGCACAGCAATAAATGCAACTGTATTTGTTGACTTTTTAATTTTAAATAATAAAAAATTAACAAATTTGGTAGAAAAAATTGAGATTGAAACAATTCTAATAAAATATTTAATACATTCATTGAATGCATTGGTTGTATTTGTTGACTTTTATAATTTTAAATAATAATAAAAATAAAAAATAGCATATCAAATAGAATTTTGCATTGTAGTATAATGCTAAAATAATATGCCAAATGTAAGCCAAATTTAGCATTGGCATTGATATATGTATTGGAGATGGTGTAAACACAATTTTTTTATTTTGCGGAAACTGCACAAACTTCCCTCCTATTGAGGTTTAATTGAAGTTAGATGACCTTTTACTTAAAATTTAACAAACATCCCCTCTCATTAGTTGAGAGACGTTAAACTTAACCTGACCAAAGTCACCAAACTTTTATGGTAAAATGACTTGAATACCCCTATTTGTATTATCTTGTACTTCTTTTATTGCTTAGAATAAATAAATAAACGAATATATTATAATATATAATAAAATTTTAAAATTTAATAAAAAAATATTGAGATAATGTTGTTTTTCTCCGACATTCATCTCCAAATTCCAGAGATAAAAAAATCATACGTAATTTTTTTTCTTGATATTCATAGCCCATTTTCAACAAAAGAGAAAATCCTAGATCAGCAGGGTTTTTTTTTTTCCTTGAGATTCGTCACCCATCCTAACCAAAAAAAACATAATTATTTACAATCAATATGTGGCACATATCAAATACCAAAAGTGTTAATTTTTTTTGTTCTTTTAACAAATCCAAACAACTCTACTGCCGGGGTTAAAACCCTCTATCTGCAGTCTAGCTCCAGTGACTTTTGTTCCAACTGTCTAAAGGATTGCAATCTCATCTGGAGTGCGAAATGGTTTTCCTTTTTTATTGTTCTCTCGGTTATTGTTTTCGCAATTTTTATTCTTTATTGTGCAGATTGAAGAAGAAAATGTCGATGGTGTATTGGTTGGTTTATCTGCAACAGCGAAGCATATGCATAACCCTGAGCATGTCCGTATTTTAATTTAATTCTATTAATTTGCTCAACCTTTTATTTGTTTATTAATTCAAATTTATGTTTTTTTTTTTTATTAGGTGGCTCGAGTCGCCAAGTTTTTAGATACATGTCTTGCTAAGATAATTGTCAAAATTAAATACAATTCACATTAAAAAAAATTAGAATGAGTATCAAAATTGAAAACCTAGCTACTAGTATATCATTCGTAATCGCAACACCGATACACTTCTCCCTAGTATCAGTTCCTAGTAGGCACATTTGAGATCTCTCCACCTACCTAAACAGCTGAAACGGGCGAACAGGAATCATCTAAAACATTCAAAATTTTAATAAATCAAATTAAAAATTACGAATAAACTATAACATTACTTCAAAACTACACTAAAGCTAAACAAAGCACATAAAATCTGCAACCGGAAAAGAAAAAAAAAAAAAAAAAAACCAAAATGACCATAGCCTATAATACATAATTACTGAACTGAACAAGCAGATTTACTTCCTTAAATAAATCATGAGAACAATAAAAATATCCGCTCACAGGCAACAAACCACGATCCACATAATATATTAAATGTAACTGCCTCTCAGAAAGAGTTCATCTAGTTTTGTAGGTTACAATAACTCAAATCACTCTGTAATCGTCTTATAATGAAAACTTTAACATCTCATAACATGCTATTATGATAAATAAATAAAATAAAAAATAAAAAACGTGTTTGGTCAAAGTCTTTATCCTCCGGACAAAACAAAATTGGGAATTGGGACAATCCTCATTTTTTTCTTCATAATAAGGGGTCGTTTGTTTTTTTATCTGAAAATTGAATAGCCCTGAATTTTAATGAAAACTGAATAATGACTGAAACCTGAATCTGAATGACATGTTTTTTTTTTTTTTTTCCTCACATCAGAATGTACTATCAATATGTTTGTTTTTTAAAAATAAAATTGTCTGAAAATAAATAATTTTACATCTATACTCATTCTAATTAAAAGAAGTAATTTAACATGCAACACTCTTTATAAGATTTTGCATGTTCTTCCGCAAACAAAGTTTAATTTAACAAAACAAAAAATTCATCTAGAAATATAATTTTGCATGTTATTCTGCAAACAAAGTTCAAATTCAATTTATTGTAAAAAATAAATAAATTCAAATTCAATTTTACTTATTGTCCAAATATTCAGTATATAATTCTAGAAACCATTCTTGTTTTTTGTTTTTTTTTTTTTTGGTTTCCTGGATCATATGCAACCAGAAACCAATTTATTTATTTTTTATTTTTTTTGAAATAGGTCCCTAAATTATATACACATGTACATATATATATATATATAAACAATTATTCTATAATTTCTTCAAGCCACAAAATCTACTCAATATCGAATGCAACCACAAAAAGAATATTTGATAAATTATATAACTGCAACTATAACAATCATAACAAATTATCATTCTAGATTATGTTTAAAGAGTTCTATAACTGCCACTACAAGTAGATAAATAAAAAAATTTAAAAAAAATTAAAGAGTTCTTACCAGGATTTGGTAGAAGAGAAATTCAATTGTTTAATCCCAGGAAGATTTAAATATGAGAAGTGATTAGGGTTTTTTTTTTTTTTTTTTTTCTTTCTTTCTAAAAGCCTTACTAGGATTTGGTAGGAAAGAAATTCAATTGTTTAATCCTAGGAAGATTTAAATATGAGAAGTGATTAGGTTTTTTTTTTTTTTTTTTTTTTTTTTCTTTTTTTTTTTTTTTTTTTTTCTAAAAGCCTTTTATAATAAGAAATACGTTAAAAGAAAGAATTCTACACCATATCAAATTAGGATAAATTTAGAAATATATCTTTTTTTTTTAGGATAAACTTGGAAGAAAATATTTTAATTATAATTCAGTGATTTAGAATTAAATTAAAAGTCAGGATTTCTTACTTTTTTTTTTTTTTAAGTTGTTTTTTAATATTTTTAAGTTGTTTGACTACTTAAAACAACAAACAAAACAACTTAATGAGTTCAATTCAGACCCATTAAGTCTTAAGTGGAAAAAACAAATGACCCCTAAGTGTTTATTTACTTAAAGGAAATGCATGTCCAAAAAAGAAAGTGGTAGAAAGTGACGGAAAATGAGAGAAAATATAAAACCAAACACCGAATTCTGGAAATAACTTTATAACTACAACTCCTTTAATTAATTGGCAAGAAAATATCCATTTGTACAACACAAGGAGAATGTGAGTTCGGATCACACGAACTTTTCCTCCAACTTATAAGTCATTAACTTTATAATAAAAGTTCAAAAAAAACAAAAACAAATGTATAAATTCACTTTAAAGGATCTAATGAATTAGATTCTTGCATCACAAACACACGAGTATATAATGTAAAAATAATGTAATTTCAATTAAGAGCTTTTATTATTATTTTGATATTAATTATATTTATTTCTAGAAGTATAAATAGAGAAATTAGTACACGGTAACAATCGTTATAATCAACAGCCACACAACCAAACACCACCTTCACATTTCATCTCTATAGTTAGAGAAAACTTGAAGAACGTCGTCACCGTAATTATCTTCTATTTAGACCCTGAAACACGTGAAAAATTCTCATATCAATTCCGTTTTCATAAAAGTAAATATTGGTATTGATTGATAAGTAAGTATCCAGATAGTAGAAATATTGTGAAATTATAGAAAATATCGTCCAAAATTTTAATATTTACTTTCTAGAAATTACTAAAAGTGATCAACAGTTATATAATTTGATGTGTACTTACTGTGAATATTCAATGTTAATGGAATTTGCAGAGGCATTTGCAATAGTGCTAAATGCAGTCGTGGAGAGAACAATGGTGGCACCATTCCTGGAAGGTCTAGACAATGATGTTTCGGCACGATCAACTATCCGAATCTGAATAATTTCTGCAGGAATGCAGGTATTGGGGACGGCCGCGCTTATGCATCTCACCAGATACTGCCTCCCGCAGGATGCCCCGTTGTCCCATACCCCTTCGCCGGCTGCCCCGAACAGGTTGCTTGATGGGAATTGGGCTGGATTGTTTCCATAACAAGCGGTCGCTGCAAAAAATATATATAAACAGATAAAAGCTTAGATAAGCAGAGGATCCAAATTATCGTTTTATGTATATACATGACAATGCATGTATCATACGTAAGTAAGGAGGGCTGTATTGGGCAGCGGTGCCAACATCACCGCGAGAGAGACCGAAGAGTGACATTAATAGGAAGAGAGACAGCCATTGAAGGACTCCTGATGGTTGATGCTTCGACATGGATGATGAATAACTGCAATAAGAAGAAAAAAAAATGGTGTTTTCTGTGAACGGTATATACAGTGCTGGTCCGGATTATTACAAGACCCCCGGGTGAAATCAAAAAAATAGGCCCCATACCAACAAAATCATCCCCACTTCATCCCAAAATAAAAATCAAAATTAAAAAATCCATGATTTTTATGTCTCCGGTTGCATTTGGTAGGAAATAAAGAGATTTAAGAGTAACACAAAATTGTAAAGGAAAGAAATTGACATTCACAATCAAATCTAAAATTGGAAAACTAATCTAATTATGCTTTAATTGAAAAAACTTGACACCCAATAATCTAATTCTAGTATTCCAATAACAAATATATCAATTCTTAAACTTACTACGGCCATATTTTCAGGCATAAATATAAGAAACCAATAAACTAATCAAATAAAAATAGAAAAATAACAAATTATTCCAATTATCAGTAAACCCTAGTAGAAAAAACAAGCGATATCAACTCACACTATTATCGAATCGGAACCAACACTATTTTTTTTAATAAAAAAACACCTAAATGGCTATATATGGACTAGAAAAACCAACAAAAGCAAAATTTGTCAATATTACATACCAAAGTTGAATAATAATCCAACCAAAACAAACCCAGATTATGAATAACAATGTTATGAATCAAGAAAATAAGATTATGAATTAATTTTTAAAATATTATGAATAAAACGAACCCTAAATCAACCTTGAAGCGGAAGAACAACGAAGAGAAGAAGAAGAAGAGCATACGGCCTACCTTTGAAACAGAGAGACAGAGAGAGTTTTGAAGGATTGAAGCGGCTATGGTAGTGAAAAAGTAAAGAGTAATGCTATATTGCCCAAATCTGGTGTCCAAATGATGTGTCAACACTCTAGGCCATTCATTTAATTCATACAAATCTAATACAATTTAAATGAATGGTCCAAAGTGTTACCACATCATTTGAACACCAGATTTGGGCAATGTATCATTATTGAAAAGTAAAATTTAGGTTTAGGGTTTTGATTTTCACATTATATAGTATAGGAAAAATTCACCGAAATATCCCTTAACAATAAATTTACATATTTGGGTTTTGTACTGAATAAAACGAATTGGGTCCAATGTTGAAATTTTTTTAGGTAATATTTGAATTTTTCTATTTAAAATAAATAATTGGGTCATTTTATATTTTGGGCTTTTTTTTACAACTTAACCCATAATAACTTGAGTACTTAAACCAATAAATTTTGGATCCCTAATCATCGCGGGCCCTGGGTAGGCATCCCCTTGCCCCACCTCAGGGCCGCCCTGGGTACATATTTACATGTGACTAGTTATTCTCCGCAAAAAAAAGAAAAATAAATAAATAAAATTTAAATTTAAATTAAAAAAAAAAAAATCATTCTAACAGGCTAAGTCAATGACATGTTTTAATAAAAAGTAATGCTACTTTGCTTAAATTTGGTGCCCAATTCAGATGCCCAAATGACGTGTCAACACTCTCATCCATTCATTTAGATTGTATTATATTTGCTTGATTTAAATGAATGGATGAGAGTGTTACTACGTCATTTGAGCACCAGATTTGGACACCAAATTTGGGCAAAGTAGCATTACTCTTTAATAAAATTTAATACTTTTTTTGAAAATAGATATGATTTGGTAAACTAAGAATTCTTATATATATATATATATATTTTTAACTTGAAATTTGTATCTACATAGAATCAGAACAAACAGAAACAAAATTGGTGGGGATTGAATACATCAACCTTTCAAATTTGACTGCCTTTTCATCTTATTTCTTGTCCAAAAGATCACAAACCCAAAACAATATAGTAAATTCTTCTTTCTAGAAAAGAGAAACTTAATTCCTAATTTATATGTAGAGTCTATGAAATTTGATTCTCAAAAGAGTCTATAAAACTTATTTCTTGTTCGGGGTCGAGGCCACCTCCCTACCCCGAATCCGATCTTCAATGGTCAAAGTTAGGATCAAATACTTTTTTGGGGTTGGGGCCGGGATTTGTAGTCCTCGTCCCGAACCCACTCCATTGACATCCCTACATCAACCTTTCAAATTTGAACCCAAAACAATCTAGTAAATTATATAATCTGTAAATCAACGTAAATTTCGATTCAAAATGAATCTAGAACCGAGACTCGTTTTTCACACGGTATCCTTAAGACAAATTTATCCGTTACACCGTATGTGTTTTGACATTTGTCTCTCAGGATACAACAGTTCTACAATACAAGTTTAACAACACGACTATACAACGAACTAGAATTTTAGGTCTAAACTTAATAAAAAATTGTATGTTGTTTGTTGCTAACGATTAGCATTTTTAACTTATTAAATGATAAATAAAATTTACGATTGGGAATTGGGACAATCCTCATTTTGTCTTCATAATAAGTGTTTATTTACTTGAAGGAAATGCATGTCCAAAAAGAAAGTGGTAGAAAGTGACGGAAAATGAGAGAATATAAACCAAACACCGAATTCTGGAAATAATTTAATAACTACAACTCCTTTTTTTAATTGGCAAGAAAATATCCATTTGTACAATACAATGAGAATGTGAGTTCGGATCACACGAACTTTTCCTCCAACTTATAAGTCATTAACTTTATAACAATAGTTCAAAAAAACAAAAACAAATGTATAAATTCACTTTAAAGGATCTAATGAATTAGATTATTGAATCACAAACACACGAGTATATAATGTAAAAATAATGTAATTTCAATTAGGAGCTTTTATTATTATTTTGATATTAATTATATTTATTTCTAGAAGTATAAATAGAGAAATTAGTACACGGTAACAATCGTTATAATCAACGGCCACAAAACCAAACACCTTCACTTTTCATCTCCATAGTTATAGAAAACTTGAAGGACGTCGTCACCGTAATTATCTTCTATTTAGACCCTGAAACACATGAAAAATTCACATATCAATTCTGTTTTCATAAAAGTAAATATTGGTATTGATTGATATATAAGTATCAAGATAGTAAAAATATCGTGAAATTATAGAAAATATCGTCCAAAATTTTAATATTTACTTTCTAGAAATTACCAAAAGTGATCAACAGTTATATAATTTGATGTGTACTTACTGTAAATATTCAATGTTAATGAAATCAGCAGAGGCATTTGCAATAGTGCTAAATGCAGTAGTGGAGAGAACAATGGTGGCACCATTCCTGGAAGGTCTAGACACCGATGTTGCGGCACGATCAACAATTCGAATCTGAATAGTTTCTGCAGGAATGCAGGTATTGGGGACGGCCGCACTTGTGCACCTCACCAGATACTGCCTCCCGCAGGATGCCCCGTTGTCCCATACCCCTTCGCCGGCTGCCCCGAACAGGTTGCTTGATGGGAATTGGGCTGGATTGTTTCCATAACAAGCAGTCGCTGCAAAAAACATATATAAACAGATAAAGCTTAGATAAGCAGAGGATTCAAATTATCGTCTTATGTATATACATGACAATGCACGTATCATACGTAAGTAAGGAGGGCTGTACTGGGCAGCGGTGCCAACATCACCACGAGAGACACCGAAGAGTGACATTAATAGGAAGAGAGACAGCCATTGAAGGACTCCTGATGGTTGATGCTTCGACATGGATGATGAAAAACTGCAATAAGAAAAAAAAAATGGTGTTTTCTATGATCGGTACATATTTACATGTGAGTATGTGACTAGTTATTCTAAGCTACAAAAATAAAAAATCATTCTCACAAGTCACAAGCTAAGTCAATGAGATGTTTTAATAAAATTTAGTACTTTTTTTGAAATTAGATATGATTTGGTAAACTAAGAATTTTTATATTTTATTTTTTTAACTTGAAATTTGTATCTACATAGAATCAGAACAAACAGAAACAAAATTGGTGGGGATGGATTGATTGAATACATCGACCTTTCAAATTTGACAGCATTTTCATCCTATTTCTTGTCCAAAAGATCACAAACCCAAAACAATATATTAAATTCTTTTTTTCCAGAAAAGAGAAACTTAATTCCTAATTTGTATGTAGAGTCGATGAAATTTGTGTTGTTTATAAATCTAAAACACAATTTGGTTCGAACTTGCAGTAAACAGAAAGTGAAGAAAACCACCGAACAATCATGTTAGAAATCAAGTTTTGGAAAATCGAGGCCCGTGTTTCACACGATGTCCTTAAGACAATTTCGCCGTATATAACACCGTATGTGTATAGCAATTGTCTCCCAGGATACTGCTTTGATTTCGTGTATTCTGGAATGAAAATTTTTGAAGAGTATACTAGGGTTTTATAGACAAAACCAAATCACTAGGGTTTAATGGGATTAATATGGAAATCACTTGATTAACACGTTTTTGAACTGATAAGGAAAATAATTAATTAGGGAATAATCTCCAAGAAATCTATTTCTAATTAAACACTGATTATGTATTCTCAGTGATCAAGTAAGAAATCAGAACCCAAACAATTAATACTTTCCTTAAATATGGAAATCACTTGATTAACACGTTTTTGAACTGATAAGGAAAATAATTAATTAGAGAATAATCTCCAAGAGATCTATTTCTAATTAAACACTGATTCTGTATTCTTAGTGATCAAGTAAGAAATCAGAATCCAAACAATTAATACTTTTCTTATTAAGGACACAAAAACGTTTGACTTAGGGAAGTAGCAAAAAGGCAACTGTACTCTCACGGTCAAATCAGAGTGGCATTCGTGTACACGCCAACACACGAGTCATGCATTCGAAGATTCGAGGTCCATGATTTGCAACCCCCCACCACAAATCCAAATCTTCAATAGTCGATGTTAGGAGCAAGTACTTTTTTTGGGTTGGGATCGGGATTTGTAGTCCCCGCCCTGAACCCACCCCATTGACATCCCTACCCAAAAACAATCTAGTAAATTCTTTTACCGAAAAGAAAAAACTTAATTCTGATTTTGTTAGAAAAATTGTTATTCTAGATTACATATGCGAATAAAATACAAATACAAAATAAATTGTATAAAACGAAATACAAATAGATAACGGAACAGAAGATTAAATACAAAACAAAATTATATAATCTGTAAATCAACATAAATTTCGATTCAAAATGAATATAGAACCGATGTTCGTCTTTCACACAGTGTTCTTAAGATAAATTCGTCCATTACACTGTATATGTTTTGGCATTTGTCTCCCAGGATATAACTATATAGCGAACTAGAATTTTAGGTCTGAACTTACCACACAAAAGAAAATGCACTAACACAAATTCAAGAATACAACTTGTTCTGAACGAGATAGAAGGAGAAGAGAATTATTGCTTTACTTAATTCATGTATATTACAATCGAAGAGGTAATTTTAATATTTTAAAACGGTTTTGAAAATCAAAATTTAAAATTTGTATTAATTTAAAACCAATTAATCACAAATCAATTACCATATAAATAAATGGTAGTTACAATTCAATTTGTGCACTTTGAATATAAATTTCTCTCATTCACTTATTCACCCTTTTTTTAAGGTAATTTACGAAATTTAATTCTCAAATAGTTTTTAGTATAAACTGTAATCACTAATACGGATTAGGTTATTTTGGATTCACGACAAATCGTATTAGAAAAAAAAAAATTAAAAAAAAAATACTAATGATAGAATAATTGGAAGTGATTTGTTTTAATTGAAATGGGCTGGCACCGAGTCAGTGCCGACATACAACTATACAAGCATTTTATACCAACTGTATATCTTAACTTAAAATAAGCCAAATAACAGAAACAAACTGCAAATCTTTTTAATTTAATCTCTGCCACCTATTTTCATGTAAATTTTGTCAACTTCCAAATGGACGGCGATCCCATCACATCGGGTGTATCATTCCCGTTTCTGCCGTCCCCTGTACGTGCTGTTTCAAACTCTCCAACATCTTATCTTATGTGACATTTTTTATTTTTTTATTTTCAAGATTGACATTTCTCTAGATTTGTATGAGTATTATTGACTGTTTTTCTAGGCTATATTTGATAGGAGGAAGGGAGAGTTTGAGGAAGAGAGAGTATGAGGAATGGAGAGGATAACATCTATCATTCATATTGTTTGGTATTGAAAAGAGGGTTAAATGGATGAATTGATATTTAATTTGTAACATTATTATATTACCCTTAAAAAAATTGGAAGGCAAATAGGCAATGAAAAATTTGAGGGCATTATGGTCATTTCCCTCCAATCTTTTCTCCCTCCTTTCTCATCCGCCCATCATTGGGCAGGATTCATTTGGTGGGCCCGGATGGATCACATCTCCCTCCTCTTCTCTCTCCTTCCTCTTATCCCTCCAACCAAACAAGGGATTGAATTACATTATTTACAAATTAAAAATAATGAATTAGATTATTGCATCACAAACACACATGAGTATATAATCTCATAATGTAAAAATAATGTAATTTCAATTAAGAGCTTTTATTGTTATTTTGATATTAATTATATATGGGGTATTATCATTTTAGTCCCTATGTTATTTTTTTTTTGACACTTTTTTAACTGTTTTTCCCTTTTTAGTTAAGTGGTCCCTATGTTTTAAAAAACCCATCAATTTAGTCCTTTGGTGAGTCAAACGTTGGTCAAAGTTAACGGTCTCAAGGGTATTTTTGTCTTTTAACCATAAACATGCCATGTGTCAACACCATAAAAATAGAAAATAATTTATTTTAAATATTTATAATATAATTTACTTTAAAAAAATATAATAATACAATTAAAAAAAATAAACAAAAAGGAAATTTTTTTAAAAAATAATTCATTAATATAAAAAATTATATATTTATATAACAAAATTATTATTTCTTAAAAATAGGTAGATGGATCTCCACCGTCCATCTCAAATATGGACGGTGGTGATCCAATTAAAAAAATAAACGAAAAAAAAATTAAATTAAAAAAAATTCACTATCATCAGTTTTCAAGAACACAAAGAACACATACCAAAACACACCGTCAACATCAATTTTCCAGATATCATCACCATCTCCAACTATCAAACACAACCAAACCCACCATCACCGACTATCAAACACAACCAAACCCAAACTCAAACCCTAACCCTTACCCAAACACAACCACCACCCCTAAAATCAACCATTTTCATAAAAAATTAAAAATCTGGAATTGGTAATCTTCACTCCACCGCCACCCCTTTCAAATCGACCTCCACCATTTCAAATCAACCATGAAGCTGATCTCCGGTGAGATGAAGCTCGCAAGCGACCTCCGGAGCACGGCGCAGCTCCTCCACACAGTGCAGATCGCTCCTCCACGCGATCGAGAGACGGTGCAGATCGCTCATCCGTGCGACGGTGTAGATCGATCCTCCACGTGCTCTCCACCGTCTGTTGGAGCTGAAGGAGAGAGAGAGAGATCAACGGGGATGGGTGGTGGTGGGGGTTAGAGAATAGAAGATTGAAGGTTGATGATGATGGGAGTTGGATTGGAGATCGACGGTGATGATGATGATGATCTATGTGGGATGGGTGGTGGTGGGGGTTAGAGAATAGAAGATTGAAGGTTGATGATGATGGGAGTTGGATTGGAGATCGACGGTGGTGATGATGATGATGATGATGATCTATGTAGAGTTTTTTTTTTTTTTTTTTTTTGTTTTTTTGTTTTTTAATGATTAATTTGATCTCAACCGTCCATCTCTAAGATGGACGGCAGAGATCCACTTTTTTTTAAAAAAAAATTCTGCTTTTATTTTTTTAAATGTTTTTATTTATAGTTTTTTGTTTTTTGTTTTTGTTTTTATTTTATGAATTGGATATAAAACATTTATTGATGTTGAAGATGAATTTTGTTAATTCATCTTTTTATTGATGTTAAAACATTTTTTATTAATTTTGTTAACTTTTTTGTTTATAATTTATAATAAAATATTTATTTTATTTTGTAATATATGGATTGACTAATAGTTAAGGGTAAAAGTGTCATTTTGCTTTTTCAGTAACGGTTGACCGTCAAAAATATAGTCAGAGGGATCAAATTGAGTGGTTTTTTAAAAACATAGGAACCAATCATCTAAAAAGGGAAAGACAGTTAAAAAAGTCATCATCGGACAAAACATAGGGACTGAAATGATAATTCCCCATTATATATATATATATATATATATATATATATATATATATATATGGGGTAGGATCCATGACCCCATTTTTTAACACATTTTTTGACACACTTTTGTGACCCTAAGATCTAAAGGAATTGGATGGTTTAGATTGTAACAGGGGAACACTTTTTTAATTAATGGTTTTTTTAATCTATTAATATCTTTTATTTTATTCTCTCTCCTTTCTCTTCATTTATTTATTTCAAATAATATCTATTTTATCATTTTCTCTTTCCATAACCCTTCACGCTCCATCCTTCTTTTCTTTTCTTCTCTTAGCCAAAAAAAACTTGAAGAATATGAAGACTCAAAAGCTTGATAAAAATTCTAGCCAGATATTTTATTATTTCAAATAGTTGTTTTATGGCCATTTTTTTTTTTTTTTAATAAGTAAAGAAACCTCATTCACAAAAAAGAACTTTAAAATATATTATTGCAATGAATCATGAAAATTACATAATTTTTTTTTTTCGGAACATTATTTTATTTGAAATAATTTCTTTCTGTTTTTGGAATTCCAATAATTTCAACAGCATTTTAATATGTCACACCAAAAAATTTCCCTCTTACTTTTATTTTTTTGATAAATCCTCTTATTGATTTTAATATTATTGAAAAATATTGAGAGATTTTCCCAAAAAAAAAAAAAAAAAAAATCCTCAAAGTTGTGGTTAGATATTTTTTTTTAACTTGTTATATTAGTTGTATGCAAAATCAATATTGTACATATTTATTATTGAAATGTAAAATGATTCATGATTCGGTAGAATTTTTTTTGTTTTGATGGAGGAAGTAATAAAGAAAAAAAGAAAAAAAAAAAGAAGATTAGGTGCGTGAGGACTGAGGAGTAAAATGAAAAGAAAACATTTTGTTGGAATTAATGGAGAGAGAGGAGAGAGGAGATAATTTTAATTCACGATTCAATTAATTAGGGAGAGGTGAGAGAAATTTATTTCAATATTTAATTAATTAAGGAGAGAGAAGAGAGATTAAAATATCAAATCTTAACCATCCAATTCCATTAGATCCTAGGGTCATAAAAGTGTGTCAAAAATTGTGTAAAAAAATGGGGCCATAGATCCTGCCCCTATATATATATATATTTCTAGAAGTATAAATAGTGAAAATTAGTACACGGTGACGATCATTATAATCAATGGCTACACAACCAAACACCTTCACTTTTCATCTCTATAGTTATAGAAAACTTGAAAAACGTTGTTGTAGCCGTAATTATCTTCTATTTAGACCCTGAAACACGTGAAAAATTCTTATATCAATTCCGTTTTCATAAAAGTAAATATTGGTATTGATTGATATATAAGCATCTAGATAGTAGAAATATCATGAAATTTATCGAAAATATCGTCCAAAATTTTAATATGTACTTTCTAGAAATTACCAAAAGTGATCAACAGTTATATAATTTGATGTGTACTTACTGTGAATATTCAATGTTAATGGAATTTGCGGAGGCATTTGCAATGGTGCTAAATGCAGTAGTGGAGAGAACAATGGTGGCACCATTACTGGAAGGTCTAGACAATGATGTTGCGGCACGATCAACTATCCGAATCTGAATAGTTTCTCCGGGAATGCAGGTCTTGGGGACGGACGCGCTTATGCACCTCACCAGATACTGCCTCCCGCAGGATGCCCCGTTGTCCCATATCCCTTCGCCGGCTGCCGCAAACAGGTTGCTTGATGGGAATTGGGCTGGAGTGTTTCCATAACAAGCAGTCGCTGCAAAAAATATATATAAACAGATAAATCTTAGATAAGTAGAGGATTCAAATTATCGTCTTATGTATATACATGACAGTGCACGTATCATACGTAAGTAAGGAGGGCTGTACTGGCCAGCTGTGCCAACTTCACCGTGAGAGACACCGAAGAGTGACATTAATAGGAAGAGAGACAGCCATTGAAGGACTCCTGATGGTTGATGCTTCGACATGGATGATGAAAAACTGCAATAAGAAGAAAAAAAAAATTGGTGTTTTCTATGATCAGTACATATTTACATGTGACTAGTTATTATTCTAAGCTAAAAAAAATAAAAATAAAAATAAAAAATCATTCTAACAAGCTAAGTCAATGAAATGTTTTAATAAATTTAATACTTTTTTTGAAATTAGATATGATTTGGTAAACTAAGAATTTATATATATATATATATTTATTTTAACTTGAAATTTGTATCTACATAGAATCAGAACAAACAGAAACAAAATTGGTGGGGATTGATTGATTGAATACATCAACCTTTCAAATTTGACTGCTTTTTCCTCGTATTTCTTGTCCAAAAGATCACAAACCCTCATTTTCCCAGAAAAGAGAAATTTAATTCCTAATTTGCATGTAGAGTCTATGAAATTTGATTCTCAAAAGAGTCTATAAAACTTATTTCTTGTTCAGGGCCGGGGCCGGGGCCGGGGCCACCTCCCTACCTCGAAAATTCCCTGACCCCAAATCTGAATCTTCAATAGTCGAAGTTAGGAGCAAATACCTTTTTTTGGGTTGGGATCGGGATTTTTAGTCCCCGCCCTAAACTCACCCCACTAACATCCCCTACCCCAAAACAATCTAGTAAATTCTTTTACCGAAAAGAAAAAACTTAATTCTGGTTTATGTGCAGAATTTGTTAGAAAAATTGTTATTCTAGATTACATATACGAATAAAATACAAATACAAAATAAATGTATAAAATGAAATACAAAGAAGATTAAATACAAAACAAAATTATATAATCCATAAATCAACGTAAATTTCAATTCAAAATGAATATAGAACCGATGTTCGTTATTAACATAGTGTCTTTAAGACAAATTCATCCGTTACACCGTATGTGTTTTGGCGTTTGTCTCCCAAGATATAACAATTCTACAATACTATTAAACAACACGACTATACGGAGAACTAGAATTTTAGGTCTGAATTTACCACACAAAAGAAAATGCACTAACACAAATTCAAAAATACAACTTGTTCTGGACGAGAGAGAATGAGAAGAGAATTATTACTTTACTTAATTCATGTATATTACAATCGAAGAGGTAATTTTAATGTTTTAAAACGGTTTTGAAAATCAAAATTTAAAATTTGTATTAATTCAAAACCAATTAATCACAAATCAGTTACAATATAAATAAATGGTAGTTACAATTCAATATGTGCACTTTAAATATAAATTTCTCTCATTCACTTATTCACCCTTTTTTTTAAGGGAATTTACAAAATTTAATTCTCAAATAGTTTTTAGTAAGCACCGTAATCACAGATAAGGATTAGGTTATTTTGGATTCAACGACAAATCGTATAAAAAAAAGTAGTAATGATAGAATAATTGGAAATGAAATGGGCTGGTGCCGAGTCACTGCCGACATACAACTATACAAAGTATATCTTTTTAATTTAATCTCTGCCACCTATTTTCATGCAAATTTTGTCAACTTCCAAATGGACGGCGATCCCATCACATCAGGTGTATCATTCCCCCGTTTCTGCCGTCCCCTGTACGTGCTGTTTCAAACTCTCCAACATCTTATCTTATGTGACATTTCCCTATATTGGTATGAGTTTTGTTGACTGTTTTTCTAGGGCTTGTGAGCCTGTTTGCATGAAATACTCTAAAATATTACAAGTGCGGTCCGAATAATTATATATATACTTTCAATTTTCAAAATAGATTAGAGTTTTCCGATCTGACAACAAAATAACAAGAGATAAGAGATGTATAATAAATTTTAGCATCGTAATCGTAATTGTAACCGGAGCATATCCATTTTATGACTCATAAACAATTCAACATGGTTGGGACATAGATTTCTCTTCTAATTCTAATTTTTCCTTCATTTTAGATTAAATTTTGCAATTTAAGTTTAATAAAAAACACAAATAAATCATAAGTAGAGATTTTCTAATAAGAGAAGGAATTGAATTTGTACCTGATAAAAAACTTGAAGTGCTTTCGTTTTTCTTTTTCTGATTTGCTTTGAGTTGAAAATGCTTGGGGATTTACACCAATTTATATAACTAATCTCTTGTAAGTTGCAACTGCTCTTGTATAATTTAAGGTTTTTTCTATACTTAGCTAAACTGAAGGATCTATTTAAGGAGTGTTATTGAATACCAATAACTAGCTAAACTGAAGGACCTATTTAAGGAATTTTTTTTTTTTTTTTTTTATTTATAACTAAAAGGGATACCAATAACAGTTTCATGGTTGACAAACAGAGCAGAAACAGGGGAGAGTCTGAGGAGATAGTTAATTATTGGTAATTCAGGGTTTTTGATTAAATTTTCTTTGGCTATCAACAAAAGGATTATTGTTTCACAATCATATTTGATATGGTTTACAAAAGGAATTAGAAATAATAATAATAATAAAATACAGTTACATAGTTTAACACTATACACAGTTTCTTATTCTACAAAATTCTTACAACGAACATCTCCTGGTGTACTCTCTCGAAGAATAAGAAGAGGAAGTCTATCCGCCTATTATCTGTATTGTTCCTGGAAGTACTGCAACAGAGATTATATACTAAATGATGTCTTTCACTGCTATATTTTCGATCCCGTAAAGGTTGATTCAAATATGCTGCAACTTGGACAGTGTAGAAGCAAGTATACGGGTTGCTATTTAACAGATCTTGGTAAATAATTTACCCCCGGTTCAAGTTTTCACAAACACTATAATTCCGTGATTAAATTATGCAACTTCACAAAATCATCTAAGGTAAGCTCCTCTGGTCTTGACTGCATTGAGTGTTGAAGGAATAATTTCGTAAGGAGAGTCCAGAGATAAATAGATAAACTCACAACTAAGAATATCATTGATCCGGCAAAAGCATATAAATGTAAGAAGTGAGCTACACACAGATGTTTGTAATACATACCGTGGCAGGAAGTCCTACATCTCCGAGAGCTTTCTCAATCTCAAGGGATGTGCATAAGTGCTGGAGTGATTTCCGCACCATTTTACGTTTTTCGTTAAACGCAGAATTGACCTGAATGAAGGCATTTAATGTTACTGGAAAGAAAATGACTTCTTTCGGTTTTGATGAATGTAACCAGTATCAAAGTCCACTAACTGGAAAAAAAAATTCAACCGTACCTTAAACACATCTTAAGACAAATGTCAGGACAACAACAGAGAGAAATAGGAGTGAGTTCAAGGTTTTAGATACAGTTGCTAGAGCGATTATCCTAATGGTTTTTTCAGCATTTATGCAGAGACCAAATCCTAAGTTAACCAAAAAGCTATCTCAGAATTCAGAGACTAACCCTTTTCGGAGACGAGAATCAAGACATGTAAATTGTAATCTGTAAACGTTAATGGAGTTGAAAAAAATGCCATAAAAGATAGATAGATTTGTTTTTTCAACTCCATTAATGTTTGCAGATTACAATTTACATGTCTCGATCTCATCTCCGAAAAGGGTTAAGTCTCTGAATTCTGAATTGGATCGTTTCTGTGCTCTGTTTTTGTTTCTGAAACAAGATAGTTGAAGCATAGAAAGGTGACACTAAGATTAGCTAAGCTCATCTTGATTAATGATATAATTTTAAATGGATAAAGGAAAATATCTTAAGCAAATTGAAAATTGAAACTACCATTGAGAAGAAGCTCTTTGTGGAGCCAACTGAGGGATAATCAGCAGCTTGCTTCAGCTTAAATGTAACAATTGCTGCATCAACCTACAAAAATGTAAAGAGCGTCAAGCATAGGGTAATGGCTTGTTTGAAGATAATCATGTCATCCTGCTTTTTAATTTAACCAACATATATTCCAAAGAACATCAAGTACTTCAAGCAATTACTAACTGCTATAATACCAGAGTACCCCTGAATTGAAGTAAATGCTTACTTTCATAAAAGAAAAGCTAGGTCTATGGCAGTAAAAAGCAATATTTACAGGCATGGAGGATTGTACAGACCTACAAGTAACTCAGAAGCAGACATTTTAGCTAATCTCAGCACATTCTTGGGTTGTATAAGATAAAGAGGAAGCAATAGAATAATCAACGTTTATGAGTGCATATAGAAGTCATCAATTATGGGCAACCCAAGTGTGACCATAATTGAAAAGTGTAAAACAAAACATGTCTTGCAATATTGGTAAGTTAAACTACTTACTTTAGGCTGGGGGAAAAAGTTTGTCCTCGGAACTTTAATTTTGTATTTTGGCTCTGGAAAAGAAAATAGCAATTAGGAGACGAAGTCATAAAGTGGTTAATAAGACACCAAAGATACTGTTTTTACTGGAAAAGGTGGGTTCAGCGACACAATTGATGTATGTTTACGTGTTGTACTCTATCAGTCTTCAACCTCAAATCAGTAAATTGTTTAAAAGTAATTTTGACAACTGATAGGGAGGGAAAATACTTCGCATCACCAATATTGATAACCTGTTTGTGTCTGTGTTTGTAGAAAACTAGAGTGATGTATCATTGACATAGGCAGATGAAAGTTCACAAGGAAGGATTGGTCTCAATCTTTCCTGAGGGAGAGAATATGCTAAAAGAAAATTTGGGTTGAAGCCAGGCATAATAACACTATGCTGATAAAAAGCTATTTATACAATTTCCTAAACAGGTAATATACTGCAGAAATACCTGAATAAAAATTGACAAAGATATTGATAGGTCGGTACTCAGATGTCCTCAAAACTGGTTCCACCAAACGGACAGCTGTCTCCTCCTGAACTTATTCAAACCATTAAGAAAGATATAAATTTGTTTCAGAGGTTGACACGGTAAAGACCTCTATGTCTCTTGCAAATCAATTTTAAACTTTACAACCTTATGGATCAATTCAATCAACTGAACGACACTAGAATGCTCAAAATCTACATGGTGATCACTGAGTAAAAGCCTCCATTATATTCACATCAATTTTGAGAATTTTCACACCAAAGATAATTCGGAAACAATATTGGCTTTCAATAAGGATAAATACTTGACCTTTAGTGCACTTTCTAATATACCCAAACAATCTACCTTCAAATTTCCTTTCACTATTCTACTACAATTGTGTACATAATTCATATCTATACTCTATACTTATATTCAACCATCAACTTTCAAATTTCCTTTCACTATTCTACTATAATTGTGTACATAATTCAAGTCCATACTTATATTCAACCCATACCCAACATGATACAAACATAAATGAACGGCAGAAATAAATATATAGATGATAAAAATAAATAAAAACTTAAAAAAAAGGGAAGCAATCTTAACCTGGAGTAAAAGAACAACTTCGGTAAAAATATCACCCATCGGAAGAAGTTGCTTGACAACGTCTGTACTTATATTAAAAGGTATATTGGCAACTACCTGCAATCATAAATGTAGACTAAATGAGAATAAACTATTGACATAAACAAAAGAAAGGTTTCATTTCCTGACGTAAACATGTTGAATAGTTCAAATTGATTGTCATGTTTAATAACCCGTATTCATGTCCAATGCCTGTTCTGTCTATTGATGAAATGCAAGAGCATCGTGGAACTAAACCGGGGCTTTTCTCACCTTTGCATATCCAGCACTTGATTTTAATGACTCTGTGCTTTGAAATAGTGACGACATATGGGAGCGGATGTGACATTTGACAAAATCCTCTTGCAAAACCTATAATTTTTTGGTTAATGATATGACAAACATCAACAATATCTCTAATCACTTAACATAACAAACTTAAGTATAATTAATTCACCTTGAACCGGTCCGTACTTGAAAATCTCTTTCTCACAAGAGCAACCATATGAGGATCCTGTAACTCATATAAAACAAATAGCACGTATAAAAAATTATATACATTAAAATGCATCATCAGTTCACCACTAAAACAAACAATTTTGCAAAGCTGTTGTTACCTTCTCAATAGCAAGAACTGTGGCGCCGGCGTCTAACAAGACATTAGTTAAAGAACCGGTTCCGGGTCCAATCTCTAAGACAACGTCTCCTTCTTTGACATCAGCAGCGTCCGCCAGCTGATCGTTTATTTCGGAATTCAACATGTAATGCTGCAAAACATCACCAAAAAAACAAATGCCTATTAAGTGTTCGATAAAAATCCGCACAGAAGGAATAAAAGATATATATATATATATATACTCACCTGGCCGAGAGATTTTCTGGGGAAACGGCCTTTGGAATTGAGTGCCTTGAGAGTGGCGTGATAGTCGTCTTGCTTTCCAGCGCAAGATATGTAGTATGTCCCTCTTTTTCGTGCGCTGCCGCCGGCGGTGGTGATATTATTGTGCGGCGGGAGTGTAGGTTTGGGTCTGGTTTCAGTGCCGGTTAGAAGAGGATTCTGGAGTAGAAGTGTGGTCATGGTGTTGTTGCTTGTTTGTCCAGTGGAAAATGGAAATGCTCTCACTCTCTACTAATTTGATGTAGAAGATAAAATAATTATTTAAATGACCGCGTTATCGGAGAGGAGAGAGAATCGAACCCACCATCTCTTGTGGTCGGTGTGAGGTGCATACATACTAGCGAACCGATTTCAATACATTTGGGTTTTTCTCATATGACGGGGATTCCAACCCATAACCTCGTAGTACAGGCGTACAAGTGATCATACTTTCCACATGGTATAGTATTATTCATAAATGAATGACAGATTTTTTTCTTTTTCTTTTCTAATTACTTAATTAGTAATTATAACAATAAAGATATTAAATAGAAAAGGAAAAATATAGAATCATTTTTATTTTTCGAAAGAAATAAAAAATAGATACTTTGAACCTGCAAAATTATGCTTCTCTTGTCTTCTTTCAAGCTCTCTCTCTCTCTCAAAGCTGTACATGTTTATTTATTTTTCATTCACAGCCGATCTCAAATTCTCTGTCAGTTTTCCTTCTCTGCAACTTTTCTACTGTTTCATTAGCCATGTTTTTTGACAATTTAGCACCTCACATTTATCAGTTTTTACTCCATTGACACTCAATTCTCTTTTCCATTACTTTGGATTGAAAATTTCAATCTTGTTCCTTCAACTGAGCTCTCCAACTCCAAAGAGTGTTCTTTTCTTGAAACACATCAAATTTGGTGAATTGGGTTCCTTTTCTTCCTCATGGTTTCTGCTTCTACTCCGCACCCAATTGGATTCTCTGCTCACAATTGCCATGGAAAACTTGGTCACAAAAAGATAGAGTTTTTAAGCTCTAATTCTCCTAATGAGATGGAAATTTCAAGAATTAGCTTGTGCCCGGGCTCTGGGTCCACTACTTTTTCAAAGGTACGTGTAGAGTTCTCTCTCCATAGTTAGTTTCTGTTTGGTTGCCGAGAAACATGTTTTGATATACTGTAAATGTTTATGCTATTGCTTGTAATGTCATGGTGTTGTACTCTCGATTGCATTGAAATTTGTTTGAGTTATTGTGAAATTTTCTTGATGCAGCCTGCAATAGTTAGTAGAATATGTGCTTTACCTGATTTTGATGATTTCTTTTGGGAGAAAAATCCAACGCCTATACTTGATGCAGTTGAAAACCCCATTCACTTGAAGAACTTCAATATTAAGGTTAGTTTATTAGGTTTTATTATGATATGTTGTGTTTTTTAGTTGTTGTTTCGTGTTTTCGATAGCTCCTTTACTTATTGAAGGTTGGTTTGTCTAGGAATTGAAACAACTAACTGATGAAATCCGTTGGGAATTGTCTTCTGTAACGCCGAGAACCCAAAAAGCCTTGAAGGCCAGTTTGGCAGTGACCGAACTGACAGTTGCGATGCACTATGTTTTCCATGCTCCATTGGACAAGATATTGTGGGATGCTGGGGAACAAGTAATTACATAAGCTGAATTTATCTTAATATTTCAATGATTGGGGCTACAAAAGCTCAAAAGATAGAAAACTGATATGCTTATTATGTGAATTTCTTGTCTTTTGTTGGCAGACGTATGCACATAAGATTCTCACTGGAAGGCGGTCTCTCATTCATACACTGAGACAAAAAGATGGTATTTCTGGTTATACATCTCGCTCTGAGAGTGAATACGATCCTTTTAGTGCAGGGCATGGATGCAACAGCATCTCTGCTGGACTTGGTAGTATTTCCTAACCATCTGTTTCGCATTTTTGTTTTCTTATTCTCATGTTTGTGATCCATTTTTTAACAATTCTAGCAGAGGAGAACCAGTGAAGATGAGTTCTTCCTGGCTCTGAACTCTCTCTCTCTCTCTCAATCAATATTCAACACCAAGCTCAGAAATTTAGATTTTGAGAAATCAAATTCTAAAAATGTCTTTCTATGTCAGGCATGGCAGTTGCACGAGATATTAAAGGGAAGCGGGAACATATTGTTACGGTCATCAGCAATGGGACAACTATGGCTGGTCAGGTCTATGAGGCAATGAGCAATGCTGGTTATATGGATTCAAATATTATAGTCATTTTAAATGATAGCCGTCATACTTTACACCCAATAAATGAAGAGGGCCCAAAGACATCCATCAATGCTCTATCTAGTACCCTAAGCAGAATCCAGTCAAGTAAATCTTTCCGGAAGTTCAGAGAAGTTGCTAAGGTAAACTTTCTCTAGCGTTCCTTTGCTAATTGACTAAAATTATAAAAGAGCTGTATTTTAATGTGTTTCTAACGAAAAATGGAAATAAGTTTCACATTGGAAAAATGCCATCTTTTGTGAAGTTTTGTGGATTCGAAAAAAGGACTATACTATAATACTATAATTATAGATTTATAGTATAATACTAGTAAGATTGTGATCTTCTGATCAATTACACTCAATTCTTTTACAGCTTAAATCTTTATTTAAAATATTTTCTGAGCTAATCTTTGGACGGTGTGGGTTGTCCGATTAGTATTTGAAATTCTGTGTGCTGTTGGTACTCAATACTCTATAAATAGCCCTTGGCTTGTCTTGTAATTACTTCTCTGCTGCACAGGTTGATTGTTTAATTAATGATTTCTCTAACGGCATTTGGGATTGCATGATAATGGCATTGGCCAAAGATTTGAAACTGGAAAGGCAATAAATAAATTCAAAACATTTTTGGGTATCGTTTGAGTTTATCAGGACATGAAGGAATAATTCAAAAAGTTGTGATTTATGGAGGATGTCCTAGGGTATTCAGGCTAACTCTAATTAGTGAACACTTGTGCATTATCTGTTGCCTTTTACATTACAAAATACAAAGGTTATCACATTTAAATTCAATGTCTTTTGCCGATGATTGATGTTTTATTACTGTGGAACTGATTGGTTCTTTGCCAGGGTGTTACTAAAAGAATCGGCATGGGTATGCATGAGTGGGCCGCAAAAGTTGATGAGTATGCACGTGGTATGATGGGTCCATCAGGAGCAACACTCTTTGAAGAACTTGGGTTGTATTACATAGGCCCAGTTGATGGAAACAACCTTGAAGACCTAATTTGTGTTCTACAAGAAGTGGCGTCTCTGGATTCAATGGGCCCTGTGTTGGTCCATGTGATAACAGAGGAAAACCAGGGTGCAGAAGATAACCTAATAAATGGGAATACATGCAAGCAGCTAGAGGGTATGTTCACTTGCATTTTCCTAGTGTATGTTCATTACATTTACATAATAAATCTGTGAATGGAAACTCAAATTTTATACATTGGAAGCTGGTCCTTGAGCTTAATTGACAGATTCATGAGTAGAAAATAAACTCCTTGCTTGGTCTACTGACTATATAGAGCTTGGACTCCATGTGGACTTGTAGCAATTTACCACTAAATGCTTACAGATTTTCATTTTTATTTTAAGTAGGACACTGTGCTTAAAGATTGATTCCCTAGAAAATTTTGACTTAACCGAATAGTTTAGCATATGAACATAATTGATGCAAAGTAGTATTTATTTTCAACTGCCTCTATCCAAGTTCGATATTTAGTTTAAATATTTGTAATTTTCCTGTCTTCTCACTTTGCAGGTTCAATTGATACGGACTCTTTATTGTTCAGTGATCAATCTCAAACTTATAATGATTGCTTTGTGGAAGCTTTAATTATGGAGGCAGAGAAGGACAAGGATATTGTGTTAGTTCATGCAGGAATGGAAATGGATCCATCAGTTCATCTATTTCAGGAAAAATTTCCAGAGAGATATTTTGATGTGGGTATGGCTGAGCAACATGCAGTTACATTTTCTGCTGGCTTGTCGTGCGGTGGTCTGAAACCATTTTGTATAATTCCTTCCGCCTTTCTGCAGAGAGCTTATGATCAGGTTCTCTCACTATGCTTATCTATGCACGCACATGTGTGTACACATAATTGCATGCAAACATGTTGTAGAATATGATTTTAAGATGGTCTTACCTTTGCACCGTTCATTTTATTTATAAGAAATGGTATGCACGAAGCCCTGTTGCTTATAGTATTAACATATGCCATCCTCCATTGTTAAAAGAAAGTGCATAAAATTACTGGAGTGTTTTTTTATGGCCTTTGTAGGTGGTCCATGATGTAGATCAGCAGAGGCTTCCTGTGCGTTTCGTTATTACAAGTGCAGGATTGGTAGGTTGTGATGGTCCCACACAGTGTGGGGCATTCGATATAACTTTCATGTCATGTCTGCCAAACATGATTGTCATGGCACCATCTGATGAGGATGAGCTTGTACATATGGTTGCCACCGCTGCCAGCATTGATGATCGGCCAGTTTGCTTTCGGTACCCGAGGGGTGCCATTGTCAGGACAGATTTCCCTATTTGCCGTGGAATTCCAATTGAGGTAATCACTTAGCACCCTTTGTTTACTTGTCTGTTTTACTTTGTGCTGATCAAAATCTTTTGAAATTCATTCTCCTCATGTATACTCACCGGTTAGCTATTTCATCTTTGTATGAACCAAATTGTCCAAACAATGACATGTAAAATCAACTTTAGGACATGTCACTTGACGATTGAATTACTTTTGTATTCCATTATGTCTCTAGTTATTCTTCATTAATCATTTAAGTTTTGCTTGAATTTGACTACTGTTGTTGTGGAGCAGATTGGAAAAGGAAAAATTCTTGTAGAGGGCAAAGATGTTGCTTTGCTTGGGTATGGAGCAATGGTTCAGAACTGCCTCAAAGCTCGGTCCCTTCTATCAAATCTTGGCATTGAGGTAACTGTGGCTGATGCAAGATTCTGTAAACCCCTCGACATTAAGCTTCTGAGGGAGCTTTGTCGGAACCATTCCTTTCTGGTCACAGTTGAGGAAGGCTCTATCGGAGGATTCGGGTCACATGTTTCACAGTTCATTGCCCTTGATGGACAGCTTGATGGAAAAATTAAGGTAATAATCTCATTCACACTCATGCACATCGATTTTTCATTTACTGTTCGAATTCTCTCTTCATTTCTGATCTTTTGCTTGGTAAATTATTTTCAGTGGCGACCAATTGTTTTACCGGACAGCTACATCGAACATGCATCACCAACGGAACAGCTTGCTCTTGCTGGGCTGACTGGGCACCACATTGCTGCAACAGCTTTAAGTCTGCTTGGCCGCACCAGGGAAGCCCTCCTTTTAATGTGCTAGAAAGCCTAGAAAGCCTTTGTTTCTTGTAGTACAGAACAGAAAAAAAGATGACAGAAAAAGGAGAACAGATGGAAACTCAAAACCAGAAATTAATCAGCTGATTTTTTTTGGTGTATTTCCTTATAAAATGTACATTTCTTGTAATTTGTTTGTGTACCAACCATGTAAGGAAATACATGTAAATATATCAAGCATGATTATCATCCTTTTGTTTTCCAAATTTTACAATGATGAGATTGATTGCATTCAATTTACAATAAATAAATCATGTTTTTTTTTTTTTTATACTCCAATAGAATAACATTAAAGGCTTCAGTTTGGCAACTTTTTTATGAAATGTCTCTTATTAATTCTATCTACAATGAACGTTTTAGTTGATAAAATGAAAGATTTTGCCAACTAATTCTATCTAAAATGTAGTTTAAATAAATAAATTGCAAAATTTAATGAGGTGTGACATTTTTTTTTTAATAATAATCCTTTTCTACCTCAAATAATTCAATTAAATTCTTTATACTTTTTGTTAAAAAATTACAATATATTCCTTATCTAACCCTCACTAAAATAGCAAAATTAACAAATAAATTCATACTCTAAAACAGAGTAACAGCAAAGCAAAGAAAAAATAAATTAAAAAGATAAAACACGGACACGAGGCAGACCAATTCTCTCCAGCCACGTGGCGACATGTCCGATTTGTTGGGACCCACAAATAGAGATCAAAGTATCAAACAGTTAGCAATTGTTTTTTTTTTTTTTTTTTTTTTTTTTTTTTTTTTTTTGAAACAGCAAACAAACAAAACGAAGTTGGGCTATCTCTCTCACTCTCTCTCGGCCCCTTGCTTTTTCTTTCTTTTTTTTCGTTTTCTCCGTCGCGCACTCTCTCTGTGTAAAAACAGAGAGAGAATTCGCAAAGTCTTTTTTGGGAGATAAAAACAAAACAAAGAAAACCATCCACTGTTTTATTTATTTATTTATTTTTAGAAAAATAGCAACTTTGTTTTAAACACGACGACTCTGGATCTTCCACACGCCTCCTTGCCCGGAAAGTTGCTCCTCCGGGCACCGGACGGTTTTTTTTTTTTACACGTACAGGGGTTTAGGCTGGTTCATCTTTTTTGTGACTGAAGGTATATCTATACAAGAATGTGTGTGTGTGCGTGCTTGATTTATTCGTTTTCTTATATGGCCAATCGAGTTATTGACGTGCATTTACGTTAAAAATGTTGTCTTTTTGGTGAAAATCTGGTGGGTTCCTGCTTGGAAGCCCGGAAAATTTGAGGAAAATGAGAAAGAGACGATATTTGGTGGGGTTTTTTTTGTTTGTTTGTTTTTGACACATTACAATATTTTTTGTTAACATAGGCTTATAGAGACATGGTATAGCAAAACCACGAAAAGAAGAAAACATTTTGGTGGCTCTGAGTTTTCCTTTTTGCTTTTCTTCCTTTGTTTTCTCGAGAAAATGTTCACTTTATCATCTTTTGTACAAACCATGATTTCTTAATTCGATCAGATTCAAAAAAAAAAAAGCAAAAGGGGTTTTCAGGATTTCATAGGATAAAAAATAAATAAATAAAGGCAAAAGCATCGTCTCAAAAGATATTTCATTAATATTTGGATGGTTCTGCATGTAGAATATGCCTATTGACTTATAAAAAATAAAAAGAATCCAGTCACATGCAACCCATTGTTTTTGGTTTTTCAATTTGATTGATGTTCATATGACTTAACAAAATTCTTATATAAGCAGCATTTTGAAATGTGACTAATTGAAGTCAAGTTATATGTTGATGATTTTCATTTACAAGTTTTTTTTTTATTTTTGTTGGTGAAGCCATTAATGGAAAGCATCAAAACCCCATTTAAGGGGATAATCAAAGATGTTAAAGGCAGAAGAGCTTGTTACAAGCAAGATTGGACCACAGGACTTAGTTCAGGTGTCAGGATTTTGGCTCCAACTTTCTATGTCTTCTTTGCCTCTGCTCTCCCTGTAATCGCCTTCGGAGAACAATTAAGCAGGGATACAGGTACATACATTATTCGTTCAATGAGCTTTCGAAAGCTAGAAATCGAGCATTCGTTATGTGGAATAAGTTTATTAGTATCATGCAATGTGGTTTCAATTATAACTTCATTTATGTTTATTTATGTTTTTAAATGTTAGATCAAAGCCTGAGCACAGTAGAAACTTTAGCTTCAACTGCTCTATGTGGGATCATCCACTCGATTTTCGGTGGACAGCCTTTGTTGATATTAGGAGTAGCAGAACCAACAGTTATAATGTACACTTATTTGTACAATTTCAGTAAAGGCAGGCCTGAATTGGGTCGTGAGCTGTTCTTAGCTTGGGCTGGATGGTAATTGAAAAGAATCAAATCAGTATTCTTCATTTGCATTATCATTAATTCAATGTTAGTTCATGTTTTCAAACTTTCTTGTTTTTTTTTTTGAATCACAGGGTTTGTGTATGGACTGCACTGATGCTATTTCTTCTTGCAATATTCAACGCGTGCGACATAATCACCAGATTCACTAGGATTGCAGGGGAGCTTTTCGGGATGTTGATCGCTGTTCTTTTTATTCAGGAGGCTATTAAGGTAACTGGTTTTTTAACTATACCATCTGTATGTTGTTTGTGAACATTGTAGACTAATTGTTGTGTTGAATTCTTTTCGATATGAGAATGGCAGGGAGTGATCAGTGAATTCAACATGCCAAGTCTTGAAAATCCTAAGGAGGACAAGTTTCAGTTCCATTGGCTGTATACAAATGGGTTACTCAGTGTCATTTTCTCATTTGGTGTGCTTTACTGTTCTCTCAAGAGCAGAGAAGCAAGATCCTGGCGTTACGGGACAGGGTGGATTCGATCCTTTATCGCAGACTACGGGGTTCCATTCATGGTGTTGGTGTGGTCAGCATTGTCTTACAGTGTACCTGGAAAAGTTCCTGAAGGAGTTCCTAGGAGATTGATTTGTCCACTTCCCTGGGATCCTGTATCTATATACCATTGGACTGTAATCAAGGTACATATATATATATATATATATATATATATTGGTAGTGTAAAATGACTTAAATGTAGGTTCAGACTTCAGATACACAACCCTTTAGAGGCCTAAAAAAAATTGAAAGTGCAGGATATGGTGAAGGTTCCTCCAGCATACATCTTAGCAGCCTTCATACCGGCAATTATGATTGCGGGTCTGTACTTTTTCGACCACAGTGTAGCTTCAAAAATGGCACAGCAGCCGGAGTTCAACATCAAGAACCCATCTGCTTACCATTATGATATCTTTGTGCTTGGAGTCACGGTATGCAATCTGATATTTTTGGTGGTTTTCTTGAGCTATATATCACTCTCAATGTGTGTTTTTCAAAATGCTGCTTGTTGGTTGTTTGTGGTTTCAGACTTTGTTTTGTGGATTGCTCGGACTTCCTCCTTCGAACGGGGTCATTCCTCAATCCCCTATGCACACAAAGAGTCTTGCTGTGCTCAAGAGACAGGTGAGAGTGCAGCTTTGTCAGTTTCAAAAACATTTAAAAACCTGTTTGGTTTGTTGATTCAAGTGGTGTTTGATCTTGATTTTGCAGATTATGCGTAGGAAAATGGTGAAGAGTGCCAAACAATGCATGAAGGAACAGAAAAGCGACTCAGAGATATATGGAAGGATGCAAGCTGTCTTCATACAAATGGATACATCTCCAACTCCACACACGGATTCCTCGGTTGCTAAAGAGCTGGCGGATTTGAAGGAGGCTGTGATGAATACTGCTGATGACATTGAGCCTAAAAAGGGGAAATTTGATCCTGACAAACACATTGATCTCTATTTGCCTGTTAGAGTCAAGGAGCAAAGACTCAGCAACCTGTTGCAGTCGCTACTTGTTGGTGTTTCAGTGTTTTCCATGCCTGTAATCAATATGATACCAACCTCAGTTCTCTGGGGTTATTTTGCGTACATGGCCATCGACAGTCTACCAGGGAATCAATTCTGGGACAGAATTCTGCTGCTCTTTATCACACCTGGTCGGCGTTTCAAGTAAGTTCTTTGTTCAAACACTAGTAGTTTTGGTGTCAAAATAACGAATTACTCTCTCCAGGGGGTTCTGTTAGAGTGCTTAAATATTATTGTTGGGTCTTTTCTTATTCGCTTAAGCTTTTAGGTTTGAGGGTTACTATTAGTTATTAGAGTCAGGTTGTCCCAGGAGTCCTGGGTTCAAATCCCCCACCCATGGAAAGCCCGTTTTTATCTGTTTAAACTTTTAGGTTTGATAGTTACTAATAGTTTTGTGTTTTTTTTATTGGCAGAGTTCTGGAGAGCGGTCATGCTTCATTTGTGGAGTTGGTACCATTCAAGAGCATTGCATTGTTTACACTCTTCCAGATTGTTTACTTCTTGATCTGTTTCGGCATAACATGGATACCTATAGCTGGAATTTTGTTCCCGGTACCATTCTTCCTTCTCATCTCCATAAGAGAACACATTCTTCCCAAGATATTCCATACTAAAGATCTTCAGGAGCTGGATGCAGCTGAGTATGAGGAAATTGCTGGTGCTCCGCGCAGCCGGAGTCTCTCAGTCAAGGTATGTAGTAGAAAGAAATTGCATTGTATTGTTTGGAAATTTTAATAAAGCTAGCTTATCATTCTTGATTCCTCCTTTTGATTTATGCAGGAAAAAGATTTCCCGAGCCTCGACGGACAAGATAATGGAGATGAGTTCTATGATGCTGAGATATTGGATGAGATGACAACCTCTAGAGGAGAATTGAAGCTAAGAACTGTGAGCTTTAATGAAGACAGAATCTTTAAGGTACATTATACATACGATCAATTGATTTGATTCCATTCTTCTTGGTGCTCTTAGAGTGCTTAAATAATGCTGTTGGGTCATTTTCTATTAACTTAAGGTTTGACCCCACAAATCCGAGTGAATTTGTATTTGTTTTTGAATTTGTTCTGCGAATGGTCTGTAGGTACATCCAGGAGATGGTGACCTAATACCAAGAGAGCCAAAATGATGATGACAATGAAGATGGTGGTTAATAC
Source organism: Acer saccharum (assembly GCA_030490815.1). Taxonomy (NCBI): domain Eukaryota; kingdom Viridiplantae; phylum Streptophyta; class Magnoliopsida; order Sapindales; family Sapindaceae; genus Acer; species Acer saccharum. The sequence goes on from CM059871.1 coordinate 42,497,275, forward strand.
TTATAAATCTTCTATCCAGTTACATGCTCATTCATTCTCTCGAAGAACAATCTTGAAGAATGTCTTGCATGGTATAGTCAGTACAATTCATAAAGATTTGACAATGCAAGAAAAAAAAAAAAAAAAAAAAAAATCAAAGAGAACGCTAGTGTTCTGGATACAAGGAAGGAAGAAATAAAAGAAAAAAAGAAAAAAAAAATATTTTCATTTTAAAGTAGGGAATTCCATTAGAGTAAGGTTTAATAGTACTTGAAAATCATTTGGTCATATAAAAATTTTGAAGGGACGAGAGTGAGAGGTGGAGAGGAAGTAGATATGTGAAGAAGAAATGGAGAGTGATCAAATATTCAATATTCAGATAAAATGAATAGCTCTTATCTTCACCAATGTTGTGGATGTCGAGAGATTATATAAAACTCAATTCCTTTTATTAGTTTTACATTTTAATTTTTATTTTGGAAGTAATTTTTCTCTATCTTTTTGAAAGGTTTTTCTCTACTTAAATTTATAGCAACACAAAAATTACGAAATTTATCCTATATCATGATTTGTTTTTTTAACAATCTAGATCAATAACAACTTATTCCCATCACAACTCTATCTCTAACGCTAAATTAGAGTTCGAAAAGGAAATATATTACTATATTAAAAGGATTTAGTAATAATATTGACCTTTTACTATAATTATTTCCTATTTGATTATGGAGATAATTCTCCCTATCCTATTCGGTTATGGTCTCGATGCCTATATATATAGAAAATTTTCAGGGCTTTATCTTATAACAAAGGTATACCTTTTATAAATAACTAAAAGAATACCACCAATGATAATATCACCATCTAAGAGTGTGGAGTACGGGAGGCCGGCGTGGAACATGACGTCGAATGGGGCTGGGGCTGGGGCTGGAACTGTTGCAGGGGAGGCTGAGCCGCTGATGGGGGCTTACTTGTGGTCGGCTTCACAAGATACCGGAAGAAGAATGGCAAATTCTGTATCACAGCAGCAAGTTAGCAATAATATTAGAAACCTTAACTCGACTACAACAACACCAAACCATACGGCAGCAGCAGCACCAACACGTCCAAGATTTATGTTTGTGTCACAATCACATGGTGTTAATTATGATCATTCTCATCAATATATTTCTCAGTCTCACCACCATAATGTGCAAAGGTTTATGATGCATCCGCCGCCCCCACCACCACCATCCGGGCCACTGCATCCGTTTGTCCACCCCAATTGGCATATTGGACCATCACAGTCTCACGCTGTAAATTTCAATGCTCCAGACACTCCGTTGCAATCTCTGATAGCAAAACAAACTGAATATTATTTCAGTAAAGAGAATTTGATTAAAGATACATATTTGCGGCAGAGGATGGATGACCATGGCTGGGTTCCGATTAAATTAATAGCAGGTTTTAATAAAGTGAAACTTTTGACTAACAATATCAATCTTATATTGGATTCCTTGCGGGGCTCAAGGACTGTGGAAGTATGGGGAGACAGAATTAGAAAGAGAGATGATTGGAAGAGATGGATAATGCCGCCACACATCAATTACAACAATCAATTACAGCAAAGCACCAGCCAAGTCAGTGTTCAAGGGGGTTCCAATATTTAAGCAAAGATTACAAATCAGAAGAGGCTTTACAAAGAGTGCAATATACGAACGGCTGGTTTTTTCTTTGTTTTTTTTTTTTTTTTTCTCTTATTATTATTATTATTATTCAATGAAATCATGATGAAAAAAAAAAAAAAAAAAAAAAAAAAAAAAAATTGAAAAAAAAAAAAAAAAAAAAAAAACACCTTATCTGACTTGAGCTTTTAGTAGCATGAGCTTATCAAGGTTGGGAGCAGACTAGTAGAGGATACTGGGAACGACCACAATCCACCGGAGGAGTCTCAAAGGAAGGGTTCACCAAGAAGGACCAACTATGCAAGGAGTGAATGTTCAGTCTGAGGTGACCAAAGTTGTGTTTGGAGGCAATCCTGGAGAACTTTAGAGCAACTTTGATAGGAGGCCCAGCTCCGGCTCCGATTGAACCTACCCCACACCTCTGAGAAGATTATGGAGGCCATATTGCCGGAAGTAGTTGCAGCTAAAGCTACATTTACCCTAGCTAGTTAGCTTAATTCTTTTTTTTTTGTTTTTTTATGTAATTCAATTCTTAGTTTTTTTTATTTTTTTTTATTTATTTTTTTTTTTTTATGTATCTCAATTCTTGGTTTTGCATGATCAGACTTACAAAAAAAAATTATTTAATTTCGAAATTTCGACTTTTCTCTTAGATATTATAAAATTCTATTTATATGTATACATTAGTCAAGTCTTCTTTTGAAGATGTTAGTGTATAAAGCAGCCCTTTACGGGGGACAAACCCTTCAAACATTACCAGAACGTGACTGGTTTTTATATTTTTATATAAAGACGTTGAACTTTTTTTAATAAAAAAAAAAACATTGAACATGGAATTGAGATACATAAAAAAAAAAAAAAATTTTAAAAAAAAAAAAAATGTTTAAAATGGAATATAAAATGTTAACAGTATATTTAAAATTTCATATTTGCTAATTAACGAGATTTTGCTAGCTGCTTTTCATCACACCTGGCCGGTGTTTCAAGTAAGTTTTTGTTTAAACACTAGGTAGTTTTGGTGTCAAAATAACATACTTACAGGTTCTGTTAGAATGCTTGCTTACTACAATTATCAGGTCATTTTTTTTTTAGCTTAATCTTTTAGATTTAATGGTTACTAATATGATAGGATCAAAACCAGGTTGTTCCAGAAGTCCTGGGTTCGAATCCCTTCACATGATTATTTGAAGAGTGACGATATTTACACCCCTTAAAAACCGTCAACACTTTTTTGTATTACACAACCAAAAGCTATTTTTAAAAATAAATTGTCAACACCATTTTTATTATTTATACAACCAAAAACTTTTTTTATTTAAAGTTCTACTCAATAAAAACTCATTAGTCTATTACGTGGGTTACAAACTCTTGCATTATATAGATACATATATTTGGAAGGCAAAAAACACAAGGGATAGTGAACAAAACATTAACGATATAACAACAATATCATTTTTCATATAACTATATATCATTCATTATTGACATCACATTTGAGTTATTTTATTTTATTTTTTTATTAAAAACGTAATGTCTATACTCCTGATCAAGCCCCCTTGTGTATTGTATAAACCATCATTTGAAACTCAAATCTGAATAGATGTCAAATAACTACCTAAAAAAATTGATGTCAATCTTTTCTATACTACCCTCATTTACAACCATTACTAAAGGGTAAAAAAATTGAAAAAATGAAAACAAAAGTGAAAAAAGAAAGACCATCGTGGCATGACATTAAAAAATAAAAAAATAAAAAAGAAAAAAATCAGGAGCCACCGTGATGACGCTTGGATGTAGAATCTATAATGTTTTGAGTCTGCACTGCAGCCATTTGTGTTCTTAGATTTTCACTTGCAGCATCACTAACAAGGACCAGATGATCACCATCTCTAATGAGCTCTATATCGTCGATTTCGGCTCCTTCTTTGGTTAGAATTTTTGTGGGACAGAATTCAAATTTTTGGGCACCAACATTGAGTAATTCTTGAATTGATTTTGGCAATAACACAAGTTTTTTAGCAAATTCACCTTTTTCGGGACAACTAATGGTCACTCTAGCTGAATAGTTGCTCATAGTTGGAACACCAACAGATCTTCCTGCAGGTGCACTAGGCTCCTTTTCAGCTGCCAAAAAGGAAAAAAGAAATCTCTTATAGTCATTCTAACATATTTTGAGGAATTTCAATGAAACTCTTTTGTTTATCAACATGTGCACAAATATTTTGCAGTAACTTCTATACATGCATCGTTTGAGTCACTACTTTCCAGTGCCAATGAATATCAAAGCAGAGCATAGTTACCGGTAGTTGCAGCTGACATTATACCAAATAGCGAATTGTTAAAATGGTTTGGTGTTCGCCTCCAATTATTATTGGACCATGTGACCTCAGGCGCAGGTGGTACGATTTCAGGGGAATAAGAAGCTATTGAGGGCTCACTACTATACTTCATCATCGGCTTCCCTGGACTCGGTTGCTTCATTTGATTCTTAGTTGAAACCGGAGGCTTTTTGACAGTCTTTTTCCTATTTTGAAACAAAAATTTTATTTCGTCATGTCCCTGATGATCTGCCAACGCCCTTGGTGTCCACCCATGGATGTCTGGCTTATCAATGTCAGCTCCTTTGTCTAATAGGAACTTCACTATTTCAACGTTTCCTTCAGAGACTGCTGTGTGAAGTAGGGTTGTTCCGTTGCTATTGGGCAGCGTTACATCACAACCATAACCAACCATGTCCTTGAGCAAATCTAAGTTGTTTTGCTCAACAGCAGTACTTACAAAATTACCAACATCTCCCAATATTGCTCCATTATCAACCAACATTTTTATCACGGATTCATGCTTTCCCAATATTGCTTCCCATAGTGGAACAATTCCTTCTGAATCTGCATAAAGAGAAGTCGCCAATGATTAGATCAGAAAAGCTATGTTCACATTCATAGTGTTTACTAAAGTGGCATGTCAATGCATTGATAAAAAGCTAGAAGATACCTTTGATGTTAGGATTTGCTCCATACTCTATAAGTAGAACCACACAATGCTCACTTCCTTTAGATGCTGCAATATGCTGTTTGCATGCATGGATACACAACAAAGTGAGATCCTGGGCAAAAATTAAACATTGTACACACAAGAGAGAGGGAGGAAGGGAAGAAGAATAGCATACCAGAGCTGATCGCCCATTGTTGTCCAATTCATTTGGATCTGAACCCCGCCTCAGCAACTGATGCAGCAATAGATCATCTCCTCTGTTTGCGGCGAAGCACAGACTAAGAGGTAAATCCATTCTGCCCCGGGCCAACAAGTGCTCGGTATCTGTCAAAATTCCTTCCATCAGTGGATCCCCCGTGTCTTTCAAATGCTGCATCAATCAACAGTATAGAGTATGATTAATGAGACAAGCTATCATCCACTAAAACCATATATCAATAATTTGTCTTCAATCTATGAGAACTAAAAGAAAATAACCACCATAGAATTATTAAATTAGGCAAGTGTAAATTAAAGGAAAATAGCTACTAGAAGTCTAGAACTAAATTCAATAACAGTCAAAAAATATAATAAACCTGAAGAAGATTGTTCATGATTATTGTCCCGTCTCCAACATTTGCCTGAACAATATTTAGAAAGGTGGTACGATTCAAACGAAGCAGCTGACTCAATCGTTTAGTCCTTACAGTGAATAATTGTGGCTTGTAACAGAGCACACCAACCTCACCAACAACATCACCTGTCTTGGACTCACCAACAACCTGCATCGAACCATTGCAAACAACTTTTACCTTACCATCCCGAACATCTCCCAGCATATTCTATTCCAAGCAATTGAACTAATATGACTGGGGTGGAAAACTATCCAGAGGATTTATATCATTGTCTTACCTGTTCAATACCGCCTCTTCGCTTGATAAGTTCCTGCCACAGAGACTTGCACATTAGGGACAGTGTTTTGAGGAATATGTCAACAATCAACAACAGAAAGGAATAGATCAATATACTGACATTACACTCCAGGCTAGAGTTAATTTCTTACCACAGCACCAGTGACCATTATATACAAGTCTGTGGGTGCTTCATTCTGCAAAATTAAATCTTCTTTGGGTGGAAAATACTCCGCCTTCATCTCTGACACCTTCAAAACAAAAATAAAAATTATGAAAATAAAAAAAGAATCAGACAAGAAGAAGAAAAAAAAAAGTGTCCAATTTACAATCTAGAGTCATTGGTGTTTGGATATGCATGTTTTTAGAGCATACAATAGAGGATAGCATCAGTCTCTTGTCAAATGTCTAAGAAGATAGAACAGTGATGTTAGTGTTACCAGTTGGAAAAGCAAGTCGTTTGATACTCCGCGGAACAAGTACACCTGATCAACCAGTGAATAGAAGAGAAAGTTTGAAATGCTTGATTGAATGGCTTTAGGAAGGGATTCAATGGTCTCTTGCTGTTGCAGCCCTTCTGAATCAGTTCTGTGCCTCAAACACAAATGAGCCAGCATCTGATCTTGCAGCCGAACAGGTAGTTGGTTCCTTTGTGCAAAACTAGAGGCAGCTTTGATTGTGTCCCTCTAAAATAATAAGCCCAAAGCTGAAAGAAATCAGAAACTCAAAAGCACTCAAACCAGACATTTACATCTCAAGCACACTACAGTCTAATAATCCTAGAGCAATGTATATGTATATATATGAAGCAACTTAAAATTCTGTAGAATCACAAGTGCAAAAATTTGTTCATGGTAGTTCAAATCAAGATTGAAGTACAAAGTTGTAACAACAGTATACAATAAGCAGGCTAATGTTGTGTAATTTGAGTGCACGAATGAAAACAAATCTAGCTAGAGAGATTATATATGCATAGCATAGCCGCGAGTGAATTTACTCACAAATTTCCTAGTTCGACTGGTGCCATGAACAACCAAGTTGGTCATATTTCCAATCAAATATGCGGTGAGTCCAAGATTGAAGAGCATAAAAAAGATGTCGAACACCATCTCCCTCGTATTCACAGCATGCAAATCACCATAGCCGGTAGTTGAAAGCGTAGTTATGGACCAATAAACTGCAGTCACATAGCGAACCCACAAACTCTGTTGTCGGAAATTATCCATGGAATTCCCAATCCATGTACTTTTCGGGTCACGATAACGTTCAGCCAAAAGATAAAAGAAGCAAGCAGCACAATGAACAGTAAACAAAGTAACCTGTACATGAAAACCCACAAACAAACAAAACAATCATATCATTATTTGAAGAATTTCAATTGACTATAACATGAATTTGCAACAAAATGTTTATATACTCACACATATAAGCTTTATGTATCGAACCCAGAAGTAACTATAGTTCCTATCCTTCTCCAATCTGACATGAATAACATACAAAAATATTACAATCAAAATTGTCAATGACAAATTGACAATGCAACAAACAACTGGAAAACATGAATGTTTGCTTGATTTTTCTTACCTGGCAAAGAATTTACTGACACGTCGGAGACGCCATAGACGGAGCATATTGAAGTAACCATAAGAACGAAGTGCGGCGGGCAACAAACTGCGAGCCAATTCGGAGGGAATTGTGGAGATGACGTCAAAAGCAAGCCAAGTTTTCGTGTATCTCCAAGCGATCTGCAATGGATCGTCGACGAGAAGATACGAGGCCTTGTCGAGATACGCGAGGAAGAAGGTCATGACAATGTCGACGGCGAAAAATCCGTTCACGACGTTGTCAGTTATCGACAGTGGCACCGATGGCGTTTCCATGAACCCGAACTCGAACGGAGAAACCCACGCCGTGTAGAACACCAAAAACACGAGAAATGTCTCCCAAATCCTACCAAAAAAGAAACAAAAAATTAAAAATCCGTACAAAAACAACAAATACAAATCGAATATATATATTTAGAAACAAATTTAAGAAAAAAAACGAGGGGATTATTAATTAACCTGTAGCGAGGATCGAAAGGGGAAATGATGAAACGACGTAGGATTATACGACGAGTGCTACGAGCGGTGACGCCAAGAGACGGAATAATGCCGGCGGAGATGCTGTATTGGCTGGCTTCGTCTCTCGATAAGGCTTCCATCTCCTTGTCATCACGCCCGCCGCATCCTCCTCCTCCTCCTATGCCGACGTCGCCGCCACATAGAAACATGTCCCTTCTCTTTCTCGGCCACATTGTTGTTTCTCTTTCTGTCGCAATTCCACCGTCGTCGACGGCGCCGTGGCGTTTTGTTCTCGGCGTTCTTGTGGACGTTTTATAACTGTTACGTACTTACGTATAATTATGGGGAAAAAAATTTAAAAAACAAATAAACATGTCCCTCCAAAACTGTCTTACTGTTAACGACGCTAATTTACTACTTTACCCCCGGTTTGTTTTAGAATTAAATAAGTCTAATTTTGGAATTTCATTATGATTATAGAGAACTTAGAAGTGCAATGAGTTGATGAATTCGATTATGTTTAAATAGTTCAGGTGCTTGAATAATTCTCAATTTTTGTTCATACGTAGATTTCATTAAACTTATCATCAAAAAAAAATTCCGATCAAAATTCATACAAATATATATATAATAGTTCTTCTATCAACTCGTCCTGAAATTATAATTTCAAGACGACCAACTACAACCACATGTTTTAATAAGTTCAAATGTTTGTTAAAAAAAATTTTGTCTTTTATTAAAACATGTGGTTATGGTTGGTCGTACCTAATAAGAGAACTATATATATATATATATATGAGGATTTTTTAATAAATTATTGTTACTAGTCCCCTCTGAACTTTACGCGAGTTTGCATTTTATCCCCTGAACTTTTTTTTTTAGGCGTTAAACCCCATGAACTCTCATTAATTGGCAAACAGTTTGATTTATTGCCCCCTGAACGCCTATTTGATGGAGTATCTACAATCCGGTTTTGTCAATAAATGATAGTTCAGGGGGTTTAACGCCTAAAAAAGTTCAAGGGGTAAAATGTAAACTCGCGTAAAATTCAGGAGGGACTAGTGCCAATAACCCATAAAAATATTATCTAAAAAATATGAGTTATCATTAATCACTAATTAATTAAGCATCAATTTTTTTAATTTAAGCTATGGAGGTTTGTTTGGGATTTATTAACTTTTAACTTTTGTCTTTCTTTCGGTGATTTGAAGTGCGAACCTCCACCATTCTACAATAACAAGGCCATGTATCTAGAAAATAAAGGATTTACATGTTGCATCGTAATTAAATCAATATCTCTTGAGATTTTATTTTGATTTAAATTTTGGTTCGAGTCGAATGTAGGTTTGAATTGTCTTCTCTTTCTAAATTCTAAATTAATTGTAAAAACAAAATTATATTATTAATTATTATTTGTAGCTTAACAATTTAAATATCTTAAATTAGTTTTTTTTAGCATATTTTAAAATGTAGATCATCCACAAATCCAAAGTGAATTCTAGTTTTAGTTAGTATCTATAACTACTGTACTATTATTTCTCGTTCTTCACAAACAATCCTACGTATAATCATCGGATTTGACTAAGTTGCTATTATTAGTAATGTTACTGGGATGAGAGAGAGTTAAGTTTATTTTTGTTTTAATTTTTAAATCCTTAATTTTTATAAACCCTTTGATTGAAATCTTTAATGTTCTTAGTCAATAATTCACAAATCAATTTTCATTCGTTAAAGTTTTTAATTTAAACTTAGTTTTAGTTTAATTGGTAAGAATTGTAGGATTAATTCAGTCTCTGTGAGAACGATATCTGTGTTTTGCTAGTTATACTGTCTTTTGATTCATACACTTACGAGCAATTAGAATTTAAAGATAAATTGTTAATCATATTTTTCGCAACAAGTTTTTGGCTGCATTTCAAAACAAACCTCCTCTTATCATATAATTTCAATACTTAAAATTATAAAGTTTTTCCATTATATTTTAAATGGTGGATCACCAACAATTTCAAATAATATTTTCCAATTTCACATTTAGTTTCACAAACAATTCGACATAGAATTATCGTTTGTCTGTATTTCAAGACAAACAAAATATACTTAATTATAAGATTATCAAACATATACTCTTTAGTTTTTTTTTTTTTTTTTTTTTTCATATTTTAAAAAGTTGATCATCGGCAATTCCAAGCATAAGTTTTACATTTTTCGTTTATTACGAACAATTCTAAATAGAGTTATCATCGTTTTTTCAAAACAAACGTACCGTTCCAACCGGATAATTCTCATTCCTAAAATTACAAAATACAAAGTCATAATATAATCGTCAATTTTAGAAAAGAGTACACTCCAAAACATGCATGTGAAACAAAATAGTGGAGAACAAGAAAGTAACACAAAATGTGGATGTCAAATTGTCAATTAGGACATATTCGAGTTCCCTTTTTGTCCAAAGCATGTCGATCTCTTTTACAAAGCATTAATTTAAGTTCATAATCTCTCTTCTTTTTCTTTTCTTTTGCAAATTTCGGTGAGTTAATTAAGGCCTTAAGGGTGGTTAATTTAACAGGTTAGATACTCTGCTTTGAAAGTTGTTCAATTAATTTAGAATCTGGATCTTGGAAAATCTTTTAATGGGCCAGTCATAATTTTAATAAGAGGAGTGCTAAATTCACTCTCTCAACCCACTCTCTCAACACACTCTCTGTTCTTGTGTTGACATGTGGACAACATTTATTGTTTTACATTAAAAATCTAACATTTATAAAGAGCCTATCTTTACATTTTATTTACACTACAAACCAAAAACTAATTTCCTATATTGCCCTTCTTCTTTTAATATCAATTTAAAAAATATATAAAAAATATCAGGTCTGTAGATTGTGTTGTCTACGACTCTACAACTTCTTTTTTTTGTTTTTTCTTTCTACAGTTTCATTTCATCAGGTCTGAATAAACTCCTACTCTCACCATTGTTACAACTCTATCCAGGTAATTTTTTTTATTGTTTTTTTTTTTATTAAATAATTTTATTGTATTGGGTTAAATTTTTATGTTGAATTTTTTTACTTTAATTTCTTTTTCATAACTTGTATATGCAGTAAACACCAACTCTCACCATTTTCAAATACAAGTTGTCTTCTCACCATTGTTATAGCTATATACAGGTAATTTTTTAATAGTTTATTTATTAAATAATTTTATTGAATTGTATTAAATTTTTAAACTGGACTTCTTTATTTTAAAATCATGTTTCAAACTTTAAACTTTATATCAGTAGGTAGATTAAAAACTAAATGTCTTTGGGTTTGTTTAGGTTACTATGAATTTAGACATTGATTTAAATTTGGAAGAACGCAACAAAGATACTGTTGAGCATGCAAATGATAATTGGGAGGATGATGACTGTGAGAAAAGTTTAGAGCCATACAAGGGAATGGAATTTGATTCACAAGATGATGCATATTCTTTTTACTTAAAGTATTCAAAGTTTATTGGGTTTGGTATCTCAAAGAAATCTAGTCGTCGATCAAAGATATCTGGAGAATTTATTGATGTGAAGATTGTATGTACACGATACGGATTGAAGAAAGAAAAGGATGTCAGTGGTACTCGTCATAGTCAAAAAGTTGATTGTAAGGCCATTTTGCATGTCAAAAAAAATTCAAATGGTAAATGGTATGCACACAACTTTGTCAAAGATCATACCCACGAGCTTTTTCCGGCTCATGCACACTATCTTCCATGCCATAGAAGCATTGATTCTTCTGTCAAAGAAAACATTGATACTTTGCATGCAGTTGGAGTGGGCACAAGTAAAATTTATGCTGCCATGGCAAAGAAACATGGTGGATATGAAAACATAGGATTTTTGGAGAAAGATATAAGAAATCATTTGGACAAAGAACGACGTTTGACACTAGCATCGGGGGATGCTAAGGCAATGCTTGAGCATTTTATGCATATGCAAGAAGAAAATCCCAATTTCTTTTATGCAATGGACTTAGATGAAGAGCAACGGTTGAAAAATGTGTTTTGGGTTGATGCAAAAAGTAGAGAGGATTACAAAGTTTTTGGAGATGTTGTTTCTTTTGATACAACATATATTACAAACAAATACAAAATGTCATTTGCTCCTTTCATTGGAGTGAATAATCATTTTCAGTCTATATTACTTGGGTGTGCATTGCTTGCAGATGAGACTACTTCGACATTTGTGTGGCTAATGCAGACATGGGTTAGAGCAATGGGTGGGAAATCTCCTATTTCTATACTAACTGACCAAGATAAAGCTATGAAAGCAGCTATTTCAATTGTCTTCCCAAACACACGGCATCGTTTTTGTTTGTGGCACATAATAAGGAAAATCCCTGAAAAGCTTGGACATGTGATAAGGGAGAATGATAATTTTATGAGAATATTTAATGATTGTATTTATAATTCATGGTTGGAGGAGGATTTTGAAAAAAAATGGCGGCACATGATTGAAATATTTGAGATTGAAGGAAATGAGTGGCTTGAGTCTTTATTCGAAGATCGTAAGTTTTGGGTGCCTACGTATGTGAGGGATACCTTTTTTGCTGGAATGTCTACCACTCAAAGATCAGAAAGTATAAACTCTTTTTTCGATAAATATGTAAGTAAGAAGACTTCATTGAGAGAATTTGTAGAAAAATATGAAGTAGCTTTGCGAGATAGAGAAGAAAAGGAAACTCATGCAAATTTTAACACGTGGCACAAGAAACCACCGTTAAAGTCCCCGTCACCTTTTGAAAAACAAATGTCAACAATTTACACACATGAGATTTTTAAGAAGTTTCAGGTTGAGGTTTTAGGAGCATCGGCATGTTTTTGTTTAAATGAAGGGGATGATGGCATGAAGAAGACTTTTAAAGTTCAAGATTTTGAGAAGAATGTAAATTTCATGGTAACTTGGAATGTTAGCCATAAAGAAGTTGCTTGTATGTGTCGAAAGTTTGAATCTTGTGGGTTTCTATGTAGACATGTTATTTGTGTTCTTCAATCCCTTGGAATTTTTTATGTTCCACCTGTCTACATATTACACAGATGGACTAAGAATGCAAAGGCTTTTGACTCCATTAAGATCAATTCAAGTGGAGTACAATCTAAGAAGCAACGTTTCGATGAATTGATTCATCAAGCTACAAAATTGAGTGAAGAGGCATCATCATCTAATGAGACTTATAATATTGCATATCGTGTTTTAAAGGAAGCATTGGAAAAATGTGTCACGATGAACCATTCTTTGAAAAAATTTGAATTATATGAAGCTTGTGATGTTGAAGAAGAAGATATGGATAGTAATAAGTTACATGATCCGCAAATATCAAGTACGAAAGGTGCTCCTAAGCGGATCAAGAGTGGAATTGAGAAAAGTAGAAAAAAGAAACCCAACAACAAATCAAGAAAGGTTAGTTAACATCTTTCTTAAATGACATAAATTTTTTATAACAGAATATTTTAATTGGTTATTAATTGAAACTTTTCTTTTTGTAGGTAATTAAAAATGCTATGTTGTCCAAAGATGGGAAGAAAAAATGTTCACAGGTAATGGTTTGAATATTTTTATTAAATTTGTTTTGTATTTATCTTAAAATGAAAATGATCAAATATATTATTAGAAATAAATAAACCTTACGATGTCAGGAATATACAAGTTCAAGGGATCAAAGTATTGATGATTTCCATAATACACAAGTTTATTCGCAAGCGGTAAAATATAATATATATATAGTTATATCTATTTTTTTTTTTTTTTTTTTAGCTTAAATACTATAATATTTCTATTTCTATGTTACAATTGTGTTTCTATAACCCCTAATTACATGTTGAATTATTCAGGGTTATTCAAACATTGTCAATTTACCTATTGATAATTATCATGACATAGAACAAGATTTGCATTACACAGTGAGTATTTGGAATTCATGTAATACTGTACTAGTATTTTAGGAAAAAATTCAAATAATTATGTGACTACTTACTATATGTGACAGGGACATTGTGACATGTTGAATCACTTTTCTAGCCAGCATTCACAACACGTGGGTTTTCATTCAAATACACAAGTTACAGAAGATGGTATGTATTAGAACTTATGACATTCCATTAAAGTACTTAGTTTTAAGTCTTTCAGAAAAGAAAAAAAAAAAAAAACAAATCTTAGTTTTAAGTTATAAAGTATTATTGGTATATTTTATTGTAGGTTCGAACATGATGATATTCAAGAATACAACACAGTTTATCGAGCCTTCTGATCATTAGATTGCTTTAAAGGTGCAAATTATTAAAACTATGTGTGTATATATTTTTTGTAACATGAGCAGTGACATAAAAAAATATTTCTCATTTCATATTAAAATTTGTTAATTTTCCTTATATATGTTTTGTAGGTATTCAAAAGTCAGAAGCATTTTCTCAGATGGAAAGATGCAGTCTTATGGTGTTTTATTTTTGTATTTTTATGGTGTTTTCGGATAAATATTATGTATTTTTTTCTTGGTTTATTATTTTCTTTTGGTTCATGAATGATGTACCATTTATTTAATTTCTTTCAGTTTATATGAAATTTTTATAATATATTTTAAAACTATTTAATTTTAATTTGTTTTACTAATTAGTTATTCTATACAACAACTATCAAGTTAACCAGTGATGTTTGGTAATAAAAATTTGGTAAAAAGAAATATCTGAGCAATTTAATTTGGGTCTGTAAACACAAATTCAGTAGAAAAAAGAGAAGTTGCAAATTGTTAGAGTCTAACAACACAGACTTATTATTATTATTTTTAAAAAAATGATATTAAATGACAATATGTTGAAGTTAAAGAAGAAGGGCAATATAGGAAATTAGTTGTTGGTTTGTAGTGTAAATAAAATGAAAAAGTAGGCTCTTTATAAAGGTTAGATTTTTAATGTAAAACAATAAATGTTGTCCACATGTCAACACAAAAACAGAGAGTGTGTTGAGAGAGTGGGTTGAGAGAGTGAATTTAGCACTCCTCTTTTAATAAAGTTTGATATCTTAGAAGACACAATTAACCAGTTGGTGGTTGGCACCTCACTAGATTTGATTCTCTGATGCACCAATTTTCATAGAAGTGATGATTTTGTCTCCAACAATAAAAAATTGTGTGATCATTCTTTGCATCTTTGTTTTTACAAAAGGTTTTACCATAGAAGTGCTTCTTCAGTAAGTACTTTTTAATAATATTTTTTCTATATAGTTACTTCTAATTAATGCTCTTATGAAAAGCACTTTTGCAAAAACAACTTCTAAAAACAAAAAGTGTATTGTTCAATCAAAAACACCACCACTTGAAAACATTTGCAACTATTTGGAAGTACTTTTTACCATTCGATATTATTTTTTATATTAGTCCCTTGAAATATGAAAATTATCGATACGTATTTCCTTAATTATTGCATGTAATGCTTTCCCCGGATAAGTGTTGTGTTGCGTTGTGTTTGTGGGGTTGTAGAGCCTGAATTTGTAGACATATATGGAACAACAACCCCATAATTCATGAAAGTTTTTGTCTATGTTGTTTATGTAATGTCTCTCTGGAAAACTGGTTTCATTTTGCATGTGAACTTTAATCCACTGAATCTTCCAAAACATCAACTTCTTCTTTGTGAATTGTGAGGTCACAACAGCACATTTTATACCTAACACTTGGTCCATTCTGTCTCTCTCTAGTCTCTACACGAACCCATCATTGGGTCATTCACATTAGGCCACTACCATCGACATGTTTCAGGCACGATTTTCTGACTTCTCGAGTGAGATGGTCTTTTCATGTCACTCGTATATCCATGGTTCACCCAATTAAAATTGACCCATGTGATGGTAAGACTGGATACGATCAAATGAAAGACAATGTAAAATATATAAAAAGGTCATCTTATAACAGATTTTCAGTTGATGAATCGATTGAGACTATCCTACATAATTTATTCTCTCCATCTAAGAGTGGTTGTTCTCCCCACATCTAAGAGTTGTATAAAATGATTTGGTCTCCTTTTGGGAGGATATGCAACCCTACATGGCGGTGTGCCTTCGTTAGGGCATACATCTCACACTTAAGTCTCGACATCACTCTATTTCCACATGTTACTCGCAACTTACAGTCTCATTCATATAAAAACAATAATAATAAGATGTCAAACGATATTATTACAAACATATTATAGCACCTTCCTTCTAGATAAAAGAATAATTAAGTTTTCTTTATCCGGTAGGTTAGAATTTTCCGATTAGTAAACGTGCCATTAAAAGGTAAATATCAAGGTTGTGACAATGATCTTGATAGATTACGTTGGTTTCATTTTTTTCAAGTGTAATTATATGTGATGCACGGTTATATTGATATTATAATAATTTACCATGCACTAAAATATACTACAAAAATAGAATTCATTTTTTTTTTTAACAAACAATTCATATTAATAAATATTGTAATATTTATTCAAATTAATTTTGTTAAATAAGAATTAAAATAAATATTAGAGCCACTGCTATTAAAAAGCCCATATTCTAATTAAAATACAAAATGAAAGTTTTGAAATTTTTAGCCCACAAAAGAATACAGCCAAGCTCAATACATCAGATTTCAAGCCCATGAAGAAACGTCCCGAGTGACTCATGACGTGCCTGGGCATGTTACCGGGCTGACTCGGGACGTACTATATGGGCCTGAAATTTGATGGATTGGGCTTGGCTGTGTATTCTTTGTGGGCTGAAAACTTCAAAATACGACGCCGTATTAAGTTACCCAGAAAAATCGCTGAAAATCGTTGAGGAGGCTTCGAGAGAGAAATAGATCGGAGCAAGAGAGAGCAGAGACAGAGTTGCAAAGCGAGAGATAGAGATAGAGAGAACAAAAATGGCGTCGTTTTTGCAGTCGCTTATAGATCCAAAGAAGAACTGGCTCGCGGCTCAGCACATGAAAACCATATCCAAACGCCTCAAAAATTACGGTCAGCTCTTCCAAACCCTAATTTTTTTAATTTTTGTTATTTGAATGATGCATTTATATATCTGTGTATGACAACGTGTTCGATTGTTGAATCTATAACACCAGGACTCAGATACGATGATTTGTACGACCCGTACTACGATCTGGACATCAAGGAGGCGCTGAATCGGCTGCCGAGAGAAATCGTCGACGCTCGTAACCAGCGCCTCAAGCGTGCCATGGACCTCTCCATGAAGCACGAGTACCTTTCCCAAGATCTTCAGGTGATTTTCGCTCCTCGTCATTTTCATTTCGTTTGGATTTTTTTTTCTCCTAATTTTAATTCTAAATAAGAAATAGAAAGCGTAAACCTTGAATAACTTAAATGTATTGCTCTGTTATGTTGAGATCGTCCTTGTAAAGTTTGTATTCATTATGCCTAAGAATTCGATGTTTAAATGTAATTTTTGACAAGGTGTATTGAAAGTTAGTTTGTTTTTCATGTTATGTATATGCAATGAACATACACACATCACATAATGTCATCAATGATACTCTATAGAGATTTTTGCAAGTATGAATTGATTTATAATAATATGACTAACAGTTTGTAATGGCTTTATCTAGTATGATGTGTTAAATATGTATTTATATGATGTATATTTTTCTACGGCTGATTTTCTTACTGTGAGTTGAGATCCTGATTGTTCCGAATTCTATTTCAGGCTGTGCAGACACCGTTTAGAAGCTACCTTCAAGATATGCTGACACTTGTAAGTGTTGTTTGTAACATAAATGTTATTATTTATCCCTCGTAAGATGGCACATGAAGTTAGATATATGTCTGTTATGTACGTTTTTTTTTTTCTTTTTCTTGGTACTTCAGATTTAATATCATATGCTTATAAGCTGTAGAATGCAGTGAAAACATACTCTCACATCAATTTACTTGATCAAATTATTATCTCTGCAAAACCCAATAGTATTAATGTGACTACCAGAAGGGATTTGCAGTGAAGTTTCGACATTGGTTCTGGTCTGTTGTCACAAGGGATTTTGTGTTTGGCCAATATGTCGTTTGATAACTAGTTACTTTTTAATTATTCATAACATACTTTTAATGAATTGAATAATTCCATGTACAAAAGTTTTGTTTAAAAATTAGAACTGTTCGACAAGGCTTTAGCATTTTTTTACACAAGTTTCTTGGTACTCCTGTCCTGTGACTGAGTACTGGCTCTATATTTTGATTTGTACTTGGTGATTTAACACAGTTATTACTCTTCACATATTATTTTGCTTCATGTAGCGTTTGATCTTAGGATATAGTTTTTGGAAGTTTCTTGCTTGCTCTTTTTTGTGGATCTATGGGCCCAATCCAGTTTTATAAGTTTGAAGCTGATAAGGGTCATTTACTGAACTCTTGCTTTTACATCTTTCTCTATTTAGGATAATGTTTTCTTCTTGTTATATTGACCGGTGATTTTTCCCATCACTTCGAACTTTATAAGTCTTTAGTCTTCTTTGTATCTGCTGCACCTTGAACCTGTACTATATTAATCCCTCCTTTGATTTGATTTTTTTTTTTTTTTTTGCTTGCACATAACAAGTTAGTCAAACCTCTTTAGCATTCATGTTTTTATTGTTTGTACAGTTGTACTGATGCCTTCTCTGGATCTAATAAAGAAGTTGGATAGGGTAGAAGTTGGTTTACATGGAAATTCTGACAAGGAGATGAACCTTTTCCTTTTACCCCCATCAATTGTATCGGTTTATTTGAATATTTTCTTTTTGTTATGTTTATTGAGTTACTAAGGAAATGACTTATGATTCAGTAGAACCAGTAGGTAATGTTGTTTTTCTCTTGATCAACTACTTGAAGCCTAGTGAAGGGTTGCGTAGATAAACATAGACATATACACTAATAGATGCTTAGATACACATGTATATATGATCAGATTAATTTAATGTATTCTGTTTAATCTCCTTCTGGCTTGGATTATCATGAAAAAAATTTAGTGGTAAGGATTATTGTGAAGACTATTCTGTTAGCATTTTTATGAAGTACTATATAAAATTGTGGTGTTGTCTTGTTTCCTTACTCCTATTAGTCCTATCCCAGAAAAGAGATTAGTTTTTCTATTCAATGGAATGTAAGCTTGAGCAAAATCGTCTTAACCGTAGAGATCCAAGCAGTTTTCTTGAATTAATCTTTAATACAGGAATAATAGTATCACTAGTGATTAAGGTGTCGAGCATAATTTTCAGTGCTCATTTATTATTATTGGTGTTATTAATTTTTGGTGCCATAGTGAAGCTATCTTACTATACAAGCAGAGAGCATAACCAGAAACCAAAACTGAAAACTGAAATAACTCTGAAACAAATGAACAATGAGCAAAGTCTTACATGTTCTGATGTTCAAGAATAATATGGCTAATAATATAAGTGTAAAGTCTGAAGTCCTGCTAAAATCTCTCGTTGCTTGTGCTTCACAGGTGAAGAAGGAGAATGCAGAACGCGAGGCTTTGGGTGCTTTGCCTCTCTACCAGCGCTCCCTTCCATAAGCATCCTTTACGGAGTCGTGTAGCTATTGCTAAATGAACTGAATCGCTCAATGGGAATTATGGTTTTAATGTGTTAGTATATGCTACCACAATAGAGTTTTTGGAATTGATTCTCTTCTAGTCATTTATATCAGTGAGTCAACAGTAAAACTTATTGGTTGTCATCTACTGGTCATTTTCCATTAAATATGGACAAGGAAACTTAATGTCTTTTTGTTGTGCTTGTTTACAATAAAACTTCTCTATATATTCCTCTCATTGAATGTTGTGAGTGAAAAACTATTAAAGATTGATTCGTCTTGACAGTGGTTCTCACTTGTTGCTTCATCAATCGGATCATTGAAGACACACTAACAGCTTCTGACTTGTGAGTTATGTTCAGCACTTCAGCTCATATCAAGCATATTTAGAGGCATTGTTATCTTGTTATGCATTATTGGCTAGGGTGGTTTGGGTCCATTTTGTATGATTATTTTGTGCAGTTAATTATTTTCAAGCACAGAAAGTCAGAAGATTATTTACTTCCAAATGGCTTCCATAATTAGGAATATGTTTGGTAAAATGCATGCCCTTATTTTGCTGTTGAGGTGCATGATTGTGAGAAATTCTTCAGTACACCAGGTGCATTACTGAATGGTGTACCCGGTCATTGAAAATAAGATATATGGCTGCAACATATGCGCCACATGTGATTTTCTTAACATATATCGTATTTTTAGTGGCCGGGTGTACCACCCAGTAGTGCACCTAGTGCATCAAAGATTTCACCATGATTACACACTACTTGGTCCTGTTTACATAACAGATAAAAATTTGAAAATAAGTTATCTTTCACTTGCTGTTTTAGAGCAGAGCACATGAGTCGGTAGTCTAATGTTCAACCACAAACACAAACTTCCCTTTCCTTGTCTATTCCACAGATGTGCACATGCGCCCATTTTCATAAATGCATCCTTCTCTTGCCTAGTGAAGTTGAGTTTAATGATTCATCACCATATGTTTAGTTAAAGTTTTTAATCAATTTTAGGAAAATGTTTTTGATGAATTTCATATTCCTGACAGTGTTAAACTATTCAGCTAACTTCTTCTACAACCTATCATGAATGTAAACGGGTAGTGCATTACGACACTGCCCCTTCACACTCATAATAGAGGTTTGAGTATATCACTGTTTATAAAATCATAAAGTATGATGAGATCCCTTGCTTTCCGAACCATACTTGTAACACCCAATCTCGATAAGTTTCGATAGATCTATGACCTGACTAATATTAGATTTCATATAAACAATTCTATTAACTTAAATTATAAGAGTTAATTACTTAATTATATTATAAAATCGGATTTACTTTTTAAGGATGGATTTGAGCAAACGAATAGCTTACTTAAATCGGATTCATATCGTATTTGAAATCCAAGATATTAGTTTACTTAAACTTCCAAGCACAAAATAAATAAATAAAGAAAAGCATAATTCAAACTGTTTTGATTTAGCAAACGATCTACTTGGAACCGATGTCTAAAAATGAAAAGAAAGTTTACTTGATCGAGAATTGGCCATGAAAGTGTGTCCCTCCCTCCCAATCATCTCTTTGATTGTATAAATATACAGGAGCTGGTGATGATATTGACCTGTGCTATTTTTATTTTATTTATCATTAGACATTAGCATGTGATTCCCCGAGCCCATGCTTTCAATGCAGGAATGGTGTCTTCTTAGTTCTAACTTGTAATAATAAACCATCCTCCCATTTGTCGATCTCTTCCGGTTAATTTATATACCAATAATACTTATTTTTTTATATATATAAGGCGGTTCTGAGTTTTCCGTCATAAATGATATGTCATGTGATAATTACAAATCAACTTTGAAATCGATCGGAATGAAAGTCTCACAAATCTTACTGTATCCTTCTGTTAGGTTGGAATTTTCTTGGGCCATATTTGTACATTAATTGTCAACCTTGAAACATAATAAAAAAGAGATATATACAAATCCATAATGATATATAATATATAAAATAAAAAATGAATGGTGGGAAACAAATATGAAGATGGATTGTCAGTTGTTAAGATGTCCTTCTTCTATCATTGAAAGTAGTAGGGTTTGCAATCTAATGATCTGCAGATTTTGTTTCATGTGTTTTTTCTAAGGTCGACTTCTGCAGATCCGTGCATTATTATTCTATATCACAATTCACATCTGATCACCAACATCAACATGTGAAGAAACTCAACATATATAAGAGTACATTTTGAAGAGCTTCTCAAGTAGATATTTTAGAAGTAGATCTTTTAACGGTAAAGCTTTTAAATGAAAGTTGCCAGTCATTTGGTTGTCAATTAAAAAAGAGCTTTTTTAATGATAAAATTACCAAAATACTGTAACAAATATTAAATTATAAGGTTATATCGAAGATTTTAGTGTTATTAAAAAAACTCCAAAAAATCTACTTGAAAAAGCTTCAAATTTAGGCTTCTCTAAATAGACGTAAAACAACATTTTTAATCATCCAAAATCTCTACTGAATGACAACCAAACGATACAAAAAAAATAATTTTGAAAAGGGCTCTTTTAGCCGATAGACAAGCTATTCCAAACGGATACTAAGTATTTTATCTTCACTTGTCTTCTTTGTGGGTAATCTATTAGCAGTCTAGCTAGCTCTATAAGATGATGTGTACCTGATCGGCTGATCGGCCATAACTTAGTAGCTTCGTTGATATACTATTGGGTCGATCTCATATCGTTGTTAGGTTTGTGTGATCGAATATCCAGAGGTTTAATTTTTTTTTACATCAATATATAAAATCTACGAAACTGCAATACGAGTTTTGTATATGTGAAGTTGAATACTAGAATAATCTCGGTAGTGATTACGGTTTAACGTTAATTTTGTGAATCATAGAAACAATTGACCTCCTCTTTTTTGTTTAAGTGTACAAACTTTTTTTATTCTAATTTGAAACGCCATCACTATCATATCATTCATCGGTCAAAAAAAAAGAGAAGAACATGTAGCTCCAATTATAAGAAAATGAGTGATCAGATAATTATTATTACAACCATCTCGATCGAAAATTATATGAACTTTCATTTCACATATGCATAGTTGTTCGTGTGGAAATTGACTATTGATCATAAAGATAAGATGTAGAAAGATATCTCATGGAATATACATTTCATATAAACATTAATTTCAATAATTCATTCAATCTAGTTAAAAGGGTGTTTTCAATCACTAGAGTTGTCTATTTTTAATGATATAAATCAACTTCAACTTAGATTGTTCAAAAGTGTATCATGCTATATTTTCAATTTTTTTTCTAATCAATCGTCTATAGTGATATAAAAAGTTTTCGGTAGGATAAACATATCACGTTATCATCCTGTTTAGAGCTGTATATTCATTTAATGAAACTATAATTCATATATACATGTTAAAATTAATATTTAATATTATGTTTGTCGTTTTTGTGAAATTTTAACAGATAATTAAGAACATAATAATTGAGTGGATGAGCATGAATTTATTTGAAGAGGTGCAACCATAGTTGAAGAAGCAAGTTGAAGTAGCAAAATAGGAAAAAGAAAACAAGACATACCCTAAATATAGGAAAAGGTCTGAATCAAAAATCTTATCTATAAAAACAAACTTAATAAATGCTATCCACGTGAGTAGTTTCACTGTTATATATGAAGTATGATTTTTCATCTAAGCTAAGCTCCTCCGTCGGCTGCCTTGTCTCTTTCCTCCACAATATATGGTGTCGCAGCCCACCGCCCCCACCCACATTTCATCTTCTTCCCACGCCTATTTACTCCACCGCTACATGCATTTTCCGCCGCATTCTCTAGTCTTTTCATATTTTTAAAAGCGGATTGATTCGACGATATGAGATTGACTCAATGATATGTCTCTCACATCTACATCATCTTGATTCTGGATTCGAGTCGTGTCATTCTCCACTTAAACCATGAATTAATTACAAATTAGTGGAGGGTTCGAGTTTCACCGTACATATTTTAAGAATATAAAGTATATATCCAAACTGGACACACATAGACAATGTGATTAGTAAATTCTGAATAGAGGGTTTCAACGAGGGTTTCAACGTTGGAGGGTTGGCAAAAAAAAAAAAAAAATCATCCCTGTCACTATCAGCTTGGCTGTTGGGATTTTAAATTATAGTGGGTGGTCACATTACATATGTGTAGAACTAGAAAGACTATACATGGAGAAAAAAACAGTGTCACTTTCATTTTCAAATTCAAATATTATAAGGTCCCAAACACTGGATCTCCAACTTCACTTCTTCTCTTTCAACTATCCTAATCTTTTCTAACAAATTATTTTTAATATGCTATATATATATAGACATTTTCAAGTCAGTGCGCACTGATATAACTTCATGTAGATATTGAATGTGAGCCACTAGTTTTATATGTTTTAACTCAAGTGTATATGCATTTGTCAAAGCTTCCCATAATGAGTGGCTCACATTCAATATCCTCATGAAATTATATCAGTGCGCACCGACCAGATCAGGACTATATATATATGGGTCAGTGATATCTAAAACCACTGATTTGGTGAGGCGGTCCCTAAATGGCCATTAATTTTTTCAAAATGGCTCAAATTATCCATTTCATAGAGAGAAAGTATCAATTGTTGCCACTTTGCCCATTAATTGTTTGAAGTCCGTTTGCTTATGTTATAACCTATTAGAATATGGGTCAAAAATTAGTAAACCATATTTTGCACCGGTTTTTAACAGGTTTAAACTGGTATTTTTACCTATATTTTGAAAAAAAAAAAAAAATTATCATCATTACTTTATAAAATAGGAAATATTGTCCATAAAATTCTTATAATTAAATCATTACTTCATATATATATATATATATATATGTATGTATGTATGTATATAATTAAATAATAAATTAATCATGAAATAAGTTTGATGTCACCCATAAACAGGAAATATTACCTATAAAAATAATAAATTAATCAAATCATTAATTTTTATATATAATCAAATAATCAAAATACATAAAATATTGCACATAAAATTCTTTATGGGTGTCATGTCACAGACAATGATAGCTTTCTGTTAAATTTTAACAAACGGCTAACAATGAATAATGTTTTGTGAAAATGGTGATTTTGGAACAATGTTTTGTTAAAATGATGATTTTAAAACAATTTAAACATTTAATGGCCTTTTTAGGACTCCACCCACCAATTAATAATGTCTAGTGCTATTTTCTCTCTCTCTAAATATATATTATAAAAAATTATTGTTATTGTTTTGTTATTATCTACGTCATATCATAATTTATATGATAAGGAAAAAATCACTCGATACATCTTTTGAATTATATTTTTGGATCGGGTAACATTTCTCATTATTTTAATTTGTCATATGAATAATCCATATTTTGGGCAAACAAATATATAGTGAATTTGTTTTTACTTTATATATTTTATGGTTATTGACTTATTAGTTATTATCATACCACAATCGCTATCAGTCCCCGACCAAAATTTAAACCTCGAACAGTCAACCTCTCCACTGATATCAAGTTGACGACATTTCTATTTTATTTATAAAAAAAAATAAAAAAGATATCAAGTCTTCTACTTACTAATTACTAATTACTAAATGGATATAAGTTTATTTATTTATTATTATTTTAAATATTACATAAATTTGGGTTTTTTTATGTTAAGGGATACCTCAATCCCACAATCTTGTGACGTAGGTGTAAGAGATTCAGCATCTTATTTCATTAAATGGATGTAAGTTTTGGATTAAGACTTTTTTTATTTATAAAAATAAAATAAAATAAAATCCAAACTATTATAAAATATTTCAAAGTTAGTAAGATGAGACATGAACAATTGAAATCTTGAAAATCAATTATTTACCCTTTTTTTTTTAAGAATACTAGACGTGGAAGCACTAAATGAAGATTGTTGGATCTAAAATTCAGTTCATAAAAAAAATATATATATATATATATATATTTTTTAAAGAAAAAAAATAATAGAGAAAATCCAAAAAGTGAAAAGACAGAGATGGATTGGGTTGGCTTGATCGGTCGGTCGTCCACATGCAGGCGATCGAGCGGGCCACATTTTCCTGTAAGTAATTAAATATTATTATAATTCAAGGTTTATTGCCCCACCTATGTGATCTGCATGAAAGCCCAGCAACAAGCCACGATTTCAACTTAATTTTAGGGTTAGGTCAGCTGCGATTTTCACTATCACTTCACTCCTCCTATAGCCCCCACTCTCCTCGTGATATGTTTCTTTCTAACTTTCTAATCTTATAGGGGTTGCAATTTTCGATACGATAAATCTCACGTGCTCGAAGGGTCGATCGTAAACTCAATGGGTTGTGTTCAGGTTAAGACGATTAGGTTATTGTTCTTCACCTAATCGACCGATATTGTTATAGAACAAAAGCATAATAACGGTTTTCACCTTTAATATCAGTTTGGTTAGTATTCAAAAGTGATTTTAATAAATCAGAATGTCAATTGAAAATTTGAGTTCACTTATAGGGGTCGCAATTTTCAACAGGATAAATCTCTCATGCTCGAAGGGTCGATTGTAAACTTAACGGGTTATGTTCGGGTTGAGACTATTAGGTTATTTATTGTTCTTCACCAAATCGACCGACGTTGTTGTAGAACAAAAATATGAAATCACGAATTTTCAACTTTAATATCGGTTTGGTTTGTATTCAAAAGTTATTTTAGGACACAATAGAGGAGGACTATGTATATTAAAACAATTTTACTTTCGTATTGCATTTATCTCAAACTTCAGGGATAGTCAATGTATTGACCTCTAAAAAAAACAACAATAATTTTATGTCGATAAATAAGTGAATAAATTTCGACGATAAATCAAAGGTCGACTTTTTGTATGAAGTGACAAATTAAAAAACATAAGTGAGTGAGCTTTTGGTTCCTGGAAATGTGACATCTGGGCAAGTTTCATTGTAGTCCACAAGAGGCAATGTAAGGGTCATCACTCATCACATGGTTTATACAGATAAATCCATTAATAATAACAATAATTTAACTTTAGGGAGGCTCGAGACTACAACTTAAAATTTGATTAAAAAATAAATAATAACATGACTATTAAAATTTAGAGGTTAGAAATAGGAATATATGATTCCAACTCATAATTGTAATAGGATCACAGACCATGGCAATATTTAAAAAAAAAAAAATATATTATATTAAATAAAAAACAAATTGAGGTTAAACATATTAAAATAGAGGGTTAAGGTATACTGTATTTATCTAGCCAATTATTCTCACTTCAATAATTGTAATATAAGTATTACAAGGACTGTTGGGACTCGGATATCTACTCCTATAATGGGAGATAACTACTTCCACAATAGGGAAGAAAACTCCCCGATCCCCACACATACTGATTTGAACCTTTTACCACTTATATGGAAGTAATGTATACTGCTATCTCTGATAAGAGGTGATGTACGGAAGTCACGCAAATTTTAAGTTAATAAATTTTGACCTACATATTAATTTTTCAATAATGCTACTTTGTCTAAACCCGGTGCTCAAATCTGGTGTCCAAATTATGTAGTATCTAATCAATTCATTTAAATTGTATTAAATTTGCATGATTTAAATGAATGAATTATAGAAAATCTATATGATTTTGGTACCGAATTTGGACACCAAATTCAGACAAAGTAACATACATTAGTCTTAATTTTTATTTTTTTAATATGATATAAGTTTGGGCAAATTGCACTGAACCCCTTGAGGTTTGGACAAGTTACACTTAACTGGAAAAGTTTTGTTATTATACACTAACACCCCCAAGACTTAAATTTAACTTTAAAAATACCTAAAATGCCCCTAGTTATATTATTTTATACTTTGTTTATTTTACCTTTTAACCAAAAACTTTATAAACTTTAATAAAATAAAAAAAATTAAATAAAAGATATGATTCATTAAATAAAAATAGTTTTAAAAAATTAAATAAATAAATAGTTTAAAAAATTAAATAAATAAATAATTAAAAAATTAATTAAATAAATAGTTTGAAAAAATCAAATAAATAAATATTTTAAATAAATAAATGAAAAAATTAAAAACATTTTTTTTTTTTTTAAGGATATCCATTAATAGGGACAATAAATAATCTAAATATCCAAGTTTTTATGGTAAGGATGATGATGATTGAAGCTTCAGGATTCCCAACACTGAAGGAAGTGGATGAAGAATGCAAGAAGACTCCAGTGTTGAGAACCTTGAAGCTTCTCTCACCATCATCCTTATTGTAAAAGTTTGGATATTTAGAGCTTTTTTTTGTCTCTATTAATGGATATCCTTAAAAAAAATTAATGTTTTTAATTTTTTTCATCTATTATTTTTTTTTTAAACCCTTTATTTATTTAATTTTTTTTAATTATTTATTTATTTGATTTTTTAAAACTATTTATTTATTTTTAAAAAAATTATTTATTTATTTATTTATTTTAAACTATTTATTTATTTATTTTTCAAAAAAAAATATTTTTTTAAATTTTTGTAAACTATTAATTTATTTAATTTTATTTTTTTTATTAACAGTTTATAAAGTTTTTGGTTAAAAGGTAAAAAAAAGTATAAAATAATATAACTAGGGGCATTTTAGGTATTTTCAAAGTCAAATTTAAGTCTTGGGGGTATTAGTGTATAATAACAAAACATTTCCAACTAAGTGTAACTTGCCCAAACGTCAAGGGGTTCAGTGCAATTTGCCCTATAAGTTTTAAGGAGTTTCCAAGAACAGATATTTCCTCCATTGATTGTGCTTGAAGTCTTATTTAATTAGTAATTATTTAGAAGAATGACACATACTATCCAATATTTACACACAGCACGATGCTTTCATTATGAGACAAACATCATAATTAAATTAAATTAATGGTTAATTGGTTACAGCCTACTGCCTACATGAATTTGTGGCTTTATTCGATACAAGACAGATGTTAGCTTGCAATGTAATCTATCAAACTTGTTTTTTGTTTTCAATGATGTAATATAAATATCTCTCCTATTACAATGCCTTGATATCTTCACCAATTCCTATAATTCAAAAGACAACTAATGAAGTCAATATTATTAGAGCCAAGAATCATGGGTGTCGATCATATTCTCATACGACTTTAATCAAACACTTGCATATCATAATAATATGATCACAACCATGTGCTTTGGGTTTCAACATAATTTTGAAAAGTAAAATATCATATCTAGATACATTCTCGACACATTACTTATAGGTAAAGAGAAGATATCATAAAACAGATATACCAATGGCATCAAATGTTAACGTGACTTTGACGTCGCCAGACCACTCTATTAACTTCACCTCGTTTTTAAAATGCGTCTTGAATAAACAATATGGGTACATTAAATGACCAAAAATCCATCTAACAAAAAAGTTGGATTTGATCATAAAATAGATATACGAATAACATCTATCGATCATTTGATAATACATAAAAAGTTTACGATTGAATCACCTCGATTGGTCGACTTCAAAGATATTAGATATCTAATGAAAAAGTTAAATATTGCAACATGGGTGCATAGAATGACTAAAAAGCCCTTATCTAACAAAAGTTGGATTATATTTGGAGCTCGTGAAAAAGTGGCGTGCTTGCATGGTGTCATGGTGTGTTCAAGTAGAGAGAAACCCATGTGAGGTTGATCAGCTTTTGTCTTCAAATCTCCACCACAAGACAAAACAATCCCAGGTCCAGATTCGGGTCCTTTTTTCTTTCTCATTACAATAATAATTAATAATCATTCAATAATGTCAAAAGGGCAGAATCGTAATTCCATACCCCACCCCCACGTGAACTTAGGGTCGGTCACACTACTCTCATTACACAATGGCAAATCCCGTAATTTTCACCGAAATCCAAGGGCTTTCTCCTCCACACCCATGCATATATACCCCAAATTCGCTTTTGCGCTGCTCAAAGTGCTCTCACTTCACTTTCTTCTTCTTCTCTCTCTCTCAAAAAACTGCACAAAAACTCTAAACAATGCGAGGAGTTATCTTGCTTTCGGTGCTACTATGCGCCACCTGCCACATCGCCTTCTCCATCAGAGACGGTGAGTGAGTCCTTTAGAAGAAGCAACCATCTCTGTAAAAAAAAAAAAAAAAAAAAAAACACTCTGTTTGTGTTGTAGATATATACACTGTCATATGTGTACGTATACGTACGTAGACTTGTATTTTGAAAGAAAAAGTAGGAACCCAGATCAAGAACTGGTCGAAAACATCGAGCTCGTGTCTGTATTCAAGTTATTTTATTTTATTTTTATTTTTGCATTACACTTTGGAGCTCTGTTTTTTGTTGTTGTAGCAACTGGCAAGTGAGTATTGAAAGTTTGTTGTGGTCCAAAATGACCTGACCCCACTTTGTCGGGTACAATTACCTTTAATGAAGGAGGGTCATTTTCGTGATCATCATCAACTGAGCTAGCTAGCTAGTTAAACTTCGATTGAAGTGCGTATTGATAGAATGATGATAGCTCTCTGAAAAGTTTTTTTTCTGGGAAAGTTTCAAAATAGTCAGATATTTCAAAAATTTTCAAAATTTATCTTTTCAGGACAGAGATGGATAGCTTCTTTTGTCTTATTATTGTCACTTAATTTCAAATTCAATTTTCAGGGCTTGTACCAAACGGTGACTTCGAGCTAGGACCAAAGCCCTCAGACATGAACGGCACAAAAGTGTTAAATCGCTACGCAGTACCAAGATGGGAGATTTCAGGGTTCGTTGAGTACATAAAATCAGGCCAAAAGCAAGGAGACATGTTGCTAGTGGTGCCTGAAGGAGCCTTCGCTGTCAGACTAGGCAACGAAGCATCAGTGAAGCAGAGAATCAAAGTGATAAAGGGAACTTACTACTCAATCTCTTTTAGCTACGCTCGAACTTGCGCTCAAGAAGAGTCACTTAACATATCTGTGGCTCCGGACTCGGGTCTATTGCCTCTACAGACTCTGTATAGCAGCAATGGTTGGGACTCGTATGCTTGGGCTTTTCAGGCTGAGTATGACTATGCAGAGATTGTTTTGCACAATCCAGGCGTTGAGGAGGATCCTGCTTGCGGACCTCTTATTGACTCTGTTGCCATTAGAGGACTGTACCCTCCTAGATTGTCCAACAGTAAGTCTTCTTCTTCTTTGGTTTTTTGATTAGTTTTTATCAAACACTTCGGTTTTTTTTGGGGTAAATTACACTGCACTCCTTGAGATTTGGCCTTAAGACACTTAGATAGAAAAGTTTCGTTATTCTATATTAACACCCCTGTTTGACCATAGTAAGGTCCAAAATGCCTTTGGGTGTTGGTGTAAAAAAACTTTTATTTTTTTATTGTTATACAAGGGTATTTACGACAATACAAGGGTGTTAATGTAGAATAACGAAACTTTTCCATGTTAGTGTCTTAAGGCCAAACCTTAAGGGGTGCAGTGTAATTTACCCTTTTTTTTTTTTTTTTTTTACTCACTTTTTCAGTGGGGACTAAGCTCTGTATATGTATGTTTACACAAATAGCCTTAAAGTGGTTGGAGAGTCATTAAAATTCTGCAACATGGAGGTCTAGATAGGACCGTATTTAATTGCCTAGATCCGTATATCTCATTGATTGTAAAAAAAAAAAAAAAAAAAAAAAAAAAAAAAAAAAAAATTAGAATTAACAAGAAAAAAATATAAGCGTGCTTTACTAATTGGGAATGAGAAATTAAGTTTGTGTGTCATCCACATAATTTGATCTCACTAATTACAAATTAGTAATTAAGTTTATTTTCCCTCGATAAGATTCATGATTAGTAAATACTATAAATTCAATACGAAATGGTACATGCTAAGGATCGTTTGATTTGGCAGTTGTATTCTCTATAATGAAGTTTAACTACAACGGTTTTCTTGCATTGTATATATTGGGGTAGATATTTGGGCCGCGCGTACACTATAGATTGTTCTTGTGACTCCATTTAATTACAAAATTGTTAGCCATTGTAATTAGGTGACATTTGTGAATAGTTATGTGGGGAATTTATTTATTTTTTCTTTTCTGATTGTGCAGAGAACATACTCAAAAATGGAGGTTTTGAAGAAGGTCCTTACATCTTCCCCAACACGTCTTGGGGGGTTCTGATCCCACCAAACATCGAAGACGACCACTCGCCGCTTCCAGGTTGGATGGTGGAGTCTCTGAAAGCAGTCAAGTACATAGACTCCGACCATTTCTCGGTGCCACAAGACAAGAGAGCCATCGAACTCGTAGCAGGCAAAGAGAGCGCCATTGCCCAAATCGCTCGAACCACACCCGGAAAAACTTACACGCTCTCCTTTGCCGTTGGGGATGCAAACAACGCCTGCCAAGGTTCCATGGTCGTCGAGGCCTTCGCCGGTAAAGACACCCTCAAAGTCCCTTACGAGTCAAAAGGCAAAGGTGGGTTCAAACGCGCCGTGCTCAGGTTCGTTGCCGTCTCGAACCGGACTCGAGTCATGTTCCTTAGCACATTCTACACTATGAACGATTTCTCGTCTCTGTGCGGGCCTGTCATTGATGATGTGAAGCTGTTGAGCGTTAAAAATCCCCGTCGCATGATGTGAAGAGATCGATGGAAGGAAAACTTTTGAAGAGTAATTTCGTCGAACAACTTGGATACATGAGATATATATTGAATCTTTTGTTATACTAAGAATGTTTTTTTCTATTCTCTTTTGCATGGAAAATTATGGGTTTTTCGATGTGGTTTTAATTAGTGTAATTCGAAAAATAAGAGTATATATATTTATATTTATATACTAGTATAATGTTTTTACTTTTTAGAAATAATATATAGTAGAGTGATTTTATCAATAAAGTGGTTATATTGTAGAGAAATAATCAATAAATGGAAAAAATAATAATTAAAATTGATTAAATATAGATCGAATATTTGTTATAATACTCGATCGCAACTGTTTATGAGTTGCTCCTAGGGGCATAGCTTAGCTAGGGTGGTAATGGGTTGGATTGGGGCCAGATTGGCCTGCCCCAAACCTAAAATCCGTTTTTTAAAAGTTGCCCCAAACCTAACCTGTGATCCGAATGGGTTTTCGATTTCCGTTCCAAATCCTATCCGATTGGGGCAGGGGGTGTCTGAAACCCAACCTGAATAACCCAATTCGTTTTAACCTTTAAAAAAAAATTCTCAAACCAGTAAATATACAAATTGTTTTACTATATGATTGAATTTTATGACATTGACTCAAATTTTAACATTAAATTAAAATATATATATATATAGTGTTTTTTTCTTTTTTTTTGGGAAATTTAAATATACATTTAAATACAAACATACACCATAGAAGAACATATTAACATACACTTAAAATTCATACATAAACTTAAATTTAATAGAACACAACATCTAAATTTAATAAACTTTAAATTCAAACATAAAAAATGATTAGGTAAAGAGATAAAGAGATTAGAGATTTGTTTTTCCCTTTATATTTATATTTTAAAAAATAATTATATAATACGAGGTTAAACGGGATGGGTCGGGGTATAAGGAGTTGACCCATAACCAACCCAATAAAAAACCGGGTCAAAAAATATTTGACCCAAACCCAACCCCTGTTTTAAGTTTTCCAAACCCGCTCCAAACAGATCGGAGCCCCACGGGTTTGGGGTGAGTCGAGGATTTTTGCCACCCCTAAACTCAGCCGATAGACGAACGAGTTTGGGGTTTAACAAATGACTCTCAATTCGGTGACTCGAATCCTACCAATAGTAAAAGTTATAAAAAAAAAAAAAATAAAAAAAAAAAACAACCTTGGTTTAGATAAGTGGATAGATAAATATGGTTTAAAAAAAAAAAAAAAAAAAAAAAAACTTGTTTATGAGTTAAGAGATTTATGTCTTGTTTACCCATATCACTTTTTTTTTTTGATAAGGTTGTTGGGGTCTAGCCCAACATATTATTAAAGAAAAAAGAAAGAGAACAAAGAGAACAGAAAACAAAAAAGAAAGCAGATTAACAGAACCTAAAAGAAGGTCTGCAACAAAAATCGTTGAAAATAAAAGAACTGCAAAAACTCGGAGCTGTCCACCACCATGTAGGAGAGACGATACTGGGGCTCCTGAAAGCTAAACTATCAGCAACTTGGTTACCTTCCCGATAAATATGAGTGATAGTAAAGTCCATTTGAGAGATTAATTGCAAACACCTATCTCATGCGGGGCGCCAACGCGAAGGAACCTTACGAGACCTAGAACGAAGGATATTAACTACAAAAGTCGAATCGCCCTCCAACCATAACCGATGCCAGCCAAAAGTCCAAGCATAATCAATAGCGTGAACAGCAACGGCTAATTCAGCCTCAAAAGCAAAGCAGACACCAAGAGGAATAGCAAAACAACCTCTAACGAAACCCCTGCATGTGCGAAAAACCCCTGCACAGCCAGCAAGACCAGGACTACCAAAAGCTGCCCCGTCCGTGTTAACCTTAAGACAGCCCGGTGGTGGAGGGTGCCAATTAACCTCTAAAATGCGAGGAGCCTTGGGAGGACGACCAAAGACATGAAGCCGTTGAAGAGTCTGAAGCTCAGCCACTGAATTCTTCATAGTGCCAGACTGAAGGGAGTCTGCCTCACGAACGGAATGCCAAATCATAGAAAGAGCATCGGCAAAAACAGGCTTGCCACCCTCAAAGGTAGCTTGATTTCGGAGGAACCACACCACCCAGAAAACCGTGATGATAGAAACCCGCCAGAGAGCTTGCATTTGAGTGCTAAAGATATTAAGTGGAAAAGAAGTGACATCATATGAATAGAATCAGCCCAGGATACATACAAATAAACAACCATCACATTGACAATGAAAGATGCTTTTTCAGTCTCTCGAAATTTCTGTTTGAATCGGCATTGCTGCATCTGGTATAACAAAACAATAATATATACAAATAAACATCAACAAGTATGAGAGTTAAATTATGTGAATTCAACACACAAATCACAAATCAAATTTCCTCCGGAAATAGAACATAATTTCCCCACTCACCCATGAAATTACATTCATTTTATTGATTCTCTTACTCGGGTGCATTTACCGATTAGAAATAGTTGGAAATGGAACTTAATTACCGACTTGTGATTATAATGTATTTATTAAAAATGGTTGATTCAAGTTACATGAATTGCTGATGCAAATTTGGAGAGATCTTAATTCTCCTCTCCCACCCAAGAAATTAAAGTCTCTTTTCTTAATTTCATTTTCGATAGGAACTTAATTTTCTTAATTTTTATACCCGATTAATAAACTACACATGCCACCAGTGAAACTCGATTTTATTTCATTTTCATTCTCGATTATTAAACACGCTCGTGTAAGACGTAATGTAATCAATTTCCTTCATGAATAACAATTGACCTATTTTAATCTTCTTCTTTTTGAAAGGTGGCCTATTTTAATCTTACTCTTATAATTTGATGCAGTAAAACATCGATAATTTTAGAGTCCGAATTCCCAAATAATCCTTGAAATTGTGAAACCGAATCCTAAAAGAATCCACAACCACAAGGCATCAAAATCCAAACCCGGCCCATTAAATCAAGAGCCGAGTCCATATAAAGGCCCAACGCGAACCATGAGCCCAGTGACGTGTCCCACACCGCCACGTGACGTTAACCTGATCTCCGAATCACTGAATCAGACGGCTGAGAGAGTCGCGTCAGTTTAAAGCCACCAAATAAATGAGATACAGCTGGGTCTTTATCCCCTACTACACTCTCTTACCACACCACCGACGTTTTTACCAAATAATTTTCGAAACCCATATTTCAAACGGTTCAGATCATTCCTCCAGTTGCAACCAAACACAGGAGATAAAATCTCGAAAAAAATTA
The DNA here is from genome assembly GCA_030490815.1 of Acer saccharum. Classification (NCBI taxonomy): domain Eukaryota; kingdom Viridiplantae; phylum Streptophyta; class Magnoliopsida; order Sapindales; family Sapindaceae; genus Acer; species Acer saccharum. Next base: position 42,532,371 of record CM059871.1, read on the forward strand.
GGGTCTGCTTAAACCTCGTTATTATATAAACCCCCTTTACAAGGAGCAAGAAATCTCCCACTCTCTCTCACAGGAGAAAACACAACCTCAAATTCAAAATCTAGAAACCACTAAAAAAACCGAGAACGAAAATGGTGAGTTTCGTTTCCTTTCTCTTCTCTTCTAATCTCTCTCTCAATCTCTCTTTTTGTTTATATGTAGTTTCAATTGCTCGATCTACGTCTTTGAGTTTCGTATCGGCAATTATTTTTTGGCTGCGTTGATGATACGCTGACGTTTTTGTGTGTGAAAATTTTGGTTTCAGGCTCTACCGAATCAGCAGACTGTTGATTATCCGAGTTTCAAACTTGTGATCGTCGGCGATGGTGGAACTGGTATGATACGATTTCGTTTTTCTTGAGATTTCCTTTTTATTTATTTCGTTTTGATTGTTATACATTTGTGGTGTGTCTAGGGTTAGGGTTTAGCTTTTCTTTATTTGATCTCTAGGGTTGTGGTTTTGTTTATTTGTGAACAAAATGTGTTTTTTGATAATTGATTAGGGTTTTTGATTATTTGTTGAGTGTTGATTGGCTTTTTTTGTTTACACTGTTTCATGATTGAAGAATTTAGTGAAGTTATTATAAGTTGCTAACTGTAAGTATATGCACGATGCAGGGAAGACAACCTTTGTGAAAAGGCATCTTACTGGCGAGTTTGAGAAGAAATACGAACGTAAGTTTTACTTATGATGTTTTTCTTTTTGGGATTCGAATAGAATAATAGAATAAGTTAGTTAATTATTGTTTCCCCAGAAAATGTTCTTTTAGAATGATAACAAAGCCATCTCTTGTTTGTTTGCTTGCAGCTACTATTGGCGTGGAAGTTCATCCCTTGGATTTCTTCACAAACTGTGGGAAAATTCGTTTCTATTGTTGGGACACAGCTGGTCAAGAGAAGTTTGGTGGTCTTAGGGATGGATACTAGTAAGTACTTAAAACTGGTTTTGTCATAATGATTCCTGCTAGCTTTTCTGCTTCTGCTTTGTTTATTGTATGATGATTGTGATGTGTTTGTGATTTTAAATTTGATCTTTTGCTTTAGTAGAGTAGTTATATGAGATGTGTTTGTGATTTTAAACTTGATCTTTTGCTTTAGTAGAGTAGTTATATGTAACTTCTAAATTTTTGGGTGTTCAATGAGAGGAAGTATAGTATATGAACATGCTTTCATCATTTTTATGGTTTTCTCATTACATTATATTGAAATGTTTAACTTAATAGTGGATGATCTTCCTGGATCCTTTTTCCTTAGCAATGTTTGTGAATTTTTGGTGCTTAGAAAATAACTTATGATAATTAGCCATATTATTGATTTTGTATGATTGCAATTTATGCAATTTGTGATTGTTTTGTATGATATTTGTTCTTGGCTGCTATTGATTTCACTTGTGATTTGCTTCCTGATATCTTCATATGCACTCAGTATTCTAAGAATTTTGTTTTAATTCTGCAGTATCCATGGGCAATGCGCTATTATCATGTTTGATGTCACTGCCCGGCTGACTTACAAGAATGTTCCAACATGGCACAGGGATCTTTGCAGGTGCCTACTGAATCCATAATCTCACCTTTATGTTGTATTTTTTTTTTCAAGTGTTCATTTTGTATTCAATTGTTTCTTACATTTCTGTTTTCTTCCTTAGGGTCTGTGAAAACATCCCAATTGTTCTTTGCGGAAACAAGGTTGATGTTAAGAACAGGCAGGTGAAAGCCAAGCAAGTTACTTTCCACAGGAAAAAGAACTTGCAATACTATGAGATCTCAGCTAAGAGCAATTACAACTTTGAGAAGCCTTTCTTGTACCTTGCCAGAAAGCTTGCTGGGTAAAGACTCTTTCTCGTATAATTATTTGTTAAATCTTATCATTAATTGTTTCTCAAGAACATATATTAAATTATTGTTAAAAATTGTTTTTCTGATTGTAGGGATCCTAACTTGCATTTTGTGGAGTCTCCTGCCCTGGCTCCTCCCGAGGTTCAAATTGATTTGGCAGCCCAACAACAGTAAGTATTTTTGTTACATTATAAGCCAACCCAAATGTTACTCTTTACCCCGCGCACACACATTGTCATTTGAGTTACTTATGTAGTAGACATGGTTTTAAATTGGTGTTGCTTTGTTATTTTTCAGGCACGAGGCTGAACTTGCGGCTGCTGCTAGTCAACCACTTCCAGATGACGATGATGATGCATTCGACTAAACAAGGATGGGGAATTGTGTGTGATTGTTTGGGAGTGTGGGAGTTTGATGGGAGGAAAGAAAGGGTTTTTATGGTTCGAGGATATGGAGTTGTGTTTTTTGACATGATTTTTGGATTGGATTATTCATGGCTTATTGCCTGTCTACCTGTGTTTTCTTACTCCTTACCATTTCATGTCAGTGTCGTCATTTCATGTCATTTCTTTGCTTTTGTTTTAATTCTTATATGAAGTATGATGTTTATTTGGACAGAGAGCCATCCAATTTTATGTAGGATGTTTAAAGCGTTGCTCCATATTTTCTCCTTATCTATCTTGTTGCTCCATATTTTCTCCTTATCTATCTTATCTATCATTATTGCATTGATAGTTTATAATTATTCATTGCGTCCTTAAAATGGCTTATAAATCTCCAAAAACTAAGTGTTTTAGAGATATATAAAAATGAAGTGCTTTGAATCATTGCCTATTTTGCACTAATGGTTTGCAAAATCTGTAGTTTTTTGTCTAGCGATTAAAACAAAGCCTTTCCAAAACCTGACAATTGTACATCTGCTAAATTTATCAGAGATCTCTAAGGGCTTGTTTGGTGTACGAGATATAATAAGATAGAATAGGATTAGATGAGATTAATTTTAATGTTATCTTATATTTGGTACAATATAGGGTAGGATTAAGATAGAATAGGATTGGATGAGATTAATTTTAATGTTATCTTATATTTGGTACAATATAGGGTAGGATTAAAATAGAGTAATTATATGTTTGGTGTAACTCAGAATAGAATTAAAATAGAAGGGTAATTATGTAAACTTACCTTGATTAAAAAAAAATTAAAAATCAAATTAAAAAGAAAAAAAAGATAAACATATCCCCGTATCCTGACTTCCAAGTGAAAGATTGACTTTACAAAAATGGCAAAACCAATCTAATTTTTTTTTTTTTCAATTCGTTTCATCTGTTCTTCCTCATCTTCTCCTCTTCTTTTATCTTCTTCTCTCTCTTTCTTCTTCTACACAGCAATATTGACCCCAGAATTTGCATGCTCCACAAGGAACCATGTTCTTAGCTATTGCATTTGGGTTTTTTTTTTCCGAAGCCTGACCACAGGTAGCTGATTCACAAGCAATATCAGCTCCACTTATGTCCCTGATGGTGATGATAGTCTTAGATCTGGGCAGCCAAATTTTCTAGGCAAAAAAAAAAAAAAAAATTCAGGGTAGCCAAAAAAAGCAAAAAACAAAAAAAAAAAAAAAAAAAAAAAAAAATCTTCTATAGCCGAACAAGCTAAAAAAATTTCTCCGTAGCTAAAAAAAAATAAATCTGGGCAGCCAAATTTTGTGTTGTAGTAATTTAGGGTTAATTGTATAAACGTACCCTCTATTTATCTAATAAAGCAAATTTTCAAACAAATGTTCTATTCAAACACAAACATCCCAATTCGAATGTGTTTAGAGTATGGAAAGTCAATAATGCCCTTAAGTATAAGGGAGAGGCTATTTTTATGGGTAAACTTCACAAACAACCCTGGTAATTGTATAAATATTCATTTTTTCTAATAATTACATAAATATACCATATCGTCAATTGACTTTTGTTAAATTTTAACCTTTAACCACATTTATATCCCGAAATAACTAAACTACCCTTGAAAACTTATTTATCTTTTCTTTTATTATTTAAATATATTAAAAAATATTTACGTAAAAAATAAAAAAAAAATCGGTACAATTTTTTTGTTGTTTTCTTTTTATCATTTTTTTAACACGACCAGAACCCATAAAAATGGAAAATGGCTGTGTATAGTTGGTTTTGTTTGTGTTTAGTGAGTTCTGTGGGTTTTGATTCTGTTGATTAAATGTAATTGTTGGTGGGTTTTGATTGTGTTGATGAAATGAAATTGTTTGTGGGTTGATGAGTATGAAATTGAATGTTTTGGTGATAAAATTGGTTTTTGAAATCTGAAAATTTGGTGTTTGGGGACATGGAAAATGTAAAAAAAAAAATGATAGAAAGAAAAAGAAAATAAAAGTAACAAAAATAAAATTGTACGGATTTTTTCAATTTTTTAAGTAAATATTTTTTAATATTTTTAAATAATAAAATAAAAGATAAATAAGTTTTCAATGGTAGTCTAGTCATTTCGGGATACAAATGTGATTAAAGGTTAAAGTTAACAAAAGTGAAATGACGGTAGGGTATATTTATATAATTATTAGAAAAAATGAATATTTATACAATTACACCTAAATTTAGGGTCGTTTGTAAAATTTACCCACCAAAATAACCTCTCCCTTTTACCCAATGGAACTATTGACTTTTCATACCCCAAACACATTCTAATTGGGATGTTTGTGTTTGAATAGGGCAATTGTTTGAAAATTTATTTTATTAGATAAATAGAGGGTTTGTTTGTGCAATTAACCCTTGTATTATTAATATACAAGAATAAAATAGTAATATATGCCCCCTTTTAAATTCTGACATATGCGTTTCTCAAGGTGACAAATGTAAATAATGATGATACTCTGTATTTTGTATTTTTGGGCACTGTTTTTCATTAACTGTTGTCCAGGGCCAACCCGATCCGACCAATCCGAATCTGTCCGGTAGAGTCGGGTTGGCAGCAGCAAATAACATAGAATAAACCCAAACTTCATATCGGGTCGAGTCGAGTTATAAATCGAACTCAACAGACCGACCCAAATTACACACGAAGTATAACAATAAATAATATAAAAAATTATTCATTGAAAACATAGAAAGTTACTCTGTCTCTCTCATTTAGTCATCGCTCTCTTCTCTCTCTTCTTCACTCTCTGGTCTCTTCTCGTCTTCTCGATCAGTCTTCTATCTCATTCACAGCATCTCTTTAGAAAGGGCTTGTATTCCTCTAAATACCAGGTATTTTCCTACTCTCTTTACTTTTATTTCTCTTCATTTCTCGCGAAATACTTTATTTACACGAAAATTTATTATCTTTCAGTAAAAAACGATATGTCACGAAATATACTGTATTTGTCACGAAATTGGATTTTTTTTTGGGGACAAATCGAAGAATTTTTTTTACTATTTCGTGACAAATTTTTTTTTTTTTTTTTTTTTTTTTTTAAATGGATTTAGGATTTGTCACGAAAAAAAAAAAGTTGTCACGAAATTTATATTTTACGTGACAAATTAATTATTTTATCTCGAAAATAATTATTTTTCTATTTTTCACTATTTTAAATTATTTTTGACCCTTTTTTTTTCGCTGAGTTGTCACGAAAATCGATTCTTTCCGAGGATTTGTCACGAAGTTTAATTTTTTACGTGACAAATGAATAATTTAGGGATTTGTCACGAAGTGTTTTTTTTTTACGTGACAAATGAATTATTTTGTCTCGAAAATATATATATATATATATATATATATATTTTAATATTTTCATTTTTTTTTAACTCTTTTTATTTTTTCACTGAACATTTCGTGACAAATAGATCATGGATTTGTCACGATTATATAGATTTGTCACGAATAGATCATGGATTTGTCACGATTATAAAGATTTGTCACGAATGGATTTGTCACGAACTTTAATTTTTTTTTCGTGACAATTGAATTATGTTGTCTTGAATTTCGAAAATAATTATTTTTTATTTTTAACTATTTTTATTTTATTAACGTTATTTATTTTTTTTTTCTGATTTGTCACGAAATTTTACTGTATCGTGACAAATCATCATTTTGATTTGTCACGAAAACTGAAACGATTTGTCTCGTAAACTGTTTTTTTCATGACAAATTCTGTGATTGTCTGAATTAGTTTGTCACGAAAATAATTATTATACGATTTGTCACGAAAACTGGAACGATTGTTTTTTTTTTTTTCGTGACAACTTCTTTGATTGTTACGATTTTTCAAAGAACTTTAATTTTTTCGTGACAAATGAATTATTTTTAAATTTTCAGTGTTTTAAATTAATTTGAACTTTTTATTTATTTATTTTTCTCTAATTTCGTGACAAATAAATCATGGATTTGTCACGAACTTTAACAATTTGTCATGAACTTTCATTTTTTTCGTGACAAATGAATTATTTTGTCTTGAAAATAATAATTATTTTTATTTTCACTATTCTAAATTCTTTTTAACGTTATTTATTTGATTTGTCACGAAAACTATTTTTTCGGGACAAATCCTGTGATTGTCACGAACTTTAATTTTTTCAAGGCAAATGAATTATTGTCTCGAAAATAATTAATTTTTATTTTTCACTGTTTTATAGTAATTTTAACGTTTTTTTTTTTTTATATTTTTTATTAACTTATTTGTTGCGATTTTTTACCATTTCATATTGATTTTGTCACGAAACTGAATTTTTCATGACAAATGAATTATTTTGTCTCGAAAAAAATTATTTTTTATTAACACTATTTCAAATTATTTTTCACGTTTTTTAAATTATATGTTCGTATGTTAATTAATTTAATGCCCTGAAATTCATTTAATTATTAATATAAGGCTCATGTATATTAATAGTGTATTAATAAAAGTTTTTGGATGGGGTCTCCTGCCCCCTAGCTACCAAGAACTTGTGTGTTTGTGGTTGGAAAAAGCCTTTATATTCAGGTATTTTTTAAGTTATATTTTGCTGTTATTGTATTCAAAACCCTTGATACAAACTGCTACTGAATTTTGAATTAGAACAGATATTGTATTATTTTCAAAGATATTCCTAAGCTGGTCTACTTTATTTTGATTGCTTCTGTGATGTTACAATTGTTTAGAGAATAGTGTTTAAGTGATACTTGTTTAAATTTGCAGCGGGACAAGGAAGACATGGTCGAACTTGTTAGAAATTGCCCAATTGAGTTTAAAGTTCAAGCTGCAAAGAGAAGCCAAGCACCTCTTCCTTCAATTTACAGGTAAATTGGAATATTGTTGACTGCTGATATGTGATGCCATCAGTGGTTCATTTCTTTCAATTTTTTATGATAAATGCACTCAATGAATGACCGTTTTAGTATAGAAGTCTTCGATACTTGTAGGCGCTTCAATCCCTTCCCTTTTATAAGGGAATGGTTATTGAGGGTCCTTTGATTTTGTTGATGTTTAGTATCAAAATGTTTTTATTAAGAATCTTTTCAGCTTATGTTTAGACCATGCATATTGGATTACATGTTTAGACCTTGCATATGCAGGAGCTAGAAGCTGCTTTGAGGTTTTGCTGATCCTTTCAGACCGTATGGTTGAAATTTTGTCGGAATTCATCTGGGTTCCTGGTTGAGAAACAAAATGTTGGATTCAACTAATGAAAAGAGCTTCTGTATATCAAAGAGGTTACCATTGTTGTTGACTTGTTTCATTTTCTAAATGGTTTCATTATCTCCTACTTTTTGGCCTTTTCTTTTCTCTGCTCTTAAAGAAATAAGAAAACCATCAATGAATCAAATATGTAAAAATGACAAGGTTTTATGCTTAATATTAGGCTATACAAATGATCGATATGGTATATGAGTTGTTAAGATCATATTATTCATATCATAATTTTATGATTTATAGGATCTTGACAACTTATATACCACATCATTTGTATATGATGTTGGATAAATATTTTAATCAGCTTAGAATCACTTAATGTATGTATAAACATGTAGAGACGTACCATAGAAAGAGCTAGGATGGGCTTACTGATCCTTTCTCAATTTTTTTTATTTTGTTTTTTTCATTTTTAATTTAACTCACCCACCCACCACATGAATAAAAAGAGACTTATTAATAATATATCTCTCATTCTCTAAAATTGTCTTAACCTCTCTCTCAAACAAATTGGTTTTCAAAAATGGGGTATGATTCGAATTTGCAACCTGTTAGATATAGGTGTGACAGGATTATCATTAAGTCAATCTTATCTTGTCCTTGTTTATTTAATTTGTAGTTTATTAACTTTATATTATCATATTTGGCTCAATCTCTTTTTCAATTAAAAAAAAAGGAAAAAAAAAAAAAAAACTTAGTCTTCAAACCAGGTATGTTTTGTGCTTTATATAAATTTGAAAATTTTATTTTATTTTCTTTTGTTAACGTATTTATTTAAAATATATATTTTGTGGGGAAATGCTCATTATGTTCCCTTACTATGTGCATCTTTATTTTTCAATTTATCAAAAATTTCAATGCTCACTGTTTCTCTTATGTGCTTCTTTATTTTCCAATTTATCAAACAGTTTTTCATACCGTTGATATTTACATTAAAAAATTAAAATTCCAACTCACCCTAATGTCGAATCCTGATTACATCACTGTACAGTGTATGACAGATATTGTTTCTATGCTTGGCTCTATATATATATATATTCTTAATTGTTTATGTAGATCAGATATTGTTTATATATATAATTTCATAGTAAATTAAGAAAATAGATGGAATGTACATAAAAACAATATCTGCCTATGAACTGTAGGTAGATTGAAATTGCTAACAGTTTCCTAAATTGCTGGCACGGATTTTCATGCCTTAAAATTACACTTATCCTCTTATATATAAATAGAACTCAATTTCTACAGTATTAATGCAAGATCAAACCAGAATAAATAATCAGCATCATCAATGGAGAATACTTATTCCACCATGACATTCCTTTTGATTTTAGGTTCCTCTCCCTCTTTCTCATATATATATATATATATATAGTCTTTCTACTGTCAGTTCATCCTGATATAAAATATCTCAAAACAAAGAATGTGGAATATAGATTATAGAGAAATTTTGATAAGTGCATACATTTTGAGTCAAAGTATATAAATATATCGATTTTAATATATGTATATATTGATTTCAATTTTAGGATATATATATATATACAGATTTTCTATTATCAGTTCGAATTGACAATAAATATATCAGGACGAAGAATGTGGATTACTAGATTTACATACTTTGACTCAAAGTATATACACTTGTCAAAACTTCTCAATAATCTGTGGTTCACATTCGTCGTTCTGATATAATTATTGTCAGTTCGAACTGATAATAGAAAGACTGTATATATATATATATATATATATTGATTTCAATTTTCACAGCCACATATGCGTTACCACGTAGGATTATATATGTATATTTGTTTTCTTAATGAGCTTTTAACCTTAAAACAAATTGATTTAACATTATGTTTTTATTGGCAGGCCTATCATTCTCAAAAACTGTGATTGCCTCTAATGCTTCAAAATTGTTTTTTTCAAATTAAATCAATAAATATAGCCAATTAAATCAATAAATTTTAGTTATAACCATTTATCCCCCAAATAAAGAGCCCCGTTCATCTTCCGCGCAATCACAATTAAGATACTATGGTACTATGATTTTGTAATTCATATTTTCCCATTCATGGTTATTCATAGTTTATGTTTGAATATCCGAAAGGGTAGTGGATTATTCAATATTGAAGTCGATTTGCTTTATAAAAAAATGTGTTTTTTTTAGTTTGACATAACAATAAATGCATTCAATATGGCTTTAATGCAATATAATTAATGCATTCAATTTGGCATAACAATAAATGCTGTTTTTTTAATTATAAAAATATAATTTTATAATTATATTAAAAACATTAATCGTTAACTTTTATAATTTTAAATAATAAAAAATATTATATAAATCGAGATTTGTTCATTCTTCGTTTGTAATTGAATATTAATCATGAGAAAAGCTATTTCGATTGAAATGCTTTTCATAAAAATACTCAACTTTAATGAAGGAAAAAAAAAACACCCAACAACATTTTTGTTATAGAAATTAGAAAACAATTCCAAGTATTTTGCTTGGACCAAGAGAAATATATTATTTCTTTTCAAAATATATGGGTGGTCAAAGATTTTCAAAGTAGTTGTTTTGTTTTGTAATTCGGTCATGTACTTCATAAATATTGAATTATACATGCCAAGCAATTATGTGAAAAGCTAGCTCAATGCACATGTACTTCATGAGTCATAAATATTGTTATGCAAATTAATTAATGGTTACAATTATCATCATAAACATAATTTATTAATACTTTTAATATTTCAAACTAAAAAGGTACTACCATTACCATGGTGTTTCAAATGATTAGATTACAATCATTTCCTTTAAGTCTATAACTTATCACTTAAATATCATCTCTCTCTTCAATTACATTTGTACTCATCTACTTAAGGCCGTGTGTTGTTGTGATCTTATTTTCAATATTTGATTCGGTCAACTAGCAAGGTTTTCGTTTTTGAATTCAAAGATTTTGATTCTGGTTTATGATTTTCTTACATCATCAATATCTTTTGTACATTTTAACTTTCAAATTTCAATTTTCTATAAAACACACAACTTTTTGACTCATTTTCATACAACTTCGTATTTATATTAAAGACCCTCAGAACCAAAGTTTTTACACTAAAGACCCTGGTTTATACCCTTAATATAATGTATAAATCTTTTAAAATTAAAATTTATTATACATAAATTGAATTTAAAGAAAAAGATAAAAGGATATAAATTGAATAAAAAATATTGAAAAGTTATTTTAAAGAATGAGATATGGTTTCTCTAAATTTAGAGTATCAAGTGTTGGTTCTCTTAAAAAAAAAAAAAAAAAAACTGAAAACAACATTTTGGAGTATGGTGGGAGCAACTCATACTCTACTTGGAGATATAATTTTAGAGTATGGGTGGGAGATGCTTTGAGAACTATATTTCTTTATCTCTACAACTTTATGTGGCCTTCAGTGGTCAAACTGGTTAGGTTAGGTTAAATGTACTTTTTATCAAACTCAACAAAATATCTCTAGTTAGGTTAGATGTACTTTTTACTTTTTATCAATCTCAACCAAACGAGAGGTTTTTGGGTGCATCCCGTTGCAGTCAAATTTTAGTCCAACCAAATATCTCAAAAGTCAAAACTCCTCTTCTGTTGTTTCAATTTCCTCCTCTCAAAAACGAGTGCGTTTAAATTTCCTACTCTCAAAAAAAGTAAAGCGTAAATTCGGTCAAAAGTATATTAGACCCATTATTACTTATCTAGCCATACTGATCACCTAGTCACAGTAAATTTAAACAAGAAAAATAAAATAAAAACTATACAATTTTAAAAAGAGTAATGCTATTGGACCCAATTTTTCCACCCAAATACTATGTGGCAACATCACACACAATATGAGCCCATATCACTTTTTCCAAGATCCCATGTGATGTTACCACATGGGTTTGAGTTGGAAATTTGAGTTGATTTTTTAGGTCCAATAGCTTTATTCTTTTAAAAAAACGCATGTGTTTAACCAAAAAACCCTAGCTTGAGAACTCTATATATATTTATCTCCATCAGTGGTCAGACAAGTTAGGTTAGGTTAGATGTATTTTTTATCAATCTGAGTCAAACATCTCAAAAATTCTCTCAAATCATCTTCATCTCTTATTTATTATACTAAACATATTTATAATCTAGAGTAATGCTAACATGTGCCCAAGACAACTAGAAACTTTCTATAATAGGAAACTCAATAAACACTCAGACAGATACAAGATAATTAATACAGTGATTATGTATTTATTGGGTTTCTTATTATAGTAAATTTGTAGTTGTTACCTTGTACCTTTAGGACACAGGTTAACACTACCCTATAATTTAATTAAAACAACGAGATTCATTTATTCTTCGTTTGTAATTGAATATTAATCTTGAAAAGTCATTTTGATTGAAATGCTTTTCATTAAAAAAAAAAAAAAAAAAAAAAAAAAAAAAAAAAAAAAAAAAAAAAAAAACTCAACTTTAATGAAGAAAAAAAAAATACATATCAACTGTTTTGTTAGAAAATAATGTACAATAAGTTATTTATTTGTGATAACTATTAATTATTTAGGTAGATTTTGACACATCTTTGATTTATTATAAAAAAATTAAGATAAATATTATTAAAAGATTTATATGTTATATTGAGGGTATAAATCAGGGTCTTTAGTGTAAAAACTTTAGTTCTGATGGTCTTCAATATAAATACGAAGTTGTATGAAAATGAGTAAAAAAGTTGTGTGTTTTGTCAAAGATTGAAATTTGAAAGTTAAAATGTACAAAAGATATTGATGATGTGAGAAAATCATAAACTAGAATTAAAATCTTTGAATTCAAAAACGAAAACCTTGCTAGTTGACCGAATCAAATATTGAAAATAAGATCACAACAACACACGGCCTACATGGTCGCTTGCCATAGTGGTGTGCCTTCCTTTGGGAACCCCCCACCACAAGGTTCAAGACCTAATGTGTGCATAGAATTATGTAAATTTTCCTTTGCCCATTTAAAAACATGGGTGTTGTCCCACTTTGTGTGGGTGGTTGTCCCTCCTTTGTGTGGGTTCTCTCTCCCCATTCGTGGGAGCTCCAATTTGGACTGCGCTTGGAAGTCGATTCTCGATAGGTCCCAGTTGTTGTTGTAATCATGTAATCATATCATGGATCTATAATCATGTTGTTGTTCTATTTCCAATTAAATTAAAAAAAAAAAAAAAAAAAAAAAAAAAAAAAAAAAAAAAACAACTGTCGGGACCGGTGAGATTGGGCTCTACTAACGCAGCCCGGACGAGCAGCTCGTATTACCATGGTATTGGTAGTACCTTTTTAGTTTGAAATATTAAAAGTATTAAGGAATTATGTTTATGATAATAATTGTAACCATTAATTAATTTGCATAACAATATTTATGACTCATGAAGTACATGTGCATTGAGCTTGCTTTTCACATAATTGCTTGGCATGTATCAATTCAATATTTATGAAATACATGACCGAATTACCCTTTCACAAGAATACAAAACAAGTACCAACCACCCATATGTGAGAATCTTTGACCCAATACAAACACCATCAATAATGAGTTAGAACATTGGCGATGCATTTTAATAAATAAATCAATCAAAAACAAAACTTGTGAAGGGAAATGTCAGCATTTAAAAAAACAAAAATCAAATAATAATAATAATAACAATTTGCATTCTCCACGTGAACCACTGAACGACTCCAATTTCTTTATAAGGTTTCGTTTTGATTCAAAAAGAAATAAAAAAATTGAAGTTTTTGTGTTGGTTTAGGATTATATTGAGCCACGTACAAAATTAAAATTTCGAAAAATATTATTTCAAAAGTTTTAGAATAAATGAGAGGATTACATTGAACCACGTAAACTGATTTTAAAACTTTAAAACATTTAATGATATTATACTGTTTTTTTTTTTTTTTTGTTTTTTGTTTTTTTTAATTTTTAAATATTATACTGTAATAGTAAAGAGTACAATTTTACTCACCTCCTTTAACTAAAGGTAACCATTACCCCCTACCTTAACTCCTTAAGGGTTGACACGTGGTCCAAACCTTAAGTTAACTTTAGACTTTAGGTTAAGGATACAACTTTGCTCACCTCCTTTAACAGGAGGTAACCATTACCTCCACCCCAAGTGTTAATATGTGTCCCAAACTTAACTCAAAGTTCAAAGTTAACTGAAGATTTGAGCCACGTGTCAACACTTGGGGTGGAAGGTAATGGTTACCTCCAGTTAAAGGGGTGAGTAAAATTACACTCTACAGTAAATACTAAGTAAAGACATAGTAATTATTGCCGTGCAGAGTAAATAAAAAAGAAAAAAAAAAAGAAATTAAGTGTAAAGTCAAAAGTGTAAATAAAAAAGTAGATTTGCTCGCATACTTTGTACTGATATGTTTTATTAATTAATAAAACGTACATCATCATTTTCTTTATGAGTAATGCTACTTTGTCCAAATCTGGTGACCAAATGACGTGGCAACATTCTCATCCATTCATTTAAATCAAGCAAATCTAATACAATCTAAATGAATGGACGAGAATGTTGCCACGTCATTTGAGCATCAGATTTGGGTAAAGTAACATTACTTTTTCTTTATATAAGGGACTCAAATTAGTTGTCAAATTTTAGTATCCCAATTTGTGTTCAACCAACTAAATTGGGATATGTGTGCACTTTTATAGAAAAAGTAAAAAAAAAAAAAATTAAATGTGCTATAAATGTGCATATATATCCCAATTTAGTTGGTTGGACACAAATTGAGATACCAAAATTTAATAGCCAATTTGAATCCTTATATAAAGTTTCGTTTTGATTCAAAAGGGGAAAAAAAAAAAATCGAAGTTTTTGTGATGGTTGAGGGATTACATTGAGCCGCGTAAAAAATTAAAATTTGGAGAAATATTATTTCAAAAATTTTAGAATAAACGAGAGGATTATATTGAGCCACGTGAAATGATTTTGAAACTTTGAAACATTAAATGATATTGTACAATCTTAAATCTTGAGTAAATGGAAGACAGTGTAATTATTACGGTCACTGCTTAATACACGAATCTTGAGAAAAAGTACTAACACACGGTAATTATTACGTATCTAGGATACTGAATCACTGACCATGGTAATTAATATACGTCTAGGTGGCAGAGCAAATTTAAAGGTAAAAAAAAAAAAATCTATAGAATTTTCAAAAACAAAACCCTAGCTTGAGAACTCTATATATTTATATTTATAACTCTATACGGCCATAAGCGGTCAGACAGATTGGGTTAGGTTAGATGTAATTGGATTTGAGGTCAAGTGTTAATAGTAATTGGATCTGTTGTTTGGTTTTTGGTTTGGTTGTCATTAATATTTTCTGATGCTACGTTGTGATTTATGTGTGTTTTAAAACTTGTTTTTTGTTCTAGATGAGGTACTATCCTCCGTTGGCGTTGTTTCGGTCGCTGTTGGTCTCGAATAGATATCTGTTGAAGAAGAAGTTGCCGACACTCTGTTCTTTCGGCGTTGAGACACAGTCTTTCGGCGTTGAGACAGGGACGAAGACTATTGGATTGACAGTTTCGGATACTGATTTGACCTATTCGTCTCCTTACATGTAAGTTGACTGTTTTGATCGTCTGTTTTAGTTTTTAATTGTTAATGTTTTCTTATTTTATTGATTGATTTTTACAGGACATATGCATTGCGCGAGCGAGAAACACCGGAGATGTTTGGGGAATTTATGGAGCTGCTTGTGAGTCTTTTTTACATTTTTAGATGAATTTATTTTGCAGATATGGTTTGTAATATTTTTGGTTTGTTTTGTAGATCCGCAATAAAAATGTTGGTGGTCTAGTGGTGGGATATTCAGCTGCTGTGAAGGATCATGTATGTTTTTGTCTTTTTTTACTGATTTTATGTATGTTTTTACTTGTAATGTATAGATTGAGAGTTTCATTTATGATAATTTTGTCATTATTAATCATGTTTTCGTCTCTTTGTTTTATCAGGAGGCTCAAATTATTAAGTTTTTGGATCTTCTCTTCGAGTATGGGTATCTGCGAGGCTTTCCTTTCACGCTCGTGGACAACGAATCTGTATATTTAGAGGATGCCTTTGCTCGTCTGCAGGCTTGGGTTTTTCACGAGGTAGTTTTCTATTTGCTTTTTTTGGTCTGTTTGTTTTTCAGCTTTATAGTTTTGTGTGATTTATTTTTTATTTTGCTTTTGTTTTCGCAGCGATGGTTGACCAGGGTGAACAATGACATGCTTCACTGGAGTCCTTCTGATGTGAGGAGAGAGAAGAAATTGCAAAGCTTTGGAAACGAGTGGAATCGTAGCCATTGGGTATAGGTATAAACTTGTGAGCCAATAGCCATGAGAATTGTGCTTCCTCTTTTGCCAATATTTTTCTCTGCATCAAACTCAAATTAGTTTTCCATTGCCGTTTTAACTAAATTAGTTCATGGTAATGTATCAATAGACATAAAAATGAAAATTAGGGATCTCTATATTTTCCAGTTGTAGGTTTCGAGACTTTAGTTTTACTAGAATGATGAGTAACTTATCATATATAATTTCATTCAAGTTGTTATATATTATAAAATTGAAACAATCATACAAGAGATGTAGATTTATATTAGTGTTTACTAAGCATAGGTTAGGTTTGTTGGAATTAAATTTTCAAGTCCTTTATTGTGTACCGGGTCTTCTTGGAAGTGAAATATAAGCTTTATCATTAGACACTCTGATACCTGCTAATTTGAAGAGGTCCTCAATTGAGGCAGACAGATGTATAAGCTTTCCAACTGTGTCACCTTCCGTTGTATTTGTATCCGGATGATGTCCGTGAATTATCACCCTTAGTGGCATTATGCTTAGTGATGGACTAGCAGGTTCTGGTACTCCTGGTACTCCTGCAAAATGATGGGGGTGTACAGATGCAAATGAAGTATACAACATGTTATAAGAAAAAGCTTATATCCCCAAAATTGACAGACCGGCTTTGTCTATGTGCCATGTGGCACAGGTTTGATTTTGGGCAGACTGATTGGAGATAAACAAGTAGTCATGACCACAAAAAGATCATATCAGGATTTGGGTTTGAAGTTTCTCTTCTAGCTGTTTTCAAGGTGGAAAACTGGAAATGTAGGTTTTAACGGGACAATTTGCTCTCCTGCATGATCCCTTATTGCAACACAGAACATGATAGACGTTGACACACACACACAAACCCTCAAAATTAAACATAGACTAACAAGAAATGGAAATTAAAAGAATGTATATACCAAGATTCTCTGTACAGCAGCAGTTATGTGCTATGCATTCGAATCCTTTTGGTTACGAATGTCTGCTCAATTGTTTTTGTGTCAAATGGGCACATGCTTTCTATATTGGAAATTTCTGACTTACCTCTCTGCCCACATTGGTTCTCCTATATTTGCATGTAAAATTCCTTAAAATATTATTTACTTGGGCATTGATTTTACTTGTTACATCTGCATCTTGTTGAGAGTTTGATGCTTCAGGTTTTTGTGGCTCCTCATTCAGTGCTGTAAGCTGCAATGAAGATGATGATTACCATTAGCATAAATGTGTAATCTATCCATCAATGAGAATTGGCATCTCTCATGTCCCATTTGTGCTAATTTTGTTGAAGTTTGAACAATTTTTTTGTGGGAATGGTGGATGTTTGTGTCTATTAACAATTCATAGTTGTTACAGAAAGTAGAGATTTTATATTTACACTAGGGTCATTTTAGGTATTAGGGTTGTCATATTTTCTGCAGTTTGAAAATGCAAACCTTGCCCTTCTACAACCTAATAGGTCGATTCTTTTCCTTATTAAGTACAGTTGTTTGCTACATCCTGGTTTCATCGGTTGGTGACAAGGATATACCTGTATATTCATGTTGCCAAGCAACTCTGTCAAAAACGGCAATTCTTCTAGCATATCATGTTTTAAGCTCTTCAAATACTGAGGATAGAAGTTTTAAAATAAACAAATACTTCTGCATTTAAGGGTGTGCAACTCTTTGAAAATGTGAATGTAACCAGATATATGAAAAATCCATGCCCCAATATAGTTGGAAATAATCTTTTTTCCATCATTGTGATCTGCTTGCAGCACTTGCTTTAAATGATTATGACTAATCCGGACGACTTGAGAGAGCCTCTTGGTTCTCACTGTAAAAGGTTGTGGGATATTGAACATTACACCGATCTCTCCTGCCAAGTCTGCAGATCCTAGTTTTGACAAAATCTGAAAATCTTGTATGGTGTTAGTTTAAACATTATACGCATGTTATTGTGATGTCACTGGTTTAAAATTTGGTTGGGTTTCAGCTTTTGCCTAAAGTTTATTATTTAAGCTTGCCTGTATTTATTTCTTAGGACTTTAGAAACCTTTTTCTCCCATAACTGTAATGAATAACAGGAGAAGAATTCTCTTACTTCATCATCCTATATTTCCTTTTGATAATTTTGCATCTTTCTGCTCTTCCATGCATGGATAGTGCTTTGTGGTATTTTAAAATTAATTTTATGATTCTGGTTTTTTTGTTTTGCAGTAAAAGATTTTGATAACTGAGATGGAAGTTCTTTAAAAGAATAGTTACTTCCTACACTTCATTTACTGAAATTTTCTGTTGATTTGCTGTCACAGGATGTCGCCAATAGGGTCCAAAGACAGAAGGTGCTCGGTTTTGTAGGGAGTTCGTCTGTTTAGAGCATTCATACAGTAGAATCAATCAACAGTCAGGTTTTATCTTTTTCAGAATTTGGTACTGTAGGTCTATAGTTTTCAGTTACAGCATCAAGTGGCATTTTACCAAATAAAACAAAAGATCACAATTCAACTGCAAAATTTACAAAAATCTCTTTCAATTTCAATAAATCGTTTGTAGAAGATAAGTGGGATTAAGAGAGTTGTAACACCAAGCTGAACTAGAACAATTGCAGCTGTTAATGTCAAGTATCTAAATGCAAAATTCAGGGAAAATGATGTCAAAATCTGCAAACCAATGAACAAACCAAACTTCATTGGTATGCAGATTTTGACGTCATTTTCCCTGAATTTAGATACTTGACATTAACAGCTGAAATTGTTGTAGTTCAGTTTGGTGTTATAACTCTCTTAATCCCACTTATCTTCTACTAATGATTTATTGAAATTGAAAGAGATTTTTGTAAATTTTGCAGTTGAATTGTGATCTTTTGTTTTATTTGGTAAAATGCATTTAGTTGCAAAAAAGTTGTTAAGCCTTCGATTTTCTTTGATCGATTGTGCTTATGTAGCGGAATTCCAGCATTCAGTTTAGCCTGTATGAGTTTGTCTCAAAGGCTTTATTTAAGCATCCCCATAATTTACCTGGAATTTGTTGGCGAATCAATCGGTGAACGCTCATAATTTTTCTCTGACTTCTATCATTTTTCTGAATGTTTAAAGTATGGCATGCATGCCTCCAACACTGGCCTTGGAAAATGTAGGGGATCATCAATAATATTCATAATGGTATTTCTAATGGTATCAAATGGCATGGAGAAAATCCAGCAATTCTAAGTTGGATGTAACAAGATCTTTAAACCAAAATAGCATAGAGCACATTCTCACAATACAGGAAACAAATTAGTGATATTTCAACTTCATTTTAACATAACAGAATACAAATGATGGAATACAAATGAAGGGTAGCAGTCATAAGTAATTTCACTGGCCAGACAATAAACTAAGGCATCACTATCAAGGCGTCCTAGCCCATAAGAATACCAGTTTAACATCAAGATAGCTTCTAGATCCATTTACGAAATATTTCGTAGACGCCCATAGTCTTTCTTGACTGCTATCATTTTCTGAATGTTTCCAGTACATGCTTCAGCAAAAGCCATAAGGGTAGGCTCTTTTCAACATTCTAGAGACAGCATGCGACTCATGCAAATCAGTAGCGCTCTTAATACCGAAACAATTATTTCCTTCATGCGCTTCTAAATCTGCATCAGCTTGTGCCAAACAAAAGCTCATCTTCTTATGAGAATTAAATGTCCATCCTCCTTTGTACTTGGCAACTTCAGAACTTCCTAAACCCTGCAAATGATAGCCATCAGATCATTAGTCAAAAGCAGAAGTTATGGCATCACAAAGGAAATTTTATAATATCCGAGGTTTCTTTCCAACAATTACATGAAGTGATGAAACCAAAGAGAGAAATAAGACTGTCTAGCCAAAAACCTATAACGCTTGCAAGAGAGAATAATGCTTACTTCAACATCGGAGTTATGAAGGACATCGCCAAAGTAGTGCAATACATTGATGTGTTGTGTGGTTGATTACTTTGGGGTAAGAGTGTTTTATCAATGTACATTGAGCTTAAATAAGGCTGTCTGTCATTTTATAAAAACATTTCAAGTGTGAAAGAATTTACTTGTTTAGTGGTACATAATTAAGATAGTTATGACTTCCAAGTTCCAACTTGAGTTAGGATAAGAAATACACACTTCAAAATTTCCATCATGTTCTTAGTATGTCACAACTCGCAAGGACACGGTGATATGTTCATTGACAACAAATCTGGTCAATGCAACTGAGTTACTGAATGAACAGGTCCACTTAAATACTTAACATGGATGTACAACATTCAACAAATAGCTAAGTAATTTTTCACCTATCATCATAATACCGTAACCAAATTAGATTTCTCGATTTTGAAGAAATAATGAGTCTTGAATCTCATAGTACCAAAGAATTTCCCCACATTAGAAAATGCATATTTTCATACTATAATAAGCTTTGAGAAAGCATAGTTAGCAAGCAAAAGAGATCAAATTATGCAATATATAATTTAAGTTGAAATAAATAAGAAATAAGAAGATAACAAGAACAGTGGGCAGTGGCTGGCCATCAATTGTCCTATTTGTAAAGCAATGAATGTTGATATAGCCCCATTTATTATGCCAACACAGGCCCTGGTAAATGCAGGGGATCATCAATAATATTCATAATGGTATTTCCAATGCTATCAAATGGCATGGAGAAAATCCAGCCATCTAAATTGGATGTAAGTATGTAACAAGATCTTTAAACCAAAATAGCATAGAGCACATTCTCACAATACAGGAAACAAATTAGTGATATTTCAATTTCATTTTAACATAACAGAATACAAATGATGGGTAGTAGTCATAAGCAATTTCACTGGCTAGACAATAAACTAAGGCATCACTATCAAGGTGTCATAGCCCATAAGAATAAAAGGTTAACAACAAGAGAGCTTCTAGATTTTATAAAATATTCCAGTCATCCTTATATCAAATTTACAAGCAGGTTTATATTAATATACAAGTGAAATCACAGAGACTATATCCTTGACAGCTGCCAAAAATTTCAGTGCAATTTACTGACTATTCAATCTTCTAATGATTACAAGAGATATTCACTTCTTCATTTGAAAATTACATTGTAACTAGCCAAAGACAGTACTGTAAATAAAAGCCATGGTGCACCTGGAAAAATACTTTTTTTCTGTTGCAAGTTTCCGTACATATCTCTAAGTTACAATTCTTCTCATTGTCTAGACCATTGCAGATATGAACAAATTTGAAAAAGCTGCTTCTTACAGTATCGTGAGGCTATTATAGCCAGGTAAAGATGATTTGGTAGTCAAAAAGGCAGGAAGAGAAATTCCCAGACTCACTATTGATCAATATAAGGACTTGTTCCAGCAGATATCAAATTCCTTAACTCCATCAAATGTTCATCATTTGAGATGTGAAGTGTGATACGAAGATTTGTCAATAATGCTTCTTGTTCCAGCAGATATCAAATTCCTTAACTCCATCAAATTTCCCTCTACTCTTCTTTCTTTTTCAGTATCTTTTCCCTCTTGTTGATGCATGAAAATTGATCAACAACAAATTGAATTAAATGACTTCTCTTATTGAACTTTAGAACTGAGAGATTACAATTTATGTATTGATACACTTTTCTTTTCTCTTTTTCTCCATGCCATCTCTTCTTGGTGAGCTTCACCTTTTATAATACTTCTTTGTGGGGTCCTTAGGACACATATTTGGATTTGTGCTTCATGCCACCTGATAATCGAGCTCGGACTTAAGACAAACTCTCCACGGGGATTAAGCTCGGACTCGGGTACCTTTGTCTTCTTTGACATTGAACTCGGACTCGGCAACTTTATCTTCTTCGACATTGAACTCGACTCGGATAATCCTTGGACAAACTCGGACTTTAGGACAGATTTCCCAATCTTGGTCATAGGACAAGCTCCTCCCTTTTGTCTAAGACTGTGCTCGGGCGACTTTTGGTAGTCATCCTCAAGTCGAGCTCGTATTCCTTAGTGTACGACCTTGATCTCGGGCATGTTACAGATTCCTTCGGACTCGTACTCGGATAATCCTTGGACGATTTTCTTTGCACACCCCTTATTTCCTTCTTCGGTCAAATTTATTCATGCTTCTATATATACTTGTGCGATATATAAATAAACGTATACATTTACTCATTTACATGCTAAAGTCATGATTTCCTTTTATTAACTTAGAAACTTTTACGTAGTTAATTTTATGGTACAACAGCAGCCCCCTAGCTTTCAAGGGTCAAATATTAGTTGTACGCTTGGAAGGTATATGCATATACATATATACATATATTTATTGATCAATCCTTGGCCGAATATACTCTCACTTGACCATTTTGACTGAGTATCCCACTTTTTTTTTTTTTGGGTGGGTGACGTCACCCTCACCCTTTTCTGGGCTGAGGATGACGTCATCCTCGTCCCCCCCCTTTTTTTTTTTTGGTTTGTGTAGAGTCAAGTCGAACTACTTTTACTCTTTTGGATCTTTTGTGATTCTGTGATTCTTTACAGAGTCAAGTTGAACTACTTTTACTATTTTGTATTTTTTTGTGATTCTCTAATTCTTCTTAGAGTCAGGTCACTTCCCTTTCTTTGGATTTTTGTGGCGTTCTGAATTTTTTGCAGAGTCAAGTTATTTATATTTCATAGACTTTTGTATTTTTTGTGATTCTCTAATTTTTCTCAGAGCCAGGTCACTTCCCTTTCTTTGGATTTTTGTGGACTGATTTTCATATAAGTATTACTTTGTAGAATCGCCAACTTGCTCTTACCAACAATTTCTCACTTAGAGGTATGTTTTCATTCATTCCTTTTTTTTTTTTGGGTGGGTGACGTCACCCTCGCCCTTTTCTGGGCCGAGGATGACGTCATCCTCGTCCCTTTTTTTTTTGGTTTGTGTAGAGTCAAGTCCAACTACTTTTACTCTTTTGGATCTTTTGTGATTCTGTGATTGGGGTTCGCTTCTTCTATGCCCTTCTCGACATTTATCAGTATGGATATGCTCTTTTCGTGTTTCCATCAAAATTTCTTAGTTCCTCATTTCCATGACAAGCTTCCTCTCTGTGGGGGCCTCGCCTTTCTCGAGAGTATGAATGCCTTTCAATGTGGTGGTTCTGGTCCGTTTGATTTCGCTCTTTGGCACATCCATTTGAGTTGATTCCATTTTCAAGTAGTGACCGTGGTATGCTTGCGACATGATCTTGTCCGAGACCGGGTTGAGTGACTTTCCTAGTTAAATTTCGAATTTGATCACGCAATTCTTCATTTTCACGAATGAGCTCACGAGTGTTAGATTGAGCATTCCCTTTTTTCGCTTTCGTCATGCGCCTAATTTCACGGATCGTTTCTTCGCCATCACTAAGCACTCGGTGAATTTCGAATCTAACAAGGCTTCCTGTTTGTGGAATTGGAACTTCTTCAGTCTCTGAAGCCATGCTTGAAATCTTTGGAGGAAACTTTTACATCCCCACAGTCAGCGCCAGATGTTGATGCATGAAAATTGATCAACAACAAATTGAATTAAATGACTTCTCTTATTGAACTTTAGAACTGAGAGATTACAATTTATGTATTGATACACTTTTCTTTTCTCTTTTTCTCCATGTCATCTCTTCTTAGTGAGCTTCACCTTTTATAATACTTCTTTGTGGGGTCCTTAGGACACGTGTTTGGATTTGTGCTTCATGCCACCTGATGATCAAGCTCGGACTTAAGACAAACTCTCCACGGGGATTAAGCTCAGACTCGGATACCTTTGTCTTCTTTAACATTGAACTCGGACTCAGCAACTTTATTTTCTTCAACATTGAACTCGACTCGGATAATCCTTGGACAAACTCGGACTTTAGGACATATTTCCCAATCTTGGTCATAGGACAAGCTCCTCCCTTTTGTCTAAGATTGTGCTCGGCCAACTTTTGGTAGTCATCCTCAAGTCGAGCCCTTATTCCTTAGTGTACGACCTTGATCTCGGGCATGTTACAGATTCCTTCGGACTCGTACTCGAATAATCCTTGGAAGATTTTCTTTGCACACCCCTTATGTCCTTCTTCGGTCAAATTTATTCATGCTTCTATATATACTTGTGCGATATATAAATATACGTATACATTTACTCATTTACATGCTAAAGTCATGATTTCCTTTTATTAACTTAGAAACTTTTACGTAGTTAATTTTATGGTACAACACCTCTTTTTTTTTTTTTTTTTTTCACTTGTCCCTCCTTTGATCCATCTTCCTCTATTTATAGTGCTTTTTCAGATTGCTTTTGACAGGTGCAGCTTCATCTTTGGGACACTTGGAATCCACGTGTCTATCGCCAACAGTTCGGTTTTCATCCCTTTGGAGCTCAGGTCAGCGTTCTCCTTATCATTGTGACACCTGGCCTCACGTCCACCTCAATCCTTGACACTTGTCTTTTTCAGCTTGGGTCGGACCTTTGCTCATCTGACCTCTCATTTCCCCATTCTTCTTTATTCGCCAAGTGGCCTTTGTTATCTTAGACTTGAACACGTGTGTTATTATCCCAAGTTGTGTTTTCGCATACCCGATCTCTTCGGATCAGGTTGGTGTTTTATACGTCTGACCTCGTTAGATCAGATCAGACTTTTACACATCTGATTTCTTTTTATCTTTTACTTGAGCCCAAGTCAGTTTGGCTTTCAGCCAACCCAATCTATCTGATATGTAGTCTTGTTAACAAGGTTAGATAGTAACTGACCTGATCCCATATTTTTACACACAACAATCATTATCTTTGCAGAGTGAATTTATAGGAAAAAAAAAAAACTATATACAACTTTATGTGGCCGTCAGTGGTTAAACTGGTTAGGTTAGGTTAGATGTACTTTTTATCAAACTCAACCAAACATCTCAGGTTAGGTTAGATGTACTATATATATCAATCTCATCCAAACATCTCGAAAATTCCCTCATAACTCCTCTTCTAATGTTTCAAATTTCCTTCTCTCAAACTCCTCCTATCTTCAATTTTATTCTCTCAACCTCCTCAGATCTTCACTCAAATTCTTCCTCTGTTGAAAGGTTGATTTTTTTTTTTTTTTTTTTAAGTTTCTTTCTTTAAATTCCAATCTTTCATATCTTACTGTGGGATGGATTTACCTTTGTTGTCTCGGTTCCTTCTCTCATTCAGATCCATCTTATTTTCCGAGAATTCATTCAGATCCATCTTATTTTCCGATATTCTCTCAGAGAAAATAATATGGTCTCCGGTGACTAATAAAGCTAGATCGTGGAGAACTAATATAGTCGGACTCCGATTCCCATTTATAGGGGCGATGTTTACACATCGATCTTAGGATTTTTTACTTCGGGCTTGGGCTTGTGTTTTTTATTTTTGTTTTGTTTATACTTTGGGCTTATAATATATATATTTTTTTACTATGGGGCTTATTTATACTTTATGCTTGAGCTTGATAATTTGGCTTGGGCTTGGGCTTAAATAATTTAAATCTGTTGTCCAACATTTTTTCAGGTCATTTTAGGTACGAGAACTTTTTATCGGTTATTTACCATCACTTGTCCATTTTCAAAATTTTAAACGTTTGGACACTTGCATTTTTTTTGGTCCTTTTGTTTAGCACCTTAGGTTTACTAATTGTCTTACAATAACAGCATAATTCTATTATTCATAGAAAGATTTCTTACGCTTACGAACCCTAATATGATCTTAAAATAAATCTAAAAAAAATGTAAAAGCAAATAATATGGTTTCTAAAAATGGTTTATTGAATCTAAAAGTATTATTTGCTTTTGTATTTTTTCGGATCTATTTTAAGAGCATATTAGGGTTCGTAAGCGTAAGAAATCTGATGTTTGTAAAATGGTTTCTATGAATGAGAAATTTGTTGTTTGTTAAAAAAATTGTTTCTACGAATGATCTAAATTGCTTGAAAAAACGACCAAAAAAATGCAAAATGCCCAAACATTTAAAAAAAATCTAAAAATGGATGGGCGATCGTAAATGATCGGTAAAAAGTTCCCGTACCCAAGCCAAAATATAAGTATAAATAAGCCCCAAAGTAAAAAATATATAATATAAGTCTAAAGTATAAACAAAACAAAGAAATAAAAAACACAATCCCAAGCCCAAAGTAGAAAAGCCTAAGACCGACATATAAACACCGCCCCCTCTAGGAGACGGAGTCCGACGACCATACTAGTATAAAAGAAGATAAAAAAATTAAACCTTTCAACAAAGGAAGCGGTTGAAAATAAATTATGATATTTAGCAATTATTGCTTAGAAAATAACAATATTGATTTTTGTTGCTAAGAAAATAGCATATGATATTTAGCAATATTATTGATTTTTTATGATTGCAATTTGTGATTGTTTTGTATGATATTTGTTCTTGGGTGCTAATGATTTCGCTTGTGATTTGCTTCCTGATATCTTCATATGCACTCAGTATTTTAAGATTTTTGTTTTAATTCTGCGGTATCAATGGGCAATGCGCTATTATCATGTTTGATGTCACTGCCCGGCTGACTTACAAGAATGTTCCGACATGGCACAGGGATCATTGCAGGTGCATATTGAAACCATAATATCACCTTTATGTGGTATTTTTTTTTTTCGTGTTCATTTTGCATTGAATTGTATCTTACATTTCTGTTGTCTTCCTTAGGGTCTGTGAAAACGTCCCAATTTTTCTTTGCGGAAACAAGGTTGATGTTAAGAACAGGCAGGTGAAAGCCAAGCAGGTTACTTTCCACAGGAAAAAGAACTTGAAATACTATGAGATCTCAGCTAAGAGCAATTACAACTTTCGAGAAGCCTTTCTTGTACCTTGCCAGAAAGCTTGCTTGGTAAAGACTCTTTCTCTTATAATTATTTGTTGAATCTTATCATTGATTGTTTCTCAAGAACATATATTAAATTGTTTTCTGATTGTAGGGATCCTAACTTGCATTTTGTCGATTCTCCTGCCCTGGCTCCTCCCGAGGTTCAAATTGATTTGGCAGTCAACAACGGTAAGTATTTTTGTTACACTCTACTCTCAACTGAGCACTCTTGAAATTAAATATATGACATTAACAAGGGAATGCGATGACAAAGCTCGCTAAATGCCTCTTAACTGCTACAGAACTTTGCAGTTGGTGAATCATAATCTTTTGTTTGATTGGCAAAATGCATTTAGTTGCAAAATACTGTAGTGTCTAGTCTCTAAAAATTAGTGGAAATTACCAACAATAACCACATATATTATAGGAAATTCGTTTTTAACCACATGCATAACTTTAATTGTTTTTAACCATGTTTTTGAGAAATTACTCAAAAGCCCTCATATAAAAACCCCCAAATCAGCTCTCTCTCTCTCCTTTCTTTTCTTTTTCTCTTCTCTCTCCTCTGCTCTCTCTCACGATCAGCCTCTCTCTCCTCGGTTTGCCTCTCTCTCTCTCCCCGATCTACCACACTCTCTCCCCGATTTGCCTCTCGCCGGCGTCGCCGAGCTTCGGCGAGCTTCTGGGCGTCGCGGCAACCCCTCACGCGCAGCTGGATCACCGGTCGTTGCAGCTTCGCCGGTTCGCTGCAGCTTCGCCGGTTCGCTGCAGCTTCGCCGGTTCGCTGCAGCTTCGTCGACGAGCGTCGGCGACGGGACGACGATGACGATGGCGTTGCTCCTTCGCTGGTTCACCATGGCCTCCATGGATCTGTAACAAAAAAGAAAAGAAAAAAAAAAACCTAAACCTAAGGAAGAAGAAGAGGAAGAAGAAGAAGGGACAATTTCATTTTAGTCCAGATTTCAAGTTTTAATATTTCTATTTTAGGCATGATTTCAAGTTTTAATATTTCCAGTTAGGCATGATTTCAAGTTTGTGTATTTCAATTTAGTCGTGATTTCAAGTTTGTTTCGAGGTTTAAAGAATACTATTTTCAGGGGTACTCTGGTAATTCATGGTACTAAATTGAATTTTTTTTAAAAAAGTGGTTATTAACAATTAAAAATTCAAAAGTGGTTAAAAACAAAAGTATGATAATTGTTATGGTTACAAATGAATTTCTCTCCTAAAATTATCAGGAGAAAATTGCGTTCTTTTAAAGAGATAGCTATCTTTTCTTAATTAAATATCACAAGATAAAGATCCACTTACTAACAGACAAATCAAAGCATAATAATAGTTTGTGCGAACACACATTTGCATGAAATACCAAATTTTATAACTCTTAGCAGGAATGCTTACAAGAAGAAACAATGTTTCCTTCAAAAAATATGATCTTGCTCTTCCATCACTTTAATAACTGCTGTCTTTTTCACTATTATACCACAGTTCAGAATCTGAATTATCAACTTCGTATTGTAGATGAAATTACAACTGCTTGTACTCTCTCTCACAGAAATATTTACACTTCACATGTTGCCTGTCATCTCTTTACTGTCAATCACAAAGTTAACAACTTACCAGATGGGAAAAGAATTTGTTGAAGATGAAAGTATTGTAAATGAAGGTATTGTAAATCTTCGATTTTCTTGGATTGAACGTCCAAATGAAGCTGAAATACAGTATTCAATTTACTGGAGCAACATTTATGAACAACAAAGTATCCATCTTCCCATCTAAAGTCCAAAAGATGAGACCCAAATGTTCCTGCCACTCATAATCAGAAGCCTACCCAAGAAATGACAAAATGACATTATATGTTAAGAAAGAACAGTAAATGAAATAAAGAAATATTATTCCATATAAACTATAATCACAAACAAATGTAAAGTTCATAATAGAAACTCAAATATAATATTATGATATTTCAATTTCCAGTGACATGATAGTTTAAACAAAACTAGCTCACTGTCCTAAAAAACATCCTTTGGATCACCTAGAGTAGCGAAAAAAGAAAAACTCTTATCAACCTCTATCAATAAGCATGATCAAGTGAAAGTCAAAAATGTTATTCAAAATGAAAAAGAAAAACTCAGAATATACCTTCCACCTATGTTTCTGCAACGTGGGATAACCTCAGGTCTTGCAAAACTAGTTAGGTATCCTCTTGCAGCTTAATGGAAAAGTAGAACATAAAGTTTTCAGAGTAAGAAGACAGATCAATATACCGCCTACTTCAACTTTGAGTTAAAAAAGACAGCGCTCAAGTAGAGTAATGGCGTGGTTGATGACTTGGGGGTAAGTGTGAATGAATTTACTTGTCTAGGGGTACAAAATTAAGACATGCCATGACTTCCAACGTCAAGAGTTAGGGAAAGAAAAACGCACATACAAAATTTCCCTCATGTTCTAAGTAAGTCACTAGGAGACGATGATATACATCATTAACAACAAATCTTGGCAATGCAACTGAGTTGCAGAATAAACAGGTCCACTTAAATACTTAACATGGATAATACAACATTCAACAAGTAGCCAAGTAATTTGCCACCTATTATCATAACACTGCAACCAAATTAAATTTCTCAATTTTGAAGAAATCATGAGTCTTGAACCTCATAGTACCAAAGAATTTCCCCACAATAGAAAATGCATATTTTCATGCAATAAAAAACTTAGAGAAAGCAGAGTAAGCAAGCCAAAGAGATCAAAATTATGCAATATCCAATCTAAAAGTTGAAATGGATAAGAAATAAGAAGATAACAAAACCAGTAGGCAGTGCCTGGACCATCAATTGTCTTATTTGTAAAAGCATTGAATGTTGAAATAGCCCCACTTATTACGCCAAGGGAAAAGTTGTAAACCCCGGCATCATCTTTAGACCTTTGGAAGCAAGGCATGCATGCCTCCAACACTGGCCCTGGAAAATGCAGGGGATCATCAATAATATTCATAAAGGAATTTCCAATGCTATCAAATGGCATGGAGAAAATCCAGCCATTCTAAATTGGATGTAACAAGATCTTTAAACCAAAATAGCATAGACCACATTCTCACAATACATGAAACAAATTAGTGATATTTCAACTCCATTTTAACATAACAGAATACAAATGAAGGGTAGCAGTCATAAGCAATTTCATAGGTCAGACAATAAACCAAGGCATCAATATCAAGGTGTCATAGCCCATAAGAATACCCGGTAAACAACAAGAGAGCTTCTAGATTTTATAAAATATTCCAGTCATCCTCATATCAAATTTACAAGCAGGTTTATATTAATATACAAGTGAAATCACAGAGACTATATCCTTGACAGCTGCCAAAAATTTCAGTGCAATTTACTGACTATTCAATCTTCTAATGATTACAAGAGATACTCACGATCTTCATTTGAAAATTACATTGTAACTACCCAAAGACAATACTGTAAATAAAAGCCATGGTGCACCTGGAAGGATCCTTTTTTTTATTGCAAATTTCCGTACATATTTCTAAGTTACAATTCTCATTGTCTAGACCATTGCAGATATGAACAAATTTGAAAAAGCTACTTCTTACAGTAATGTGAGGCTATTATAGCCGAGTAAAGATGATTTGGTAGTCAAAAAGGCAGGAAGAGAAATTCCTAGACTCACTATTGATCAATATAAGGACTTGTTCCAGCAGCTATCAAATTCCTTAACTCCATCAAATGTTCATCATTTGAGATGTGAAGTGTGATACGAAGATTTGTCAATAATGCTTCTTGTTCCCAACTTAAGGGACCAGAAGCATACAATGCCTCTAGAGTGGAACGATAAGCATGCAACTCTAACCTATGTATTCTTGCAGCTACATCCTCTCCTACAGGTAGGGGGGGTTTTTCCTCCTCATTTCCACGGCCAGAAAACGATTCAGCATCACTACTTATGTTATCTGCCTCTTCACAATCACCTGCTAAATTACGACTAGACAACATACTTGTACTGTCACTACTAATACTACAACTACCAACAGAACATACATCAATATCAGAATCATTAGCTTCTAAGCTCCTTCCATGAGAATACTCAACACATTTTGGTTTTCCCCTTACCATTCCATAATAGCCATTTGTTAGATTGTTAGAGGAAGCACGCATGTATGTTTCACCCAAATTTTTTCGTGGGTAAGCAACAGCATCTACCTTTTCCAATAGGGAAGATGTATTCCTTGAAATCACTCGTTGACGCTCACCATCTTTCTCGACTGCTATCATTTTCTGAATGTTTCCAGTACATGCTTCAGCAAAAGAGCCATAAGGAGAGGCTCTTTTCAACATTCTAGAGACAACATGCGACTCCTGCAAATCAGTAGCGCTCTTAATACCAAAGCAATTATTTCCTTCCTGCACTTCTAAATCTGCATCAGCTTGTGCCAAACGAAAGCTCATATTCTTATGAGAATTAAATGTCGATCCTCCTTTGTACTTGGCAACTTCAGAACTTCCTGAACCCTGCAAATGATAGCCATCAAATCATTAGTCAAAAGCAGAAGTTATGGCATCACAAAGGAAAAGTGAGTGGTATATATTCATCAATCAAACACAAGAAAATCACGTAAATCGATGGAAGGGGTTGATGAAACTACAGAATTTTTATAATATCCGAGGTTTCTCTCCAACAATCACACGAAGTGATGAAACCAAAGAGAGAAATAAGACTATAGTGATGAAACCAAAGAGAGAAATAAGACTATCTAGCCAAAAACCTATAAAGCTTACAAGAGAGAAATAATAACCCAAAAGAAGCCCCCTAAAATTTTTTCAGAAGAATTTTCCCAACAGAAGAAATCATACGAACAAATTATAAAAGAAAACGAAAAAAGTGCCAAGTATGAAAGGAAAGGAAGAAATTTACTTACCTTGCCAATCAGAACCCATTCATCATCCTGCCATGATTTACGCACCCTGATGTTCATTTTGTGGGCTTGGAATTCCCTTGAAGACCCCAGTAACCTGACCAAACTAGAATCTCCACTCAAAACCTTCAAAATTGTAGCAATTTTCCAAGAGAAATCATCAAACACTTCCACTACGTCTCCAGCCATCCAACTCTCTGCACAGTCTGCAGCTGGAGGACAAGGTCTAATTGCCTTCCTTGACACCTTGTCCATGTATACATTGTTTGTCTTGCCCAAATACTGAGCATATCGAACAGTATAATTGTGTCCATTGCCTGAAATAATTTCAGCACACCGCCATGCACCGGAAGGCACCTCGTTTCTGCAAAATACCTCAACTTTGCTCCCTTTCTTGAATCTCATGATGGCTAACAATATCTGTAACAAGGACGGAAGTATCATCTCATTTAGACATCAAAGATATAATCAAACATCAGAAACAATCAAAAAATAAAATAATAATAATTAAAATAATATGCTTAAGTTCTCAAATTCATTTTCTTGACAAAAAAGTTTTTCTGGAACTTCAATTATCTTAATATAGCTTTCCAAGAAAAAAAAAAAAAAAAGCTTTCCAAGAAAAAAAAAATTCCCAAAAAAAAAAAAACTTTCCCAAAAAGCTTTGTTATACCCAAAATGCTTCACATCCTAAAAAAAAAAACAATTTAAACAAAATGAAACACAGCTTAACATTATACTTTATAACATGGAACTATCAAGGAAACAAACTTAAGTTAGTGAACCGATCAATCACTGATTAAACTGATCACTAACAATTGCTTGTGTCTTTCAGCCAGCGTAATACAGAGTAAATTTCAATCCTTGACTTATAATTTCTTTATTTTAAAGATCTTGCATGAAATTGCCTATATTCCTCATTTAAACAAATTATCATCACAGAAGATCAAAAAAAGTTTTTAAAAATACAAACAACTCAATATAAATATTAAAAGTACCAATCAAATCAAATTAAACTATGTTAACAAACAATCTACAACTAACATATTATCCATAAAAATTATATATACATGAATGTCTATATTAAGCATCAACAATAAAAAAAAAATTGTCAAAAAAAAAAAAAAAAAATCTTATCAAAGTAACATGAATCCTTAAAAAATAAAAAATAAAAAACAAACAATATATAAACAAACAAATAATCACATAAGAATTAAAATTTTGCAGCAATCAAACACCTAATTTTATTTATTTATTTTTAATAATTTTACTGACCTTTTTCGACGATCGTGTAAAGTTCGATTGAAGAAAGAATGAGTGTTTGATTTTGATTTCTGTGTATTTGTGAGAGATTATTTTGTGCTTTCAGTTTTAGGGTTTGTGAAGAAGAAGATAAAAACAAAAAATTATAATCTGCAAATGAGTAAATTATTATTATTATTTTTAAAATTTTATATATAGTTTTTAATACGTGGGATGTAAGTTTGATTTCCACCAGGAAACGGTCGGTGCGCAGTGCGCATACCCCCCAGTGACAGTTAATTTGTCCAATCGCACGATTGTGGCGTGGTATACACCGTTTTGATATATTGATTTTTATTGAACAAAAAATAAATTTCTAAATAAAAATGTTAAGATAATAATAATAATAAGGGAAAGTATCATTCAACCCCTATATTATGCCATATTGGTAATTCTCCCCCCTGTAATTGCCATTTTCCTCCCTCAAAGCAAAAGTATTCACCAAATACCCCCCTACCGTTACTTTTTACGTTAAATTAACAAATTGACCGTTATCTTGAAGGGTATTATGGTAACTTTAACAAATAAATGAAGGAAATTAGCATTTCCCCCTAAGGTATGCTATATTAGATAAACTGATCTCTCTAATTTCAATAATAGTCAGTCAACCTTCTGAAACTCTAAATATTAGTCATTTTGCCCCTTCTGTTAAATTAAAAAAGAAAAACACACCTCCATCAAGGATTGAACCATCAACATCCTGCTTAAGAGCAACACGCTTTAACCAATTGAGCTCTCTAACTCGTTGTTAAAGGATTGTTGATTTAAAATGTATATGTATATAACTTCATGAGGATATTGAATGTGAGCCACTCATTATAGAGAAGCTTTGATAAGTGTATACACACTTGAGTCAAAGCATGTAAAACTAGTGGCTCGCATTCAATATCCTCATGAAGTTATATCAGTGCGCACTGACTTTAATTTATATATATATATATATATATATATATAGTCTTTCTACAATTAGTTCGTCCTGATATAAAATATATCAAGACGAAGAATGTAGACCATAGATTATGGAAAAATTTTGACAAGTGCATACATTTTGAGTCAAATTATGTAAATCTAATGATCCACATTCTTCGTTTTGCTATATTTTATGAGTAATGCTAGAGGACCCAAAAATCCAACCCAAATTTTGGACCCAAACACATGTGGCACACATCAAACACAACATGGCCCCACTTCACTCTTTCCAATACCCCATGTGATGTGTGCCACATGGTTTGGGTCCAAAATTTGGGTTGGATTTTTGGGTCCTCTAGCATTACTCATATTTTATATCAGGACGAACTAACAATAGAAATTATATATATATATATATATATATATTTAAATCAACAATGTTTCAATAAAGAGTTCGAGTAGCTCATAAGCACGAGGTCAAATGTTCAATCCATGATGGAAGTGTTTTTATTTTTTAATTTGACAGAAGGGGCAAAATGACTAATATTTAGTTATGGGAGAATTGCATAAACATCCCCCGAGGTTTGATAAAATTGCACGGATATGGCAGTTTTGGTCATATACGCACAAACTTCCCTCAACATTTGAAAATTGTTGCACAAACATCCCTTGCCATTAGATGGATTTGTTAGTCAATGGTTAAACGTTTAAAAAGTCTAAAATACCATATATATTTATTTTAAATAAACTAATTTTTTTAAAATAAGATAAAAAAAATTTAAAAATCTTTTAGAAAACATGAATATATTTTAAATCTGAAACTTAAAAAAAAAAATTCATCTTAAAAAAAATTAGTTCGTGCAATTCCCCCTTGATTTTAAATAAATTTAAAATTTAAAATTTTATTTATTATTAAATTGTTTAAAAAGCTTTTTTATTTTATTTGTAAAGACGATTTTTTTTTTTTCTAGGTTTCAGATTTAAAATACATTCATATTTTCTAAAATATTTTTTGGTATTTTTTTTATCTTATTTTTTTAAAAAAAAATTAGTTTATTTAAAATAAAAATAAAGGGTATTTTAGAGTTTTTAATATTTTGACCATTGATTAACGAATCCATCTAACGGTAGGGTATGTTTGTGCAATAATATTCAAATGTTAAGGGAAATTTGTGTATATATGGTCAAAATTGTCATATCAGTGCAATTTTATCAAATCTCGAGGGATGTTTGTGCAATTCCCCCTTTAGTTATTTACTAATTAGAGTTTCAGGGGGTTAATTGACTATTATTGAAACTATATGGACCAGTTTATATAATATAGCAAACCTTAGGGGGGGGAAATGATAATTTCCCTTTATTTATTTGTTAAAGTTACCATAATACCCTTCAAGATAACGGTCAATTTGTCATTTTAACAGAAAAAGTAACAGTAGGGGGTATTTGACAAATACTTTTGCTTTGAGGGGGGAAATGGCCATTAAACAAAATACAGGGGGAGAATTACCAATATGGCATAATATTGGAGGAAAAATGATTCTTTCCCTAATAATAATAATAACACATACAAGATAAGGTTGGTCCGATAATATGCCCTTCACAACTGTATCATGAGTTCAAGCTACCTTCTTCTCTCCAAATCCTGAATTTAATTGTTATAGTTCCATAAAAACCTTCTACGAATTATTTCTTGAAACTTTACTTGCTCCTTCCTATACACAACTTCTTTTATTATTATTATTATTATTAAAAAAAATTTCTTAGTCGAAAGAGGAATACTCTTTTATTACAAATTTATCACCTAATTTATCATTATTAAAGAGTCCAATACTTACTCAAAATTTGACATCACTTTCGAATGACACGTAAAAGATTTGACACCACTTTCGAATAACATGTAAAAGATTTATTTATTTATTTATTATTAAAATAAATATAAACCAAATCCTTCTTGCCCAAGAAGGAAAACCAAATCCTTCTTGCACAAGAAGGAATTTGAACTAGAGACCTTTTTGACCGATTGACCATACTCACAAATTGTAGACAAAAGGGTCCACTTGGACTTGTGGTGAGAAAGCAACAAAGATTCCAAACTTTGAAATTGATTTTCTTCTTTGCAAAATTGGAATATAGACCATAATTTTATCAGGTGAATTCTTAAAAAGAGGAGAAGAAAACCCTCTTCAAAAACTAACAACAGCAAGTAATCATCTATCTCATTGAGAGCCAGCAACATCAAATTAATTTGCAATAATTAAAAATATTATCATTCACAAACAGAAGAAGAGTTAATCCAAGACTAAATCATGAAAATCAATCATTTACTTGCACAAACAAATGCGTTTTGCTACAATATTCTACTTACAGTCACTTATCCATGTAATGTATCTTCAATTGAATCATGTCCTCCTTTACTATATATTATGTGTAGAAAACAGTGAAAACCTTAAAAGAAACATCCTCATTGTTCAATATGAATTATAATGTAGTCAATCGTTGATGGTTGCTTGATTGGGATAAACTACAGTTGAATGTTGCATGACCACGACAGTACAATAGGCATATGGACTATACGGTCCAACACGGGGGCATATAGAAGAAAGTCTCATCAAAATTATTTGTGGTAGAAGAACCAACAAAGACATTGATTCAATCACAAATTGTGACATTGGACCTTTTATGTGGTTATTTATTTATTTATTTATTTATTTTATTGGAAAAGGATAGAGTGCTCTCAATATCGTGACATAATAGGATTAAATCCGGAGATACTCTATTTACAATTTGTTAATGAGACCGCCAACCCACTTGAATCATGTACAAAAAAAAGGTTACAAACACCTTTGTTATTAAGTTGGTTTTTTCTAAAGTAAATTTATCAAACACCTATATACTTTTCTTTTACGGTGTTGAATTAATAATTAATAAAATTAATAAACATTTTTATCAGATTAACGTGCAAAAACAAGGTGGTGTTTTGTTACAGTACCATGAAATAAAACTAATAAAGTACAAGAAGGCAAAAGTGGCCTAATTATTATTAATCATCATTATGATAATACTAATTTGGTAATAATTATCATAGAGCTCACTCATTTCTCTTTGGCCTAATTATTAATCGTAATTATGATAATACTTATTTAAGCAGCAATACATGATTTAAATTACCATAGATGTCACTCATTTCTCTTTATCCACCTACATGCATCGATGGAGATACAAATGGGTAAAATCCAGCACCATTCATTTGGAATCTTTTTAATCCTCAAGATCAGGATCATAGGGGTGGTTGGGGTGGTCTTGTGTATACGAAGGGTTCACGTTGGTGTAGAAGGGTGTTAAAAAAATCCACATTCCCCTGCCAAATGTCAAAATAACAATGCAAGTCATGACTCTCAGATTCAAACCTCATATCCCAACAAGAGAAGTGTTAATTCGCTATTTTATTAAGTTTTCTTTTCGACTCAAAACAATCTCATAAAACATTCAACAAGAAAATGGTTGATATTCTGAGAAACCACTTTGTCGTTGAAGTCTATGTTAAAGTGGTTTCCACACCCTACATTGGTTGTCATGACTCATGATTCCCATGGTCAGGTATACTAGCCGAAGCCAAGTAGAAAATATTGTCTTATAATAATGATCAAGTATTGCACAGGGGATGAGAAGACAGTTACCTGTAGCATATATACAGCAGAATACATGTCAACAGTGGGTGGAGTAATGCACTCTTTGAATATATCCATAAGAACGTTACTTTGATGTTCTGCCCGCTGTCAACACAATGACAAGTAATTTGTATAACTAATAATGCAGAAGAATCAATATATATATATAAATAAATAATTACAAAATAATATTTCTGAGAAGTAAAAACAATGATAAATGAGATAAATAAAATTAAGATTACTAAAAGGTTGCCAACATATACCTCTGTTGCAATGTTGTCTTTCCAATATGTATACTTTAAACCTTTAAGTTTGCCCATTTTGCTCGTTTTGCACATTTCGTCAATGAGACCCGAAAATGATATAAAAAGTTAAGGAATATCAATTGATAAGAGAGGGAATAAGAGAATCTTGAATATATACGTATGACATGAAAACAAAAACTTACAACGGGATTCTTGCCAACAATTATGCCATCCACATCAAATTCACGTCCAGGGTCTCCAGATTCTTTAGACATCTGCACAAGAGAGAAGCAGAGAGTAACAACACAATTGTTACACAAGACATATACTTCATAGATTTATTGAACTTTCAAGAAAGTAAAAAATGCAGTGATACAGAGAAATCAATAACTTACATAACCTTCAATTCTATTTACCAATTTATCCAAAAAGTTTTCGTCTCTAGGCCAATAACTGCAACATTAAGAACCCAATCACCAATCATAAACACAAAATACAATAAGTGTTTCTAAAGGAAAGAGTTGCTTAGTGAACAAAAGAATCAAACAAATAATCAAATTTTCAGCTTCAATGATTATGTGATACAAGTTAAGAAATTTCCCATATACAATTTGAATACAAGTTTATATATATATATACGGAAATTATTCTATCAGTGCCTCCTGATATAATTATATAAGGATATTGAATGTGAGCCACTCGTTTTACATACTTTGACTTGGTATGTATGCACTTGTCAAATCACTGTTATAAATGAGTGGCTCACATTCAATATCTTGATAAAGTTATATCAGTATGCACTGATAGGATCGGGACCGTATATATATATATATATATAATGGATCAGGCTATATTAACTCAAAATTTGAATACAGTTTTGTTTAGAATTTTGAAGTTAATCAACAAAGCCAAGCAAAACGCAGATAAGAGATGTCTTACCCAAACAGAAACGCTGACATTTTGACTTCGTCTGTTATCGACAAGCTCACATGCTTATCACAAGCGCTCAAACCAAATAACACAGTAGAATAACTCCTCACAGATTCCTCAAACAACCTCAACGGCTTCATGTACTTCATCTACCAATCAATCCGTGAAAAAAATAAAATCAAATAATACTGTTGAATTCAATCTATAAAACAATGGAGACAGTTTCTAGAGACACCCAAAAAGAAATTTTAAAGCCCCATAGACACACACTAACCTGCGAGATATTAAAGAATTCCAACAGAGATTTCGAGCGATGCTACGGTGGACGACGGCAGTTAGATACTGTTGAAATTGATTTTTCGGTTGCGGCGCTGCATGTCAAGTGAGGGATGAGCAGTTGAACTTATACGTGATCATATTAGAGTGAGCTTCAAGTTTATAACATATATTATATAGGGCTAATTACACCGAATTCCACTATGTATGTTTTTTTTTTTTTTTTTTTTTTTTTTTACCGTTAAGGGTGAGAATTGGCGGTTAAAAAATGGTAAAAGATGAAAATATCCCTGATCAAAATTTATGGTCAATGGAAACAAAATCATGCTTTTGGTAGATTTTGTTACATCGATATCTATTTTGTGTACATGCCACCTTTTTCATGCAATTTCAATTCCATGTAATGCATCTTTAATTGAGTCATGTCCTCCTTCACCGTGAAAACCCTAAAAGAAACAGACTCATTGTTCAATATAAATTCTACTGCGGTCAATGGAATCGTTGATGGTTTCTTGATTGGGATAAAATGCAGTTGCATGCTGCCTGCTGCCTGGCCACGACAAGTACAATAGGCATATGGACTATACGGTCCAACACGGGGGCACATAGAAGAAAGTCTCATCAAAATTATTTGTGGTAGAAGAACCAACAAAGACATTGATTCAATCACAAATTGTGACATTGGACATTTTGTTAAGGAAAGTGTTCACAGTGAAACAAATGAAGCAAGAAATATGAAAAAGAGCAATGGAGATATTGGATGGTCAACTACAAGAAGATAGCAGACAAATAAATGAGGCAAGAAATATGAAAATGAGCAATGAAGATACTGGTCAACCACACGATTTTAGAAATCATTCTCAGACATGAATCAAGGATTTGATATTGGTCAACTACATGATTTTAGGAATCATTCTCAGACATGAATCAAGGACTTTAAAGCTGTATTATTTCCTACTGTTTGTATGTAATTGACAGCTTAAAATTAGGAACTCTTGATGTATATATTTGGTACAAGTTTTCAATGAAAATCAACGCTTCCCTTACACAAAATATTGAAGTTTCTCATGGTATCAGAGCTATAGGATTGAATCCGGAGATACTCTATTTACAACTCAAATCTTATCCTTGCCGGAAATGTCATGTTTATTCCCGAACCGGGCAAGAGAGAAAAAACCTTGCTATCCGATTTGGTTCGTTTTTGTTCTCATCAAATAATCCATGATTGATTGCACTTGTGCTGTGAGATGAATGCAGTTCAGCTACTAATACTAATTAATTCTCACTGTTGTTCGTTTTTTGCTATGACATTTTGTGGATGGTTGTAGGCCTTTAAAAGCTTACCTTGCCTGAACATATCATAGTATAAATTTAATTTAATCCAATTCAATACAATAAAAATAGTCAAATCCAATCTTGTACACTAAAAGGTAAGCTTATACAAAAATTCAAGAAGCGTAGATATGACAAAAACAGAAACCTAATAACCATTAATCTCTATCATCATCCAATATCAATGAAACATCTTTTAACTTTATCAATAACAATTATACTAAAAAATAAAAAACCTATAGTACAAAACAAATTCCACCGTTTAAAATAAATTGAAATTCAATAAGAAACAAATTTAATTCAATTACTGAATAGCGGTGAATATGTCTCCACAAAACGGTGAGCATTATTATTAGTATCCACCTGAATCTGCATCCATTAGTACAATACAAATTCCACCATTATTGACATGCACCAGTAATGGTTAAGGGTGATTACTAATAGAATATGTCTCCGTAAAAGGATGGCAATCAAGTGAGAGCATTATTAGTATTCCACCAGTATCCATGAAGATAGATTTGTGGAATATAGACATGTGTTCAATCACAATCCTCTTCTACCATCTTGTGTGTACAATCCAGGAACCCCTATCAAATGTCAAAGTAACATAAGAATTACAAATGAAATTATTGGCTCAACCTAAATATCCAAAATAAACCTCATAAAACATTGGAATACAAACAGTTGAAGACATTACCTGTAGTGCACTAACAGCATGACACTTGTCCATAATTGTCTTTGACATGTCTTGGGGCTGATTCAAATGCTCTAATATAAATTGGACATGCTGCTCTAGTACAAATTCCGAATTCTGTTAACAAAATGAACATTTCTTACGACTTGCGTCACTAATGCAAAACTTGTCACAAACAAGAGCACTAAAAAAATAATGGCTGAAAATATTTGGCAAAAAAATTGTCATCGGGCACTTCTAACAGCTATATGTAAAAAATTAAGCTTATCTAATAGTCACAATCTTCTAATGATGAATACATTCTTGACTCTTGGTTGGAACTTTACAAATCATTATTGTAAAGGTTTACACACACACATAAATACCTTCGATCTAATGCAAGAATCCCAATATGTATACTTGAAACCTTCAAGTTTTCCAGTTTTGCATAGGTTGTCAATAAAAATCTGTGTTTCTTCCAACTAATCGAATAAAAAGAGAAAAATATAATCAGGTGTTTGAGGAAATAGGAGATAATCTTGAGTTGAGAAATCATTACATAAAATAAAACTCACGAAAGGTTTAGCATCGCAGTCCCGCGTATAAGGAGTTCCAACAACGAAACAAACTAGATTATGTTCAGAGATCTGCAATATTTGTAACATTAAAACAAGATTATATGTTGTTAGGTGAAACAAAACACACTCACAGTAACATAATAATAACAATACAGAGCAGTAGAAAACTAAACTTACCAAAGATTGAAACATATCAACCATGGAAGTCATATTAGTTTTCTTCATATGTAAACCTCTGGTATGATAATGACGACAAAATTCAAATTACACGTTAATGAA
Source organism: Acer saccharum (assembly GCA_030490815.1). Taxonomy (NCBI): domain Eukaryota; kingdom Viridiplantae; phylum Streptophyta; class Magnoliopsida; order Sapindales; family Sapindaceae; genus Acer; species Acer saccharum. The sequence goes on from CM059871.1 coordinate 42,574,211, forward strand.
AAAACCTAAACATAACAACATTACATATGTGATTGACATATTCATAACATACCTCAAAGGCACAGCAGTTAAGTTTTTAGAGTCGGAGACGGCCAAGGACACACACTTATCACTAACATCCAAACCTAGCAACCGACCATGTTTCGAAGCATTCTTCATCAAAATATCCTTGAAAACCTCCTTGTAGAAAGTCACTGGCTTCAGGAACTTCATCTACCAGTGAATGAATTATTTCATGAAGAAGACAAGCAGTCAATATTTAAACACATAACAACAATTACTTTAAAGTCATAATTTTTACCCAGAAAGAAATTTTAAAGCCCCAGAGACACACTCTAACCTGCGAAATAATTCAATATTTCCGACGATGCAACGGTGGACGACAGCACTGAATAGAAATATTAGTTTATTTAAAAATAAATAATAAATTGCCTTCTTCTTATATGCTTGTGATTGTGAAATTAGGGTCGAGGAATGGATGACAAGTTCAACTTATATGCCGAGAGGTCTAAATATGGGCCGGATTATCCGGGTCCGGTTCAGTCCGGGCCTTTATTGCATTAGGTATTAATTTAGGATTTAGATTGATACATTTTTTATAAATCAATAGTTTAAATGGATCGTTTTTGGTAATTTTCACCCTAAAAATATTAACCCATATGATGTGTCAAGTGAGTTGTCATCATTATACAAATCATGAGATGATGTTGTGAATAAACAAATCACCTGCCACATTATAGGTTTTCTGCTGCAGTATTTTTAAAAACACTTTTTTTTTTTGTTTTGAAATACAACTACTGTCGGGATCTGGTAAAATTAATTAAACTCTACAAGCACGGCCCAGAATACTACTCCCACTATCGAGGAGAGGTTACATATGGACTACAATTCTCACAACTGGAGAAAGGACAGCTCCCACAAATCAGGAGAAAACTTCCCATAGATGCTTGTAAAATGCGTATGGTGGGACTTGAACTGCTGACCGCTAGGTGTGGAAGAGAGCTAGGTGTGGAAGAGAGAAAAGTAGAGATGGTTGTTTTTAAAAACACTTTCAATATATTACATTTGGAAATGAATATATTGACTCAAAAGTTTTAATTTAAATATAAATTTCAACAGGCCGGCTTTAGGTTATCTCATTCTTGAATCTCTTATTTTTAATTAAATTGCAAAGATGACATGACATTAAATTGAATTAGAAGATTTAAATTAATGGGTGGAATGGAAGATGATCCATTGTTTACTTTGCATTAAAAAAAAATGGAATGCGGATTGCCGGAATCCTTAGGAATCTCCGTTGCAACAAAATGTGGGATTAGGATGCAAGTATCTGAATGATTTTCCTGTTCTAACAGGGACAATCAAGAATGTCCGGCTAATAAGACCAAAAGTATCCGCAAGTAACAAGATTGTTATCATCTAAACTCTAAAGACAACAGAAAAACCAGCCTTTGCCAACAAGGAAGCTGATAAAACCAAGAACAACATAAAGACTGCATAAATCATACATGAAAGAGCAAAGAAAATCAACAAAAACATGGACAGTAACTACCTGCTTCTCTGCCTACTCATCCTCTTTGTGATTCAGTATTCCCATTTGGATGGTGTTACAGCTTTGAAGAGTGAAAAGCTCTGCAGCATGTGCTCCAATTGTGATTCAAGCCAATGCCCTGCAACTGAAGCTTATCCCCACATGACAGCATTTGATGATAGGCTCATAGCTGGCGCCTTGCAATCCGACTATGTCGATTCCAATGACAGACGACTTTATTCTGTACCTGATGTCAAAGGTGGTCAATCAGAACAATATAATGCTTATTTTGGCTGGAAATCTGATTCTGGTTCAGCTTCTGGATACCACAGGTAATTGCAGAGTTCAAACTTTCTACTTCATTCTTCCAAGACATTAGATGCTACACAAATGCAATCAAATTCTTCAATTGTACATTTAAACTTGAAACATTACAGGTTTAGCAATTACATGGACAAGTGCTCAGGTGGGCAAAGTTACCTCACAGTGGACAAGCAAGGCAAGGTTAGCCTGCGATCTTTGAACTCACTGGAAAGCTTATCCGAAGCCGACTGGAAATCGTACAATCCACCCCCGAAGTTTAACCACCGAGAATTTCGATTCTGGGTGTCTCACAGTATAGGAAAATGCCTCACAGTTTTTCCTGGCAAAACAACAAAACACATTGTGGGGGTGGCTGAGTGCAAGTTTGATGGCTCAAATGTTAATCAGCTTTTCGCCTTCCGCTTCCATTACCACAAAGCCTTCTGTTGCTGTGGTGTTCACAATGAGTGATTTCTTGAAAGAGTCAAAAACCAAAATAGCAATGTTATAGTAATATTGTATCAGCAGTATGAAAATAATTGCAACAGCAGTTCTACCATTGATAACCATCCCTAGTTAATGATTTTAATGTACTTTCAACATTAATATATGAAAATAAATAATCAGATGCTTGAGCTAATTTTACAATTAAGGGTTACAATTTTTTTATGATCTGAATTTGTTAGAATTGAGCTGGATTTTACGCTCTGAAGAAAAGTATTACTTGCAAGTGTCAACAACAGTAGCTGCTAAATGTTGAAACTTACAAATCAAAGAAATTTATACTATAAAAACTGGAAAATTAAATGCAATTCTAGGAAACCTCTAGGAAGCTGGGACTTGAGTTACTAGATAGATGCAAGGAAAGGGTAGCTCATTGTCAACCTGGTGTTCTACATAGTACATATTTTGATTCCTATTAAAATGAAAAACTAGGTACTTGAGCAACAACTGCACCATGAGTTCGAGTTGCCTTCTTCTCTCCAAATCCCAAATTTAATTGTTTTAGTTTCATTAAAAAACCTTCTACAAATTATTTCTTGAAACTTTACTTGCTCCATCCTGTAAAGGACTCCTTTTTATTTATTTATTAATTTTTATTTTTCTTTGTTGAAAGAGGAATACTCTTTTATTACAAAGTTATCACCTAATTTATTTTTATTATTAAAGAGTCCAATGCTCACTCAAAATTTGACATCACTTTCGAATAACATGTAAAAGATTGTGTTATTTATTTATTTATTTATTTATTACAATAAATATAAACCAAATCCTTCTTGCGCAAGAAGGAATTTGAATTAGAGACCTTTTTGACTGATTGACCATACTCACAAATTGTAGACAAAAGGGTCCACTTGGACTTGTGGTGAGAAAGCAACAAAGATTCCAAACTTTGAAATTGATTTTCTTCTTTGCAAAATTGGAATATAGACCATAATTTTATCAGGTGAATTCTTAAAAAGAGGAGAAGAAAACCCCCTTCAAAAACTAACAACAGCAAGTAATCATCTATCTCATTGAGAGCCAGCAACATCAAATTAATTTGCAATAATTAAAAATATTATCATTCACAAACAGAAGAAGAGTTAATCCAAGACTGATTCATGAAAATCAATCATTTACTTGCACAAACAAATGTATTTTGCTACAATATTCTACTTACAGTCACCCATCTTCAATCCACAACCTATCATTTACACTGTACACTGCTTACTCAAACTTGCTTTATTGAAACAGAAAATATCATGTACATCATCATACAACAAGCATTGCAATTGTCTCAGGGTCAATACCTGAAAGCGTAAAGATTGCATATTAAATTTGAGTACACTGAGATCTTCCACAGTTCTCCCCTGAGCTTGCTTTGCAAACTTGGTTTCGGAATTGGGATCCCCGCAATCTTTGGAAAAAAAAAAAAAAGGAAACTTGAAGCGTTTTGCCAAGTAGGTGGCCCCGAGGAACCAAAGCCAGATCTTATCAGAGCAACACCAAGGGCCCGAGGCTTCGTCTTCAATGAGTCAAAGATAGTGATCGAGGACCTCAACCTAGCAAAAAAGACAGAAAATGCTGAAACAGAAATGGTCAGAAAGTGGGTTAGAGAGCTGCAGATGACTTGATTAAAAGAAAATACCATAACATAATGGCACAAAAACCTTACTTAATAAATGCGATGTCTGTCAGGTTTCGTGATGATATATGCCGCAGGAGAAGTAATACCTCTTCTTCTTACCAAACTGACTCTGGCGGGAAGTACAAACTACAATTAATTGATAGCACCATTCAGGCAATTGAAGCTCCAGGAAGAGATTTTTTCCCTTTAAAATGTCCATTTACAAGAATATCATACGTAGTGTCATCAGGTCTAAGACCTTTGTCGATCATTTCATTATGCAGTCTAAAAGCCTCTTGCAAATTGCCCTCCTTAAAGTGTCCAGCAATCAGTGTATTATAAATAAGAATATTAGGAGTCATACTCTTTCTATCCATCTCTTCTAAAATCTTGCGTGCGTTCTCAAGATGTCCTTTCTTACAAAGACCATTTATCAGGACAGTATACGTGACCATGTCAGGCACAATACCCTTGGAAATCATCTGTGAGTAAAGATCAGATGCAATCAGTAATTTACCCTCTCTCAACAATCCGGCAATTAGAGTTGTGTATGTTTGCAAATCACAAGGAACCCCTTCATTTATCATTTTCTTATGCAGGTCAAGTGCTGCTTCCATGTTACTTGACTTTCTGAAACCGCTAATCATGCTATTGAAAATAACTTTATTTGGAGATAACCCGGATTCAAGGAGTTCAGAGAAAAGTTTATACGCAATTTCCATGTCTTGTCTTTTGCAGAATCCATCAATGAGAACACTATATGTAGTAACATCCGGTTCAAGGCCCTTGTTTCTCATCTCATTTAGCATTTTCAACGCAAGATCAACGTTTCCACTCTTGCAAAATCCATCAATCAAGATGGTGTAAGTCACAACATTTGGGGAAAGTTCACTTTCACACATCTCTCTGTACAGTCCTAGTGCAGAATTGATATCACCCTCCTTCACAAACCCATCTATAATGCTGTTGTAAGTCAAACACATGGGAATAAAACCCTTTTCGACAAACTTCTTCAACTTATCCATGGCTTCGGACGAGCGACCAACTCTGCACAAACCATTAATAACTATGTTAAATGTGTAATCTGTTGGTAAAATCTTTCCACCTACCATCTGTTCAAACACATCAAAAGCTTTTTCTGCATCCCCCTTTTTAAAGTATCCATCAACCAAAATAGAATAAGTGATGGCATTAGGTTTTAAACCCTTTCCGAGCATCTCCGAAAATAAACTACATGCCCTGTCCATATTCTTTACTTTGCAATATGCAAGGATCATGTTGTTGTAAGAAACCACACTAGGTATTACATTGTTAGAGACCATCTTATCCCATAAACTGCAAGCTTCGCTTACCTTACCCTCTTTTGAAAGCCATGACGAAAGATAATTATATGTGAAAACATTGGCAACACCGCATTCAATAGCCTCATCTAACAGCTCGAATGCCTTTTCCACTGCACGAGCTTTCAAGAATCCCTGTATCACTGAATTCACATTAAAGACACTAGGCTGAATACCCATGTCTTTCATCTGGGTATAAAGCTCATAAGCCTTATCCACCTTCCCATTCCTACAACACCCTTCAATCAAAACCGCAAACGTAACCTTGTTAGGCCTAGGGCCATCTTCCTTAATATTATCAAACAAATTCAAAGCACTACTCAAATCTCCTTGGTTGCAGTATCCCTTCATAAAACTAGTTGCAATCACAACATTTATCCGCTTCCCACAGCTCACCATCTCATCCTTGAGCCTCAATGCCTCTACCATATTTCCATGCTTTGCACAAGCCGCTATAACAGTGGTATATGTATTTTCCAACGGAATCAATTCCATGTCTCTCATCTCCTTCAATAACTCACATGCCATTCTCAAGTTAGGTTTCTTACAGACGGCCTCAATAACAGTACTATACACTTCAGCATCAAGCTTTATCCCTCTAGCCTTCGCGTCTCTAAAGTACCCCTCAGCCTCCTCGGGGTTTTTTTCTTTTAAACACACACGTGTCATCACTACAACTGTCGCTTGATCACCACTCACACCTTTCAAAACCATCTTATTATACCCCTCTTTCGCTTCATCAATCAGATTCTTCCGAACCAATGCAGTCAAGAATATATTCATAGATGCTATTGAAGGAACTATATCACGCTCTATTAATCCACTAAAACATGCTATAGCATCATTTATTTTATCAGCATTAACATAACTATCCAACAGATAACTAAACACCCGCGAATCCAAATCAAAATCAAACCTTTCCGCGCACTGGACCAAGCGATCAATAAGCACAACTGACGTGGGACCCGAGTAGCCTGAATTGCTCTGACGAAGCAAATTAAGAGCCTGCCAATGACATCGATCGTTCGAGCTTCCCATCAAAATGTGAAGCAAAACACATAACGCGTCAACGCTTTTAACAAAGTCACGCTTCATTTCGACCCGATTGAAGTACTTCAAAGCCGAAACAGGGTCGTCTTTGTGACTCAGAAGAGTGTTGATCACATTCAATTGCGTTAAATTATCGGGGCCTGACCCGGGTGAGGGGAGGTGGGTGTCTATTGATTTGGTTCCGGTCGGGTTTCCGGGAAAATGTGTGTCGGAGGTGATTTTCTCGGGAAAATTGGGATTGGTGTTGTCATCGGGATTGTCAGCATCGAGTGGAGATTGTGACGAGGAGAGTTTGTTGGGAACTTGCGGTTTCGAACAGAGAGATTTAGAATTTTTGAACGAACGAAGAAGAAATTGAGGAACCGGTGAAGAAGCGAGTGTTGATCTCATCGCTGTTTGATTTTCTGCAGAATAACTAAAACCCCTAAAACCCTAAAACCGGTTTCAGTTAAACCCTCTTGTCTGAAATGGAAAATAACGACATTTTTGGCGACATGGACTGGGCCGGTACCCAATTTGGGCCTTTATAATAACAAAATTCATTGCTGATTCCAATCCTTTTTTAAAATGCAGAGACAGAACTGGCCATGAATTGTTTAAGTGTATTGAAAAGAGTGCAATCTGATTAACAAGAAATTCAAGCATTAAGGTTTCTTAGTCTCGTATGCAAATTAATTTGTCGCAAATGGTAAAAGAATTAAAAGGAATAGACATTAACTTCTTAATGGGTCTTACTAGTCAAAAAATTCTACCTTGAACAGTTCTTTCTCTAGCATTTCTATCAAAAAAGTGTAACATTATAAGATTGATACAACTGGCTTGATGTTTAACAACCAGCTTTCTGATCATCATGACAGGTGAAGTGGGTTTGAAGGAAGCTTCGTCGTTGTTTCATCTGGAAAAACTTGAAAAGTCGAGACACTTTTAGGTTAGCTATTTGAACTTGTCCAGCTGACAAGGAAAAATGGCAACTTACGTGCATCTTCAGAGTCGGAGGAAGCTCTTGGGTGAAAAATCATGATGGCTGAGAAAACAAATACTTGAGTATGGGAGCAACTACTGCTATACTTAAGCTGTTTCCCAGCAATGCATAACTGCAGTAAAAAGGAAACCAACTTGATCAAATCCAGTTAAGATAAAAATTGGATGTATTATATGATCTGGTTAACAGGAGATCATTGATATGGCAGATTTCTCTTTATGCATTGTTATGGGGAAGACGGGATTCAAGAAAAAAATAGCGTACCGTTGTCTTAGGCTTATGCTCTGTGGGAACTCAAAATCCTCCGGGAAAGAATGGAAATTAGCAACCTAGTTATCAAAATTACAACACGAACTTATAATTTTAATTTGCAAAGAGTCAAATGCGAGAGAATGATAAATGATAATATGCGATGAGCGAAATCTGCATACCTCCCTAGGGGTAAAATATCTAAGGCCTTGCTCATTCAATGAAGATGATTTTCCTCTATTCTTTGGCTGCATGTAGATTGAAGTGTTAATGTAAGGCCAAGGTGACATACTGTTATGAAGTGTGAATCTCTAGGATAAAATCAAAATAGCTATAACATGTTTTTGAAACGAAATCCTACCTGGATAGTTGCCAAAAGTGAGCCAGTACCTTTCACATATCGATAATAACTCTTTGTAAAACAACAACATCGCTTTGAGTCCGAATAGACAATATCTAAACTCTGTTAAGGATTTCTCCAGAGGGAACAAGTATATATATATATATAAATTTTTTTTAAAAAAATGAAAAGATATGAACAGCTACAAACTAATCAAAAGATGTAAAATAATAAGGATACCCATTGCACTTCCCCACCTCTCTATCAAGCTAAATGGTACAAGATACTGGTCCAAAGAGTCAGCGCCATTTTCTTCAACAATTTTCTCTGAAGCTCTAAAGTCATCTAAAGCAGCACCAGTAATCTCTGCAACATCAGTTCCCGTATTTACTTGGAAGCATGGACTATTAAATTCAAGAAACCTCTCTATTGGGTCACAAGACTGGAGCAACTTATCCCAATTCTCTTCTTGTTGATCATGTTTGTTGATCTTTGTGACATTATTATCTCCAAACAATGGGGTTGGAGACCGAAGGAGCTGGTTATCAAAGACTTGGCACCCAAAGGATAAAGGTTTTCTTTTTGCCTGCACAATAAATGAGTACAAGTCAATTTCATATAAAATTAGTTCCAAATAGGTGAATAACTGGGAAATAAACTACAAAATAGTATTGGAAATAAAACTATAAAATCCTAAAACAGGTAGTGACAAATAAAAGAAGCAGCTAAAAAGCTCCAAGTAAATAGTAGAGTGGGAACATAAACGAATAGGAGTGTGCAGACTAAGTGGGGATGGAAAGCTACCAGGCAAAAATAACGCGGTCTGGAATATGGCACACCAAACTGTAGTGGGCTCAAGATAAACTCCTGCGTAACATAATCAGACTTGGCCAACATCTCAATCATTTTCATATGTGTATCTGAGGTCTGTAACCAAAAAGTAGAAAGCTATAAGGCAAAAGATATAAGTTAAGAAATGTTCTATTACAATTTGGATTGTATATTGAGCTGATAATTTCATGAACAGACCTCAAATCCAACAACATTTTCCACAAATAACATAAGTGGAGGTTGCATAGTATGTGGTATAAGTTCAAGAATCTTGAGAAATGAAAATGCCCGGGCATCACTAGATTGCTTTTGGAGCCCTGATTAGGAGATGTTCACGTATCACTAATACGATATACGAAACATGAAAATAATTAATAAAAAAATAGAGCAAATTTTCACCTTGTCGAGTGTAGGGTTGGCAAGGAGGGGAGAGTAGCCATGCATGTGATTTGTAGCTGTCTAAATCATCTGCAGTCAGGCTCTGAATGTTCCCCTGTATTAACCAAAATACTTAACACAAATGAACAAAAAGTTTTAAGTCTAAATAATTCGAAAGCCAAAGACTAAAAACTTGAAAATGGTGGCAGCTTAGTAATCAAAGATATGAGCAACTCAAATATCCTTTTCTGAACAATGCAAGAGGCAGACACCGAAAATTTCGAAACATATTAACATTCGAACAATGCAGGGTAGTCAGATCCAAAATTTTAAAACAGGTTAGTCAGACCGGTTTCAAATATCCTTTTCTGAACAATGCAAGAGGCAGACACCGAAAATTTCGAAACATATTAACATTCGAACACATTCTCTCAGCATCTTAAAAGCCTAAGCTCACTGATGTCAGTTTTAAATAAGTCCTACAGGTTGATAAACATTCAAAAAGTACTTCCACTACTATCAATAGTATAAAATTCAGTGCTGCCTTCATTTTTTTGGTTCTCGAATAGCAAAATTTACAATATCCACCAATTGCATATCCACAGTTCCCAGTTACATGAATGAGCTTAACTATCAACTAAGATAACAGTCTTTCATTTCCACTTCATAAAAATTCAACCTTGAATAAAAATCAAATAATAACCATGTTAAAGTTTCAATAACCTCAGGAAAAAAAAAAAAAAAAAAAAAAAAACCTGATAAGGACGGTGACCAAAATTGTGCTGATAAACATCATTGGCGGTGTCATTTATATCAAATGCTTCCACTACTTGTGCGTTCACGCCAGCTTTTGTTAACGAGTACCTCTAACAAGAAACATAAACACACACGCATATACATGTCATAAGTTTTTGTTTTTATTTTAATAATTGATGCATTAGAAAGTAAATTAGGGATAGGGTTTAGAAGTTGGTACCATGCCACCGATACCACTGTAGAATTCGAGGACTCTCCATGGTTCGTCGTCGTTTTTGAACAAATTCTTCTTCTCCATTCAATTCAATCTCTTGTCTTCTTCAATCTTCACTGGCGATCACTTGAGAGGGAAATTTGCTTTAATACTCACTTGCCAATTTTTCCCCTGACTATCGGTTTCCCTCCATTTTGACTCGTCCAGACCAGGCGAGACTCGATAATCGAGACACGCATTTCACTATTTCAATATATTATCGCGTCAAGATGTCGAAACCGCTAATAATGCTGATTATTGGGCCTGATATGGATGGGCTTGGGCCCATTAATTATCTTTCAGATTTGCTTCCTTTTCTGTTTTTTTAGTTTTATTTCTTTCTTTTTTTTTGGTCCAAATATTCATCAGAAATTCAAAACACTACCCGATTCAACTCCAACTCTCAACGCCTCCACAAACACAACAATCGCAGACCTTACTAGGGATTTTACTACTGGTCTCGTGGAAATCGGAGGCAACTTGTACGGTCTGTGGTTGAATCGGCTGCTGTTTTCGTGTGTATGTCTCCGGCATCTCTCTTCTCTCTATCGTATATGCACTCACGCAACTTTTTTTTTTATTTTTTTATTTTTTTATTTTATTTATTATTACTATTATTTCCTTTTTTCGATTGTTAATTGATTTTTTTTTTTTATGCCTTGAGTTTTGTACATTAACAATAGAGATTCTGTTAATTGGTTTCAGGTTCACTTATTTGAATAATTTCAACTCTGGAGTCCCAAAACTTCTGCTGTATTTTGCGAGACTCCTCTGATTGTGGCGCGCCCGACACTGTCTTTGTCAAATCGTTTTGAAATTCGCTTGATAAATTCAGGTAATAGCTTGTATATTTTGTTCAATATTAGAATTTGGTTGTCTGTTGGTGTTTGGGTACAATGATCTGAATTTTTTTTTTTTTTGGGTATCATGCTTGGTTTTTTTTTTTTTTTTTCCTGTGCTTTTGGATGCAATTTGATATTGCTATTACCGGAGTGAAAAAGGTTGCTTTGTTGTATGTAGGCAACGAGTGTACTATATTTAGAAGTTTATTTTATTTTATTTTATTGAATTTTGTTAATAATAACGTTTAAAAGCTTTTTTGTTTTATTAAACTTTACCTGATCAAAGTTACTGCTATATGTTTTTGCCTGTTGAGAGCTGATTTGAATGAATTAAAGTTAACTCAAAAGCTGTAAAGTATTTTCATTGTTTTATAAGTTGTTTTTAAACCTCATTGCTCATAAGTTTCTTTCCTTGCACTTTTTAAGATCTGTGTTGAAATTTTATACTAACGGACGAAATCTAAAGTCATTGGATCTAAATTTGAGTATGCTTTTTTATGATGAAACTGGATTTAAGTTTTAAGATAGTGTAGTCACTTATTTTATACAGTATTTTGATTTGCTAGTTGCCTGTTTTTGTTTTTATTGGGATCTGAATGCTGATTTTTTGCTACTCTAACTCTGTGCTTCTGTTACAGTGTTTATTCTGAAATCCCATTATGGGAAAAGAGAAAGTTCATATCACATTATGTTAGCATACTAATATGCGTATTTTTTAAAGATCTTGTTTCAATGTTTAATTTATTGCTCATTGTGTGCATTTGTGTAAATGGTTGGTGGCCACTAAATTGGTGGTTATTGTGGTATTCTGGTTGAAAGTCAGATGCCTTAATAATAGACTAGTTTTCTAGTGTGTTTTTTTTTTTTTTTCTTTGTATATAGTACCCTAAACTTCTAGCCTACCCTCCTTGACAAGAATTCCTTGTCATTCAACTCAGTGGGTGCTGTGGTGTTTGATATTGCTATATATATATATATATATATATATATATATATATATATTATGGCATGCTTGGAAGCAAGGCCTAAATTTTTGTTTTCAATTTTTCTTCCTATCTTTTCTGTATCTTGTTTGTCGTGATTGCAATAAGTTATACTGTTAGAGGTAATCATGAGAGATTGAATAAGTTACTGTGTATTTACATTCGTTAAATTTTCAGAGATAATAATTTAAGTGGTCATTTTGAGTTGTTTTTCATTCAATTTGTTGCCATGCCTACCTAAATTCAATGCTTTGTGTTATTTATCGCTTTCTAATCTTGATTGTTTTATTGCGGTCTGTCAGGTCTTATAGAGAACAAGATTTTTAGTCTCTTCCCTGCCAAGATTTTTAATTCTTTATGCAGAGTTTTCAATATTAAACTCATTTGTCTGTATGTACCTCCCCACAATAAGTTTGGGATTATTCACTAAATTCAGTAACTTCTCTTTCTTTCTTGTTTATATTGGTTTATATATATATATATATATATATATTTGTGTAATTCCATATTGTGAGTTAAATTTTAATCACTAACATCATGAATTGTATCAATAGTTCAATACAACAGCTCAGCTATAACAATTCCCTTTTTTAATCGTTATAGCTAGAAATTATGTTGATTCTCATTTTGTTGGTTGCATTTGAATGCTTTTTATTGAGCATTATTGTTTATTGTTTGTTAGCTCTATTATGTTCCTACTTAGGGTGCTGCCTAGTTTATAATCAATGAAAGACCGGCGAGTGTTTTTCCATTGATTACCAATAAATTTATGAATTCATCTTCAGTTATTAATGACTGTTAAAACCGGTAATTAATACTTATTCTTATACAGGGTATAGTTCAAATACAACAGCTAGGACTGCACGTGGAACATGGCAGATTTGGAAAATTTGCTTCTGGAGGCAGCTGGCAGAACCAATACTACAGGGAGAAACAGACACTCTCTTCCTCCCTCCAGAAGGGGACATGAGGGTTCGGATTCTGGAAGTGACTCTAGGGATGACGATTCTGATGAAGATCATGGATATACAAACAGAAAACCCTCTGGATCTCAAGTTCCTTTGAAGAAGAGGGGCCCAACAGATAGAGATGATGATCAGGGTAGCCAGGAAGAAGGTGATTTTGATGATGGTGGTTCAGATCGTGAAGGTGACAGCAGCAATGACTCTGATGATAACCATGTACAGATGACTGAACTTGAAAGAGAGATGATGATATTTGAACGGGATGATAAGAAAGTCGATAAGAATTTGATGGACAAATTTAGATCAAGGCGAGAAGAGAAACCCACCAGATCCAGAAAAGAGACTCCACCTCTTCCATCATCTCGTGGTGTGCGCTTGTCAGCTAGATCTGCTGACAGGGCAGCTGCCAAGGATGATGCATTAAATGAGCTGAGAGCAAAACGGTTGAAGCAGCAGGACCCAGAAGCGCACCGTAGGTTGAGGGATGCATCTAGAGGCAGTTCAGGTGGTCGGGGTTATTCACCAATCAAGCCAAAATCATTTACTCCTGCAAGTCTGAGTAGCTCCAGTCAAAGTGATAGTGAAAGTAGGTCTCATAGTGAAGATGAAGGGTCAATGGGGGATGGTGCTGATAGTGATGACGACCGGGGCATGCCTGGGACAGATGGACTAAAATTTGATGACATAAAGGAAATTACCATCAGGAGGTCAAAACTTGGTAAATGGTTCATGGAGCCATTCTTTGAGGAGTTGATTGTGGGCTGCTTTGTGAGGGTTGGAATCGGGAGGTCAAAAACTGGGCCTATCTACAGGCTCTGCTTGGTCCGAAATGTTGATGCCACCGAACCTGACAGGTCATACAAACTAGAGAACAGAACAACATATAAGTATCTGAATGTCACTTGGGGGAATGAAAGCTCTGCTGCCAGGTGGCAGATGGCTATGATTTCAGACTCAGCACCACTAGAGGAGGAGTTTAAGCAGTGGGTTAGGGAGGTAGAGCGAAGTGGTGGAAGGATGCCAACCAAACATGATATATTGGAAAAAAAGGAGGCAATACAAAAAATTAACACATTTGTCTATTCAGCTGCCACTGTGAAGCAAATGTTGCAGGAGAAAAAGTCGGCCTCATCAAGGCCCTTAAACATTGCAGCTGAGAAGGATCGACTGAGGAGGGAATTAGACGCTGCTATAAGTAGGCATGATGAAGCAGAGGTGGAGAGGATCAAGAAAAGGCTGCAGCAACTAGAGGCATCCCGTGAACCGAAGGTAAAAGATGCTAAGGCTATAAGGCTTGCTGAGATGAATAGAAAGAACAGAGTGGAGAATTTCAAAAATGCATCAGAAATGAAACCTGTAAATACAAGTTTGAAAGCAGGGGAGGCTGGTTATGATCCATTTTCAAGGAGGTGGACTAGGTCAATTAATTACTATGTCTCTAAGCCTGGTGAGGGGGATACTGGGGCAGCGGCAAATGGTGGTAATAATGATGCATTGACAGGTGCAAATGGTAATGGGGCAGGGACTGCAGTGGCGAGCGAGTCTGGCATGGCAGCTACGGCGGCAGCTCTGGAAGCTGCAGCTGGTGCTGGGAAGTTGATTGATACAAGTGCTCCTGTAGATTATGGGACAGAATCAAATTTCTTGCATGACTTTGACATTGATATATCTCTGAATGCACTTAAGAAGTTTGGTGGTCCCCAGGGAGTGCTGGCAGGATTCATGGCAAGGAAGCAAAGGATAGAAGCAACAGTGGGATGTCAAGTCCCAGAGAATGACGGGAGGAGACATGCTTTGACCTTGACAGTTAGTGACTACAAGAGAAGAAGAGGGCTTCTCTGAAATTTGACTCTGCACCATGCAGTATCAGTGCAGGTACCGAGATAGTTTGGTTTGTGCCATTAATGTAACTGAATAGGTTTGCAGTACGCTGTACTTGAAATAGTAGCTGGTTGGGTGGGTTAAGCTGCGAAACTATCGTGTATGTTTTTTATTTCCCTTTTTTCTTTACTTTTGCTGAAGATAATATTATGTCTGTTGACTTCCTATTTTAAGTATCCACGCCTTGAGCACATTTCACAGTTTTGTTTTAATGGTATGTTCAATCCCCATGGTGCTGGCTGTTATGAGTCAAATCACCTTAACTGACATTGATTTTGTTAGTGAAGGTTTTTTTATAGAATTTAGCAGAAATAGGTCTGGGGAATTGCTGCTAATTTGGGTCATCTGTAGGAAGATTTGCTATTTAACTTTGAATTATTGTTCGACAAATGCTATCCGATGAAGGATGATATGCTGGTTTCGATTTCAGTTTGTTTTTAAATATCATCCAGCATAGTATTTTTTTTTTCTTCCAAATTTCTGTTTTAGTGTATCTGGGATCTTGCTATCACTCAAATCCCTGCTTATATTCTGTGGAGACAAAACAGAACCCATCTTTTTTCCCCTTCAGTTATCACTGCATATTAGGATGTTATTTGCTTAGATTTATTTTGTGTCAAGTGTAAATGCAAAACTTGAATTTAACTTCATTGTGTTACGGGATTTTACTTGATGGACTGCAATCGAATTCAGAGTCGTTTCAGAGTCGAATTTAGCTTGAGCTTATTCGCAGGCAGGGTTTCACTGTGCATCCTTGGAACAGACAAGATTATATAAATGGCTTTAAGTTAAAGAAAGGAGCATTATTCAATATAATGTTGGACTGTTAGCGTTTTGTCTTCTGCAATTTTATTTTATTTTCATCATCAAAATGCTCTGTAAGTATTTGACAGCTGTTAAATCACTTAATTGTCTCATCACCACATTTTGTGTGAATGAAATCATGGATAGTAAAGGTTCTTTTTTAAATTATTTTATTGTTTTAATTTATTTAGAGTATGATTTGTGAAATCTAAATGTGAACGTAGAACATATATTCGGTCGATTATGATAGAAAAACACCAATCATTCCTTTATAACTTCAAAAGAGGAGTCTACCTATCATTAGTATTGCAAAAGGGGCAAGGGCCATTGCAATTGTTCATAACATTTGAATGGAAAAATATGTGCTTCTTTTGCTGCACATCCAACAACTGCCCATATCAAATTAACAATTTTGTGAATACAGAATACAGAGATTTTCCTCTCTCGGCAGTGACAATGCGTTAGTGCACAATTTAAGCAATGATCATTTGAGTAGTTAGTCCCACTGAAACCTTTTTTTTCTTTTGAGTAAGGACTTGTATACAAGTGTATTTGGTTTGTTTGGAGATGTGTCCCAAGCAAATCTCTGATTAGCAGACAGCCTAGCTATTTACTTGAAAATACCGTTGAATTTAATAGGAGTACCCGCCACAAATCGCTGATTTTTTTTTCTGTGTTGAGATCCTGATTGTTCTGAATTAATGAATTCTATTTCAGGCTGTGCAGACACCATTTAGAAGCTACCTTCAAGATATGCTGACTCTTGTAAGTGTTTTTAGTAACATAAATGTTGTCATTTATCCCTTGTAAGAATAAGATGGCACATGGAGTTAGATATAATGACATGTGTCTTGTGTACATTTTTCTTCTTTTTCTTGGTACTCTAGATTTAATATCGTATTTTTATAAGCTGTAGAATGAAGTGAAAACATACTCTCACATATGAAATTATTTTCTCTACAAAACCTGATAGTATTAATGTGACTACCAGAAGTGATTTGCAATTAAGTGTCGATCTTGGACCCTTAGGTTCTGGCCTGTTGTCACGAGGGGTTGTGTGTTTGGCTTATATGTTGTTGGATAACTAATTACTTTTTCATTAGTCATAATATACTTTTAATGAATTGAATAATTCCATGCATAAAAGTTTTGCTAAAAAAATAGAAATTTAGAACTGTTCAACAAGGCTTTAGCATTTTTTACTCGAGTTATTTTATAATTATTAAAATAACTTAAAAATTTAGTGGTAAGAATTATTGTGAAAACTATTCTGTTATCATTTTTTATGAAGAACTATTTAAATCTGTGGTGTAGTCTTGTTTCGTTACTCCTATCCCAAAAAAGAGACTAGTTTTTTCTACTCAATGGAATGTAAGCTTGAGCAAAATCGTGTTAAACTGTAGAGGCCCAAGCAGTTTCCTTGAATTAATCTTTAATACAGGAATAATAGTATTACTAGTGATTAAGGTGTCAAGCATAAATTTCAGAGCTTGTTTATTAATAATGGTGTTATTATTTTTTTGTGCTATAGTGAAGCTATCTTACTATATAAGCTGTGAGCATAACCAGAAACCAAAATTGAGAACTGAAATAACTCAGAAACAAATGAGCAATTAGCAATATCTCTTACTATAATATGGCTAAGAATTAACGTGTAAAATCTGAAGTCTTGCTAAAATCTTTCATTGCTTGTGCTTCGCAGGTGAAGAAGGAGAATGCAGAACACAACGCTTTGGGTGCTTTGCCTATCTACCAGTGCACCATTCCATAAGCATCCTTTACGGAGTCGTGTAGCTATTGCCCAATGAACGGCTATTGCTAAATGAACTGAATCTTTCAATGAGCATTATGGTTTTAATGTGTTAGTATATGCTACCACAATAGAGTTTTTGGAATTGATATCAGTGAATCAACAGTAAAACTTATTGTTTGTCATCAACCGGCCATTTTCCAATAAAATATGGACAAGGAAACTTAATGTCGTTTTGTTGTGCTTGTTTACAATAAAACTTCTCTATATATATTCCTCTCATTGAATGTTGTGAGTGAAAAACTATTAAAGATTGATTCGTCTTGACAGTGGTTCTCACTCATTGCTTCATCTGAAATCGGATCATTGAAGACACACTAACAGCTTCTGACTTGTGAGTTCTGTTCATCACTTCAGCTCATATCAAGCATATTTGAGCTTGTTTGGTTGAGCTTTTGAAAAATCTCTATCGGTAAAAGATCTACTTGTAGTAGATCTATTAGAAATAGACTTTTTGAAAAAAAAATTATAGTTGTTTGATTGGTAGACCTTTTTAAAAAAAAAACGTATATTTAGAAAGCACCTTCTCGTTAGCTTTTGCCTAGTGGAGGTTTAAATTCTACTAGTTTCTACTCGATTTAAAATAAGCAATCTTAAAAGCCCAACCAAACAATTCTAAAAACTACGTTTGTAGACCTCTTGAGGCAATAAAAAGCTCCACCAAATAAGCACTTAGAGCTTTAGAGGCATCGTGTGATAGAAATCATTGATAGAGTAAAGGTTCTATTTTAAGTTTAAAATGCTTTTTTTTTTTTATTGTTTTAATTTATTTAGAGTATGAATTATGATATCTAGATGTGAACATAAAACAAACATTCGATCAATTACGATAGAAAAACAACAATTGTTCCTTCATGATTTCAAAAGAAGAGTCTGCGGCCTGCCAATCATTAGTATTGCAAAAGAGGCAAGGGCCATTGCAATTGTTCATGACTTCTGAATGGTAAAATATGTGCTTCTTTTGCAGCACATCCAACAACTGCCCATATCAAATTAACAAATTTTGTGAATGCAGAATACAGAGATTTTCCTCTCGATCGACAATGACAACGCGTTAGTGAACAATTTAAGCGTGATCATTTGAGTAAGTAATTCGTCCCACCGAAACCTTTTTTTCGAGTAAGGATGATGCACCTGTATGTATACAAAGTGTATTTGGTTTGGTAGGAGATGTGTCCCAAGCACATCGTTGATATTAGCAAACAGCCTGGCTGTTTTCTTGAAAACACCGTTGAAGTTAATAGAAGTACCCGCCACAAATAAAAGAATCTGCAGTTGCAAAGAATTCAGTTACAAACAATGTCAAGAGAAGTTAAATAACAAAATAACAAAATAAAATAATAAAAAAACTAAGCAATGACAAAGAAAAGATACTTTCATCTTCATTGTTTGTGACAGCTTATCGTCAGAACCAAAACAACCAAATTCCTAGTTATAAGCTCCCCTCAAAACAGCACCCATTCCCTAATCAAACATTGATCAATCATGATTAATTCAACCTTTCATCTCCCTCCCAGTCTCGCACCGACCGAAGCAAGCCCCGAATGGCTGAACAAAGGAGACAATGCCTGGCAACTCACGGCTGCCACGCTTGTCGGTATGCAAAGTGTGCCGGGGCTTGTAATCCTGTACGGAGGAGCAGTGAAGAAGAAATGGGCAGTGAATTCTGCTTTCATGGCACTCTATGCATTTGCTTGTGTCCTTGTTTGTTGGGTTTTATGGGGCTACAGGATGTCTTTTGGGGCTGATCAGTTGGCTCCATTTTGGGGAGTCCCAAAGGTTTCACTAGAACAAGACTATCTCCTTCATCAAGCATTCGTCGGAATGTTTCCCAATGCTACTATGGTTTATTTCCAGTTCGTTTTCGCGGCCATTACCTTGATCTTGATCGCTGGAGCCGTGTTGGGTCGCATGAACTTCTATGCCTGGATGATGTTTGTCCCACTTTGGCTGACCTTCTCATACACTGTTGGAGCTTATAGTATATGGAGTCCAAATGGATTCCTCACCAAGAAAGGCATAATTGATTATTCTGGTGGGTATGTTATTCATCTGTCTTCTGGAGTTGCCGGTTTCACAGCTGCTTATTGGGTACGTATGATCTTTTATCTCTAACAAACATGTATCAGAGCCTAGTTGAGTAGTTGTCCTAGGAGTCCTGGGATTGAATCCCCCACGTAATTATATTTGAATTTGTTATTACAAGTCTAAAGTGCTTAAATACTATTGTTGGATCATATATTAATGATTTCTGTTTGATCTCAGGTCGGTCCTCGTCTAACCAGGGACCGGGAAAGATTTCCTCCGAATAATATAATCCTGATGTTAATGGGAGCAGGAATGCTTTGGTTGGGCTGGACAGGATTCAATGGAGGAGACCCTTATTCAGTAGGCATTGATGCTTCCTTGGCAGTTTTGAACACACATGTCTGCACTGCAACCAGCTTGCTTACTTGGCTCATGCTCGATCTTGTATTCTTTCGTAAATCGTCTGTCATCGGTGCTGTTCAAGGCATGACCACTGGCCTGGTTTGCATCACTCCTGCTGCTGGTGATTCCACAACCCTCCCACGTTATCGTTGTTGTTGTTGTTAGCGAGTAATGTCCAGGACTAATATATATCATTTCGATTCCCTTTTTCCCTTCTTTTTTTATTCAGGTGTTGTGCAAGGATGGGCAGCAATTATAATGGGGATATGTTCAGGCTCAATTCCATGGTTCACAATGATGGTTGTCCACAAAAGATCAGAGCTTCTTCAAAAAGTCGATGACACGATGGCGATTCTACACACACATGCCATTGCAGGCAGTCTTGGAGGAATCCTGACAGGTTTCTTTGCAGTACCAAAGCTGAACCGTATTTTCTATGGTGTGCCTGGCCAATATGTTGGCCTGTTTTATGGCTTTGATATGAGAAAAGTCAGTACCGGGTTTCGGCAAGTGGGAATCCAACTGCTTGGAATACTCTTCGTTGTCACTTTCAACATCATCAGCACAAGCTTGATATGTCTCTTCATTAAACTGTTTGTGCCTCTGAGAATGTCTGAAGAAGATATGGAGATCGGTGATGAAGCTGTTCATGGAGAAGAAGCTTATGCTATTTGGGATGATGGTGACAGGCTTGAAGGTTCCAAATATGATGTTGAATTGGCTGTCACAAATATCAGATCCGAGAGGAAATGAACAAAGCTTATATGTTTGTTTGTGTTTTTCAGGAATTTTATGTGACTCTAAGAGAGAATAAAAAAGCTTGCAAGTAATTTTTCTTGTGTGCAGTGTAACTCTTCAATATATCATTCATAGATGTAAAGAACTTGCTTGAATTATGTTCACTTTTTAGAAAAAGAAACATTATGAATTATGATTATGATTTTATTTTATTTTTGAAGTAATACATAAATTCGGTGTTTGGGGAAGGGTTATATATATATATATATATATATATATATATAGTCTTTCTATTATCAGTTCGTCCTGACAATAAATATAACAGAACAAAGAATATAGACCTCAGATTATGGAGAAGTTTAGACAAGTGCATACACTTTGAGTCAAAGTATATAAATCTAGTGGTCTACATTCTTCGTTATGATATATTTATTGTCAGGACGAACTGATAATAGAAAATCTGTATATAATATATATATATATATATATATATATATAGTAGACAATTTTTTTATAAAAAAAAAAACTATGTTTGGTGTATTTATTTTTAATAAAATTGATATTGGTTTTTTTTAAAAAAATAAAATTAAATTAAAAATTAAAAAAATAATTAAAAAAAAAAAACATTATAGATTATATGGACTATTGAGTGTTTTAATTATATATATATATTATAGATTGGACAGTGAAAAAGCACAAAATGGAGATTTCAAAATATAATTAAATAACCAGACGATTATATAAAAAATAAAAAAATAAAAAAATTAAGAAAAAAAAAAACGTAGGAATCATTTTACAAATTATTGTTGTTCTAAAATGCGGGCTAGGTGCCTGCCGGTCATGTTGATTAAGGCCTAATCGGTGAGCCTAGACAGCCTAGCACCCTAGGTGGAGACAATACAACCTAGGCGGCAATGATCGCTTAGGTTTTTTATTTAATGTCAAAACAATATCGTATTGGGATTCATTAAAAAAAAAAAAAAAAAAATTCTCAAAAGGATGTCATTTTTGGATTCATTTTTAAAAAACTCTAAAGTTCCTCTTCTTTTTCTTCTCTAGAGTTTCGATGCCTCAACACTGTAAGTCGTTATAGTCTGCCATGGAATTATCTAGGCATCGGCCCACTACCCAACTAGCAGAAACTACATATGATAATATAGAAAACAATCAGTAAAAATATTAAAAGTAAAAAATAATAATAATAAATAAATAATTATTACTTGAACAAAACATATTTATCATTGTCTTCAATAAATTTTTTTCTTAAAAAAAGGTAGAATTTCACATAAGTCCAATTTTTTTGGCAATTTGTCACATTTATAAATGTCTTTCCATATTCATCATTTTAATCCTTATTTTTTTTTTTTCAAAACTCATCACTTTAGTCAATTTGACTAAATATGAAAGTCAACTATTTTAAAACCTGTGAAAGTACACTTTTACCCTTATTACTATTAAATTCAGCTAAAATGATTATCTTAACTTTAAATTAAAATGAAAAACAATAAAATTCTCAATAATAAACTCTTAAATAAATAGATTACAAAAAAAAAAAAAAAAATCTTAAATAAATAATAATAATAAATTCATTAATTTTTTCTTTTCATAATGGATATTTATTTAGCTAAAATGATTATCTTAGCTTTAAATGATTCTTTTTCATAATTCTTTTTTTTTTATATATATAATATATTTATTTAAGATTTTATTATTGAGAATTTTATTGTTTTCATTTTAATTTAAAGTTAAGATAATCATTTTAACTAAATAAAAATCCATTATGAAAAAAAAATACAAAATAAGAAAAAATTAATGGTTTTTTTTTTTAATTATTTATTTAAGATTTTTTTTTTTTTTTTTTGTAATCTATTTATTTAAGATTTTATTATTGAGAATTTATTGTTTTTCATTTTAATTTGAAGTTAAGATAATTATTTTAGCTAAATTAAATAATAATAAGGGCAAAAGTGTACTTTCACTGGTTTTAAAATAGTTGACTTTCAAATATTTAGTCAAATTGACTAAAGTGGTGAGTTTTGGAAAAAATAAGGACTAAAGTGATGAATATGGAAAAACATTTATAAAGGTGATAAATCGCCAAAAAGTGGGACTTATGTGAAATTCTGCCTAAATTTTTTTTGGGTAAATTGCAATAACATACCCTCACATTTATCAATACTACTATCATATTGAACTTTTGTCTTAATTACAAAACGATACCCTTGACCGTTTGACTACCGTTAAAGAAAACAGTTGACTCTCATTAAATTCTCGAATGTCCAAATTGCCCTTCATTTAATAATTCATCAATTAGTTTAATATTATTCTTTAAATAAATTTTAAAGGCAATAAATATTAAAAATTAAATAAATACAAAACGCAAAAAAGTAACAATAGAAAATTTCAAAAAAAATTAATCCAAAATCTTCATCAATTGAATTCCAAACTAAAGAAAAAAAAAATTCCATCAATCCAATTGTTGAAAAAAAAGAGAAAAGAAAAGAATGTTAGGAACCAGATTTCTAATGGAGGAGATCTGGAGACTGGATATACATAGAAAAAGATATGGAGACTGGAGATATCATAGAAACAGATCTCCTCCAAGGAGGCTAAACCCAATCTATCATTGGAGGAGATCGGAGCTCGCCATGGGGGAGAACATCGACGGCACACGGATGTAGCGAGAGATGGAGAGAAGGTAGTGTCGTCGACGGAGGCGCGATTGAGGGGGGAGGGGGCGGTGGTGGTTTGAGATTTGAGATTTTTCGTTGTTTTAATTTGGTGGGTGGAGATTTTTGAGTTTGTTTGAGAATGAAGAAGAAAAAAAATAGTGTTGTTGATGACAATATTGAGAGAAAAACATGTTGATCATGACTAAAGAAAACCTAGAAAAATTTAATAATCGTTAGAATAATTATTTATTTATTTTTTATTTAGATTTGTGAGCCCAGATCCTCATCATCACCATCAAGTTCAAAAAAATCGAAGGAAAAAATAAAGAATTTGTTGTTTGGGAGATCAGTGAATCCAACTCCATTCTACAAATCTACATCGTTATCATATTTGGGAAGCCATCTCCGTCATCATCATGGTCAAATAAAGAAAAAAATAAAAGAATTTTTTTGTTTAAAGAAAAAAATATTGGGAGATCTAGGAACAACCCAGACCATCATAAGAAAAAAATATATTAGTATTTTGTTTGAAGAACCCAGATCTCCCATTATTTTTTTTCAAACATCATAAAAAAAAAAAAAAAATTCTTCTTAATCATCATCATCAACGAGAAATCTTCATTCTAAAAATTAAACTCAAAATCTCTATTGAAGATCTCCACTCGCCAAACAAACAAAAAAGCTCAAATCTCCATTATTGGATATCTCCACCCACCAAACTCCTCACCACCACCAACCCATCCCTTCACACACCTCCACCACCGGCCCATCCTTCCTCCATATCCTGCTTCATTCACGACTTCACGTGCCGTCTGCCCGTCGCCAATGGCGAACTCTAAAGAGATCTGTTTAGATATAGCCATATAGGAGATATCTCCATGTTTTTTTTTGTTTTTTTTTAATTTTTATTTTTTTAATTCTTTTTCTTTTTTAAAGATAAATTTGTTTTGAGAGATACTATTAACAATCCACTAAATATCTTTTTACACTCCATTTTGATTTTTTTTATTACATGACAATTTTATCCTAATTAAAATTACTAAAGAGGACAAAAGATTCTAAACACACTACACACTAGTTTTGCTAAACTCTAAACATGATTCCTATAACATTTTTTTTAATATCTTTAAAGTTTTATTTGATTTCTAAATGATGGGAAAGATTTACAACAAAAAATAAACAAGTTTTTTAAAGCGTTGATATTCACAAATTGTTTTGCAAAAACAATCCATACGATTTTTTTTTTATATATATAACTATATTTCTTCTTCATCATAAATCCAAAATTGTAATAAATAAAATATAATATCAGCACGCAGCAGTGTATCATCACAAAGATTTAGCAGTAAAATTCTGTCCCAAAAAAAAAAAAAAAAAAAAAAGATTGTACATTCCCATGATGTTGTTGAGCTTGATGAATCACTAACTGACACCCTAAAATCGACATTAGATTTCAAAAATTCTGAATCGCCAAATATGCATAGATCACCCCACATAAGAGTTTATTGGAAGAGTTTTCTTCAAGAATTCCTCATCCCCTTGAAGCACATAAACTGGATTTTCTTTCTTTTTCTTTTCTTTTTTCTATGCATTTTGTTTTTTTCTTGCTAAATCAATTGCATCCATAAGAAATATCTTTGTCCATATTTTTTTGACTTCTAGATTATTATTTTTTTAAAATTTAAGGTTTTAGGATGAATTGTTTTTTAAAAAAAAAAATGAGTGTCAAAAGATAAAAAGGCTAATTTTGGAATAAAATGGATTGTCTTTAGAATTTTTTAAAATTTAAGTTTTTAGATGGGAATGTCCTTAGAAAAGGAGTGTGAAAAGATGAAATTGGATTGCAAGGAGAAAATCTCATTTGTTTTATTTTGGTTTCTCAAATATGCTTAAAAGGACCGTTTTGCCCTTAAACCGTTAAGTCCACCGTTAAGACTAACTGTGGTCAACTTGGTCAAGGGTATCTTCTTGTAATTAAGGCAAAAGTTCAATATGGTAATGGTATTGGCAAATGTGAGGGTATTTTATTGCAATTTACCCAAAAAATTAACCAGAGTATTAGTACAAGTATATAATAGTGAGAGGACATAATCATTAATTTTGGAAATGTGAAGGGCAATTCAGACAAGTCGCGACCGAATTTGAGGACAGTCGAATAATTTCACGAACCAGTAGAAGCAGCTAGGCTCTCTCTCTTTTAAAAGCCGACTAGGTTTTTCTTCTCCAAAAACTCTTCTCTTACTCATCACATATCGGTTTTGCAAATTTTTATTCATTTTCAAAATTCTCTGTGGCTCTGCTTTTCTCAGGTGAATCATAGGGTTTCTCTCGCTACCGTATACAATACGCGAACTCATGAACTCATTTTCAATTTCCAATTAAAATTAAGATTAATTGCTTCCTTTTATTCTGTTTCGTTTTTCGCACCCGGTTTTCTGATAGTTGCATGTTATTTGTTGAAAACCAATTTGTGTAAATGGTTGAATCTGATATATGTTAGTTGTTGCTATTGTTTTGTATATATATGTTTTGGTTTTGGATTAGGGTTTTTGTGGGAATTTAGCTAGGGTTTAACGTTTTTTTTTTTTTTTTTTTTTTTAAGTTATGCGATTCCAATTGTTTTATACGGATATATCTTGATTTGTGTAGTATGGTTATAGGTTTAATGAGAAAATTGTGATTTTCCAATTTGGATTAATTCAATTAGAGTTTTTTTGGACTCTTTTATTCAGTTTGGCTTGGAAGTGATACAGGTAGTAGTAGTAGTAGGAGGAGGAGGAGTTAGTGTTCCCTTTTTATCTTGGATATGCTTTAGTTTGATTCAGTGTTCTAAAAAGCGCTAGGCGCTAGTTGGGCAGTGGACTGGTGCCTAGTGCCTAGGTAATTCCTCTGCGGACCTAATAGAGGACCACGGTGAGCTGGTGACTGACCGGTGGAGTAGGCTGTGGAGGCGAGAGGAAAGTGGTGACTGTCAAGAGTGGGAGAGCAGAGAAGAAAAAAAAGAAAGAAATCTAGGTTTTTAAAAACAACCCCAATACGATGTTGTTTTGGGGTTTTTAAAAACAAACCCGGAACGATGTCACTTTGGGTTTTTAAAAACAATCCCAAAATGGTGCTGTTTTGAGTTATATTTTCTTTATTTTTTTATATAAAAAAAAAACCCTAAACTCACCTAGGCTGTCTACGCCGCCTAGGCTGCCTCATCACCATCTCGGCGGCACCTGGCGCCAATTGGGTGCCAGTCTGCCTAGCCTCGCCAATTAGCCCTTAATCGGTGCGGCCGGCGACTGCCTAGGCTGTGTTTTAGAACACCAGTTTGATTTTTATTTAGTATTTTTCCTAGCTATGGTTGTTGTGATACAAGGTTGGATTTAAATTTAGGATGCAATGTTACAAGTGGTTTCAGATAAAAAGTGTGATAGGCATACTCAAATGCATTGCTTGGGCTTGTGATGTTGCTCTGATGACTGAATTGTGAAGATATTAATTTTCAAGAGCTTAACCACGGAATACTTGTTAGCTATCTGCATTTATTGGATACCTTGAAATGTGAATAGTGATATATTCCTTTTCAGTTTTGCCCCTTTCTTTTTTATTGCTGGTTCCCTAACATAGATTGTTGGTTTAATTTGAATGGCTGTTTTGTTTGACTGATGCGTTTGTCAACTGGGCTTATCTCAGTCAGTTATGTGCCATAAGCAAACTGCATACTACTTAGAGAGCTTTGTGCTATCCTGAAGCCTAGAATTAGTTATATACTATCCACATCTAGCAATCATATGAGCTGCTGGTGCTCAATCTCTGATATATAATTTATCCATCTCACAGATCGTTGGTAAGCTGGCTTGATCTGTGATATTGTAAGACATTGATGGCGAAGAAGAAGAATCCATTGGTTTTTATGGACGTGTCAATTGACGGGGATCCAGTTGAACGATTGGTTTTTGAGGTATTATTTCATTTGAACCCAGCAACAATATAATAGGGTTTTTTATTTGCCTTGTTCTCTTTCGAAAATACAATAGTACAACATGGATTAATGAAATTGTAATCTTTGATACACAGCTTTTCCCTGATGTTGCCCCCAAGACTGCAGAAAATTTTCGAGCACTTTGTACTGGTAAGATATGCATTTAATCATTTCTTTTATTACTTTTTTTTTCCTGCTCTAGGTATCATGTTTTATAGGATTATAATCTTGATGGGGTATATTTTAGTCATTTTGTTCTTTTGCTGATTCTTTTTATCAAAATCTTATTGCATCTTCAGGAGAAAAAGGAATTGGTCCTATAACTGGAAAACCGTTGCACTACAAGGGGTCCTTTTTCCATCGCATCATTAAAGGATCCATGGCTCAGGTTTGTTGTTTTATATAATCAACCTTTTGTTGTTTCTCTGTGGATGGCTTTGGAATTTCTATGTTTTGTTTTTTCTTTTTCTTGTTGAAATGGATTGGAAGTGGTCTGTCTTTCTGTCAGCTGCTTTAGTCAGTTACTATTGTTTATGCTGTAGGACACAGGGCTGATGGTCACGACTGCTTTTCTTGTGATGTAGTTTTGAGGTTGTACTTACCAAGTTGTCCTCATAATTTTACTGAGCTTTGCCATGCCCAACCCAATTTTGGATATTTCAACTATGTTTCTGATTTCCTAGTTGGCTAATTGCTTGCTTTTTTTTTTTTTTGCAGGGTGGTGATTTTGTAAAACGTGATGGTATGTATTCTCTTGCGTAGGCCTTTTAATTTTTGTATCATGTTAATTCGGTATTATGTGTTCATAAAGTTAATTTTCTTTAATTCTAAGAGTAAGTGAAAGAGTTCTAAAACTTAAGTGTACAGTAAATGTACTTATCTAGTATGTTATTGAACTGAATATTAACGCATGTTGTATTGAAGTTGTTTTGAAGTAGAGTATGGAATATGCTGAATTGACTATAGCATAATATTAGATAAGTAGTATGGAGTATTTTTGGTCTTTTTCTCTAGGTCTTGTTGTCTTGTTTATCATTGATTGTATTGAATTTAACCGAATTTAATTTTTCTCTTATACAATATAGATATTAGCTAATCACAACCTACCTACTACTCTACAAGGCATAAATGTAATTTCATAGGGTATTGTACCGTGACTAGTACTATCAGAAGATGTCTTATTCACTTTTGACTGCCAATCAGATTTAATCCATGAATTCTTTAACTAATTGGCCTAATAATTTCATTCTGTTCTGCAGGTACAAGTGGAGAGAGCATTTATGAGGGGAAGTTTCCAGGTGAGAATGTGTTCTTGCTTCTTTGAATTCTCCTGTAAGATCAACATCACATATCAGGATGTGTTAATTGATGAAATTTTGAATAATTAAATGAATAACTTTTCCTAGAAACTAATTAAAATAATGTCGCTTACTTTATTCTTATTGATGTTCACATTTGTAATTTACGATTTGTGCAAAAATTAGTTTATCTGAGTGGTTCCTGATTATGTATGACTAGCAGGTTGTGAAACGTTTGTTTGACTTGCCTCATTGCAAGGTGCTTCTAAATTGCTTTTTTGGCTGTTACTGCTTACTTGGATATAATGATGTAGACATCTATTTAACTCAGGCATCAGTGTCATGTGGAGTTTTTAGTTAACTAATTGTTTTATCAAACTGAGTTATTTAAAATATTAATTTCAACTTTTGAATTTCAATTGCAGCTGAGATATCTATTCTTAACTGTCAAAATTCAAAATAGTTCCATCTGTCAGCCCAAGAGATGGACTTTTGTATACCATTAAAAATATGATACCTCACTTTGCAGGCATTTTTGGATGTTTATTTCACTGTTTATTATAATTATCATTTAATTGAACAAGTTCTCTTCTATAATTTTCACATTAAATAACAAGTGTTGCTTTTGACATTATTTCAGATGAGTCGCCCAAGTTAAAGCACGATGGACCTGGTGTCTTGTCTATGTCTATTGCTGATCGCGACACCTTAGGTTCTCAATTCATCGTGACCTTTAAAGCAAATCATAATCTTGACAGGTATGTTTGTTAATCTGCCTTATGTTTTGTGTACTTTATTTGATTTGCAGTGACAGTTTAAACAGTTTTCAATTTAAATGTTACTTCTGTCATTCTATTAGTTTATTGATAACATATAATCTCCTTTGGTATTTTTTATGTCACTAATTTCCCAGGTACTAGCCAACGTAGTTGGTAAGATCTATTGCTCTTGAATAAGAGGTCTTGGGTTCAAGTATCACTCACACCAGGGTGGGGAGGGGTTCGGTTTATATTTATTGTTATATAAAAATAACAAATAAGTATCCCAGGTTATTCATTCTGTGTTCTTTGTCCTATGACAGGAAATATGTAGTCTTTGGGGAGCTTGTGCAGGGAGATGAGGTATTGAAAAAAATTGAAGATGCTGGTGATGATGAAGGGAGACCGACTGTAACAGTGAAAATAATCAATAGTGGTGAATTCAGCGAGGGTAAGAAAATAGGCTAGCCCTTTGTTGGATGATTGTACTTGCTTTTTGAGTCTCAGGTGTGTACAATATCTCAAATTGATTGATTCTATATGCAGACAAAAAGAAAGGAAACAAATTGAAAATGTTAAAAGATGCTTCCTTGGATGGTAATAGTCATGAAGCGCGGAGGAAGGGAAACCGCAAGAAATCTTCAAGAGACAAGAAGAAGAAGAGAAGAAGATACTATTCCTCTGATTCAGAGAGTTCCTCAGATTCTGAGATGGAATCATCTGAATCTGATAGCGATTCTGACTCTTCTCTGTCCTCATCATCTGACATTAGTTCTTCAAGTGATGACAAGCGAAGAAAGAGAAAGAGATCTTCTAAGCGGGACAAACATAGGCGTGGAAAGAGAAGAGATAAACGACGTGACCGAAAGCGGAAGAGGCGTGATAAGAAATGCAAGCGTAGATCAAGAAGGTAAATTTTGTATAATATTTATGCATCATAAATACCATAGTTTTGTATTTCTGTTATTACAAGATTAGCATAATATGAACAGAATTGTTTGGCTTTATTGTCGGTCCTTTGTTTCAAGATGCTCCCATTGTAGTGTGGAACTTATGTTTGTTAAGAATGTCTAATGTTATGCTATTCTTATGTTGTCTAATTTCCAATACACAAAAAAGTTGACTGCACACTTGGACTTTTGAAATAATCCAATGCATATGCATTTGACACGTTCATGTTGGATATAGGGAAGTAATATATCTGTCATCATTTTTTTATGTTTCCTTTATGGTGGAGAGTGGGTTTTTCTTTTTGATGCTTCTGATTATGCAACTGTCTTGCAATTGATTAATGAGTTTAGAAGTGTATTTTCACATGCTATCTTCTACCACTAAACCCATGCATATATCTTAAAGCTGTAAGTATGTGCTTGCTAGCGTTAACTTAATGTTTGAGTTTTGCTACCCCCATCAAGATACCTTTTGTAGTTATCTTCCATTAATTGATGGAAGGTCATCTTGTTTAAACAATTTAGCAATTGATGGATGAGCAGAAGTAGCATGGGCAGGTTTATTGCGAGTGTATCCTCAAATTCTCATTTCTTTATTTTTTTTAGGTCATCTGATAGTCTTACCGACAGTGACAGCGATAGTAAAATTGGTATTAGCGGAGAAGATGATGATCTTGATGCTCAAGGAAAAGACCGCAAAGCAAAAGACCCTTCTCAGAAAGCAGGTACACCCCCTATTAGCTGGTTTGCTATTACTTGTTAACTTGCCTGGGCAGTTCATATTTAGTTCATAATTCTATATTTTTGTCTGGGTTTCTGCCTTTTCTTCTAAAAAGAGGTAGGGTGAGGTGGTTAAAGAAATTGGAATCTGGCAACATGATCTTTCACAAGCCATAACAAATTCTTAACTGGTGTTTTATAGCTTTCTGTTTCATATAGATACTGATGGTGGGGGTGGTATTGGGAGGAGACTTTATGACACATCATTATAAATTTCTTAGCTTCAAAACCTTGCCAATATCTAGAGCTTGTTAATGGTTGCAGAAGTTCTACTGACTGCTTGGGATTTTATTATAATGTAGATAAATTCTTTTAATTTTGATATTATATTTATATGCATTCATTTGATGCTTAAATATGCCTTTTGATTCATCAACTCGGTGATGATTTTGTGTGTTGTGCTACCTTTTTGTGCAATAATTGTAGTCATCGAGAAAGAAGCTGTTTCTCTTCGAAATAAAAGGAAGGATGAAACTGAACTATTTGAAAAGGAAGAAGGCGAAGAAATTCCCAAGGAAAATGGAGAACGGCGGAGCAACGGTATTGAACCAGATGCCAAATCTGACAGGAGTACAGATAGACAACCTGATGTGGTAGATGATCACCCAGGCAAATCTAGGTACACTTTCCATTATTCTCACTCATTTTTATGCTTACAGATTCTTCTCGATCCGGTATTTTATTTAAAGTTGATGTGCAGGAGCCGAAGCATGAGTCCGAAAAGGACCATGAGTAAGAGCATGAGTATTAGTCCCAGGAGGAGTCTGAGTAGGAGCCCTAGTGTTAGTCCAAAGCGTAGTATGGGTAGGACACCAAGTGTGAGTAGAAGCCCACCTCTACAGAGAAGGAGTATTAGTAGAAGTCCTCTTCTCAGTGGAAGCAGTAGGAGCCCGGATAGAAGTGTCAGTAGAAGTCCATTGAGGGGCAAAAGAGAAAGGAGTATCAGCAGGAGCCCAGTGAGAGCTCAGTCTCAAAAAAGCTTGAGTAGGAGCCCTGTGAGGTCCCTATCGCGAAGAAGCCCAAGCAGGAGCCCACTGCCGCCAAGACGTTTATCACAAAAATCAATTAGCAGAAGCCCTGTTAGGTCTTCTCGGAGAAGCATTAGCAGAAGCCCAGTTAGGTCTTCTCGGAGAAGCATTAGCAGAAGCCCAGTTAGGTCTGCCCGAAGAAGCATTAGCAGAAGCTCTGGCAGGGTTCCACCTCGGAGAAGCCTAAGCAGAAGCCCTATTAGAGCTCCAAGCAAGAGTAATCGTCGCAGTCCTTCAAGGAGCCCTAGCCCTGTACGTAGGGCAAGGTCACCTCCTTCTGATCGAAGAAGTTTATCCAGAAGTGCTTCTCCAGACGGGTCACCCAAGCGCATAAGAAGGGGCCGGGGTTTCAGTCAGCGTTACTCTTATGCTCGAAGATATAGAACACCCTCACCAGATCGTTCTCCTGTCAGATCTTACCGTTATGGTGGCAGAAATGACCGTGGCAGGTTAGTAGGCAGTTCATCTCCTTTAGAATGTTCAAACTAGTGTTGGTGTTTGTCATGACTTTTCTATTCATAGAAAACTGCAATATTTCTAAAGTGATTGAAATTGTGCAAATGCTGATTGTGCTGACTGCATTTTGGTTCGCAGATATTCAAGTTATAGGAGGTACTCGCCTCGGCGTTTTAGAAGTCCACCAAGAGCAAGAACTCCTCCAAGGTGTGTCCCCCTTCTGTTGTATTTACCATTTTGGTTTTAGATATTGAACCTTCCTGAAATATTCGGTTGGTTTGATTTTCTTTAATAACTTAACTGCCTGTGATACCGATTTGCAGATACAGAAGTAGGAGAAGTCGGACTAGAAGTCTGTCTGTATCACGCAGCCCCCGCTATCGTAGTCGTCGCTATAGCCGCAGCCGAAGTCCTGTTCGCAGCCGATCCCCTGTTGAGGTGTCTAGATCTTATGCCTCTCCAAGAAATGACAGGAGCCGCTCGGAATCAAAATCGTCATTGGAATCCCAGTCACCCAAGCGCACTACCAAAGCAAAGTCGATGTCAAGGTCAAGGTCGAGATCATCTTCGGGAAGCCCAGACGGGAAGAAGGGTCTGGTCTCATATGATGACGGTTCTCCAGATTCGGAACGTTGAAAGCAGATTAAAGTTATGTTAATGGGGGCCTTTATCAAGAAAAGCTTTTGTTAGGTTTGGAAGAAATATGGTGAATTGTGGCTTTTTGAAGTCAGACTTCAAATATCGGCTTTCCTTGTATTTGCCAGAGTTTATTGTTATTAGAAGTCATGTAGTTTCGTGGTTAAGATTCGCAGTTGGCATGTTGTTTAAAATATATTTTGAATTTAACGGGATATTTTTATATCAATTTGAGGACACAACAAACTCCAGTAAACCAATGAAGTATTTATTTTATAAAAATTTTGATTATCGAGTCATGACTACTTAGAGCATTGTGAGTCGAATTAGTTATCCCGGCCCTGAGTCAATTCATGACGTGTCTGGGCATGTCACGACTACTTAGAGCATTGTGAGTCGAATTAGTTATCTCGGCCCTGAGTCAATTCATGACGTGTCTGGGCATGTCACGAGTTTAATAAGAATGTTATTTATATCAGGAACTCGGTTAACTTGTGACGTGCGAGTTAACTCTGATAAGCACTCAGTTAACTCGTGACGTATCCAGGCAATGCTCAGATTTAACTCCCGGTGACTTTGTAAGTTGTAACTTGGCTTTGGACGCAGGCAGCCCGATTCAGGCCACAAAATTAACTTTATGGGCCTACTGTGTTTTTAAAAGGCCCAATAGCTTGAATTATTTGGGCCAAACTGAATTTGCAGACTGGCAAGGTAAACATGATTATTCATAATTAATACAAATGAAATTGCAGTTGGTGGTGACACGTGTAAGTGAAGGCAGCGAAAACATTTGTACATGAAACAGAAAGACACGACTAAAAAATCCCTAAACGCAAAGAAAATGTGGAAAAGATCAGCTCAACTCAAATCCCTAGCAGCCCTATGGCGATCTTCTGCTCCTCCCAATCTCCGGCGGCGTTCTCTCACTTCTTCCTCACCCTCTACCACAGCGCCGTCGTCTCACAGAACCCCTCCTCTCTTCCCTCACCAAGTCGCCTCCGCTTCTGGTACTACTACTGCTACCATCTTATATATATAAACTAAATTATCGAATCGTTTTCATTTCCGTTTTTTGTGTGTCAAAATAACTGATTTTGTGTGTGTGTGTAAATTCATTAGATAAGAATTTGAAGACGAAAGTTGAAGATATAATACCCATTGCCACTGGGCATGAGCTCGAGGAACTACAGGCTGAGCTTGAGGTATTCATTTTATTTATTTATTTGCTTTTTGTATGATCAGTTAGGTTTTCTCTGGAAACGGATTGAGTTTGATATTTTGTTTGTAATGCAGGGAAGAAACATTCTTCAAATCAATCATCCAACTGGCCCTTTTGGTACCAAGGTTAGCATCCCATTCATTTATTCAATTTTCGTCTTTTATTAGGGGTCATTTCAATCTGTTCAATTTTTGGTAGTGATACTGATATATATTAGGAGATTATAGTGAGGAACTTGTCGTCTGTGTGCTTTATGTGGATACTAGCTAGCTTAGTTGATGAGGTTTTTTGTCGTTATGATAAGAGGTCTTGGGTTTAAATTGTTTGCTTGATGAGGAAATATGCAAACATATCCTTGTGATGCCTTTTACTTGGTTGTGTTTGTGTAATGTTTATTGATGAATTGTATATTAATTTGGTTGATAAACTGTTATTTAAACATTAATTAATGACTCAATTTTATGGTTCTGTCTTGTTATCTGCCCATAGGAACAACCTGCTATCGTTAAATCTGTCTATGACAAGAGAATAGTTGGATGTCCTGGTGGTGAGGAAGGTAAGCTTCTTCTTCTTTTTTTTCGTTTGGGTATTTTGTCACTCTCTGATCCAGTTCACACTCTGTGAGTGTTTTGTTTTTGCAATCAGTGGCTCTGTTGAACAGTTTTCATGTTTAACAATTGTCTTTGGTTGCTTAAATTTCTATAGAAGATGAGCATGATGTTGTTTGGTTTTGGCTGGAGAAGGGCAAGCAACATGAATGCCCGGTTTGTTCTCAGTATTTCATGGTAAATTGCCTCTCACTCCAGTTTTCCTTCTATATATTGACATTGTAAAGCATATATCTTTTGGTTGATTAAATGAAGTTCTTCTGATTTGTACTTGATATGCATCTACAGCTCGAAGTGGTTGGCCCTGGAGGTTCTCCTGATGGCCATGGAGATCACAATCATCATTGATCCAGCTTGCTCCTCCTTTCTTCCTGGAATGAAGTTTGAGTAATTGCTGAGCAAACCAAGTGTCATACTGTGTAGCCAAAACACTTTTTTTTTTTTTTTTTTTTTTCCCTTTTTTCCGTTGCTTTCTCTTTGATACATAGCTATTGAGTTGTCTGTGCCAAACAATAGTTGGCTTGGTGATTTTTGGATTTTATTGTCTTGTCACCAAAGGGACTGCAAGATTCTTCGATGCATTATGAAATAATAGATGGCTACATTTTGATTCTTTCTACAAATTATTTTGCTCGAATATTCTGTTTGCGCTGTTTAGCACATTTTTGTTCTTCTCTTCATCGATGGATGTCAGTAATGTGAGTGTTCTAATGTACTCCAGAGCCAACTCCAGGATATTATGAATTAACGCCTTATATTGTCAGACAGTGATTGAATTCTTTGAAGAGGTTCCATTTTGTACCTCTCATCATGTGTTATAGTTTTATGATCATTTGTTGTGTGGCGTTTCGTTTCCGTTTCTTTTATACCATATATTTATCTTCAAGTGCTGGAATCATTTGACTTTATCAATCTTTCACTGTTATTGTTTATCTGAAAACATGTATTTGTTTCAAATATTTGGATGCTTGTGATAATGTAGACAAAACAGATAATTCTCTTGTTGATTTTCGTTTAAACACATAGCTACGAGAGTATTGAAAAATGTTCCTCTCAAATTCTATATACGAGTGACTGACATTACAAGGCATTGAAGGATTTTCCTATGCTATTGAACATTGGAACCATCTACTAGGTGTCCTGACTTGAATGAACATCTTGGTATCTTTGTAGACTTTAAAAACTGTAATTGTACTGCTCGGTGAGAATACTTTCTGCACTTTAAGATCATGTCGGCTGCTCGGTTTCATGAAACTGTCATCCATCGTCTCTCTGAGTTGAAATCAGACTCCCATGAAGTTCAAGAGAAAGCTCTCCAAAACCTAGCTTTCATCACCAAGGTCAGTCCTCCAAATAGGAGCTTGCTAGCACAAACAGATGGAGCGATATCAACCCTTATCGACCTCTCCAAATCCTTGTCTTCCATCGTCGAAACTCTCTCATTGTCCATCCTTTTCAACCTCTCTCTCAATCCTGATCTCAAGCGGTCTCTTGCAGAGATGGAAACCATTTATCTTCTCAATTCAATAATTCAGTCACCATCTTCTAAAGAATCCAGCAGATTAGCTTCCTCGTTGATCTGCAGCTTGGCAATGCTCGACAAGAACAAGGCAAAGTTCGGGGCAGCTGCCACGATACAGTTGCTAGTCAAGTCAATTTCAAAACCCTCAAGTCCTGCCACCCATCACCTCCTCAGTTCTTTGGCAGAGCTGGTGCATTTCCATGGAAACTGCACTTTAGCCGTCCAATCAGGAGCTGTTTCGGTGCTACTCCAACTCGTTGGCAGCACTGATAGTGAAGACCTAGCCGGAACTTCACTGGCTATTCTAAATCTGCTTGCTAGGTTTGATGAAGGATTGAATGCTTTGAGAGGTACTGACCAAATTGTGAGTTCAATGGTAAATGTTTTAAAAGGAAGATGCATGTTTAGTAAGGAGGGCGCAGCTGAAATCCTGCTTCGTCTGTTCGATGAAAGTGAGGGTTGCATGAGAGATGCGTTGAGGCTACCGGACTTCTCAACTATCTTAGATGATATTCAACTTAGGGGATCAACAAAAGCTCGCGAAAAGGCTAGTCAACTGATGAAGAAGATGATGGAGGCCAATTTCGATACACATATGGATGGAAACTCTATGTTTTACCGATGGTAGCAGATTAATCAATCACTTGCTGGAGCCAATGTAGCTGTGTCTCTTGTTTCATTATTTAGAAGATTTAATAAGGTCCCAAATCTTGATTTGAAAGCATTTTTAAGATTCTAATTGTTCATTTCAGAGACTTACTGCTATAATCAATGGCAAAGATAATCAAAACATGAAACCAAATTCAAAAGGTCACTCATTGACATTGTAATGCAATGCAAGAACATAATGCAATTTGGGTGCACTATTCAATCTTTTTCTTTGTGGGATTGTCTCTAACAAGTCAACTATGTGTTGCACACCATAAAAAAAAAAAATAAAAAAAAAAAGTCAGATTCTGGATTGGGAATTATGTCATTGATTCGTTTTCAAAACTCATGATGATGATGATGAATTGATGATCAAAAGTAGGATATTATGACAAAATGACAAACAACAAATGGCAATTGAATCATGGCATGTCTCTGAAACTTTTTGGAATTGATGTAACTTTTTTTTTTTTTTTGGGGTATTGCCGACCAGGATCCTTTTTTTTTTGGGTATTGCCGTCCGGATCCTATCCACTTGTCCTCCTTTGACTGCGTTACTCGTAGTGGTCTGTTTGTTGGTGGATATGGAGTATGACAGATAGAAAACCCCAATTCAAACCCCAATTCACACCCCTGTCCCCACAAGGATGTAAACGAGTGAATCAGAACTCGCCCCCACCTGGGTAGAATTTGAACTGCTGATGTGAAGCCTCATATTTGCCTTTCCTCCAGGAAAACTAACGCCTTGAGGGCTGGCCTCAAGGAAAATGCCAAGAGTTGCAAGGACTTGGGTTTCATTCCAAGCCCCTGGACCACCGAGGCAACCTCCTTGTGGTTGCATTTGCCATTATTATTGCCTCTAAAAGCTTGGCCCGACCAGGAGTGGTGATTTTCCTGCTGATGATGCCAATGCAATACATCATCATTAGCCAAAAAGAAAATTGTTCACAAAAGTAGGTAAGCTAGCTAGGTGGTAGTAGCATCAAGCTTGTGTCACATTCACCACATTAAAAAAATGCACTTATTTGTTGCAAATTTGTGTAATGAATTGTGAATCAGAATCAATGAAGATGATGGAATTTTTATTTGAAAATATAAAAACAAATTTGAGGGAATAAAAGTTGGTAAATGTTCAAAAGTATTATATAGGGGAAAAAAAAGAAGAAAAGAATAGTAGGTGTCTGTTTCATCAATGCCCAAGAAGAGTAAAAGAAAACTAAAAAAGAAAGATTATAAATCAAGATCATACAGCTATATATATACTTATATTTCAAAATCATCAATCAACTTTTGTATACCCACAAAAAACAAGAAAAAATAAATAAAATTCAAACCATTTTTTTTTTCTAATTTAATTAACCTATTAGAAACTTCCTTCCTTGGCATATATATATAAATATATATACAGATTTTCTATTATCAGTTCGAACTGCCTTGCATATGGGCCATTAGATTTAAATACTTTGACTTGGCTGCATGGACTTGTCAAAGCATCTTTTAAATCCAATGACCCACATGCAAGGAACTGATATATTTATTGTCAATTCGAATTGACAATAGAAAGACTGTATATGTGTATATATATATATATATACAGTGGTTCTCTCATAAGGGATCCCGTATTTTAATTTCGGTAAGGACCACCATGAAATCATATCGATTTGAATGAATTTTAATCTGAATTTTTTTGTGAACTATAAGTTCATTGAAATCTACCTATGAATAAAATTTGAGAATTTTTCAAGCACAAAAACTATTTTGCTTGAATTTCCTATATTTCGCCTATTTTTCTAATGCCTTCGTATTTAAAAAAATCGGTAAAAATAGTTTTCGTGCTTGAAAAATTCTCAAATTTTATTTATAGGTAGATTTCAACGAACTGATCATTCACAAAAAAATTCAGATTAAAATTCATTCAAATCGATATGATTTCATAGTGGTCCTTACCGAAATTAAAACAAGGGATCCCTTATGAGAGAACCACTGTATATATATATATATATATATATATATATATATATATATATATATATATATATATATATATGATATATCATTTAATACATTTATTCATTAAATATTATCATCATGACATCATTCCTTTGTAGTGCCATTTCAACATCCACTACAATGCTATCATAATTAAGGTTTGTTTTTTTGTCCATCATTATTGATAAGAACAACAGAAAGCGAGGGAAGAATAATATCGTGAGGTCTTGATTCCACTAAATAATTGAAACCATAATGATGATTTTGAATTTAAAATGGGATAATGATTTACTAATGGATATTATCCTTAATTACTAATGGATTTCAAGGCCTTAAATTGTTGTATCTTCTAAAATTAAATGGCTTCTTTTCATAAAAGGGTGTTAAAAAAATTACTTGATAAATAATTTAAAAAATATAACTGAAATCAATAGTTTTATGGATGAAAATGTGAGTGGTATACAATTGTATTAATATGATCTTGTCGATTAAACACTTTAAATGACGAATATGTTGAGTGGTTTTTGTTAGGCCTCTCTCGTTATCAATGTATGATCTCTTTATTTTCAAATGGCTACAAGTTTTGATATCAAACATCTAATTAGAGATCTACAAGACCATAATCTTTCCACTATCTACTAATCAAAATCTTCACTTTCTTTTTTTAAATCCCACTAACATTAATATTATTGTAAATCATAAATCTATTGCTTACATTGTACGGAAAAATTCTCATAGTCCTTTCGTCACATGAATTCTTCCCAAGCTTGTTTAACAAGCACATCGAAATGGGCTTACAATTTTTGTATAATAATTTATGAATTAGCATCAATTTCAGCATCATTTGATTTAAATACATAATATAAAAATAAAAATAGAAAACCGACATCATGGGAGAACACGAGAACGATGAAATTATTGAAAAATCCAAAAACTTCCCGTCACATTGTATTAATAAATTGAAACTTTTAGTCTAATCTACCATTTAAACCATTCTTAGGAATAATTAATCACATAAAATCTTATACTTTTGTACCAAAGTAGTGGCATCAGCATATGTTCATTACATAATTATAATATTAGGTAAAGCTAATTAGAGGAAATCTAATGTAGGTCCAATTCATGATTATTCCAAAGCCAATAACCCTACTGGCCACTTTTATATGCCAAAGTTTTTTTTTTTTTTTTTTTTTTTTGTTTTTTTTCTAGGATATAACCAAGATTCCCTTTCTATTATTTTCTGTGGGGTATGTCAACTGTCAAGAGTTGACAAATTTACAAAGATCGGCTAATTTGCTATTAACTTGTATTATATTCTCGATATTATTTTCAATTTGAAAATTTATGATTCGCTTCATATTCAATTTTCTATCGACCTTAAAAATAATTTTTGGGATGTATCATTTATATATATATGACTATGAATCAATGTATGTATCAATTGTGAATTTGGGTATTAAGAGTTGCATAAATGAAACAATGAGAAAAGTTAAAAAGGTTGGTTTTGTTTTTCCCTTTCAAGAAACCTATGGCCTATTTATATTACATTTAGTAGTGAGTCTAGTGACCCTTGGTTGTCTAAAGATCAAAGAAATGAAGTTGTTAGTTTTTTTTTTTTTTTTTTTAGTGACTACTTTTGAAGTTGTCAAAGACTATAGACTATATAATTAGCACTGGGAGCCCCATGCAAATAAATGAGTATAATAAACAAATTATGTTGTGTCATCATCATAAATTAATTAGAAGACACTTTGTTCTTTCTTAGGCACTTTCTTAAAAGCAGAACCAGCCACCAATTTGGATTTGGGAAAAAAAGCCATTTTTCTTTTTTCCCTTCACACAACCTTACTTTTCTTTCTCTTCACACACAAACCTTTTTTTTTTTTTTTTTCCTTTTTGTTTATAATGGATTTATGGGTTTGTTATATCTACATAATAACAAAAATGAAAAATGAAAAAAAAAAAAAAAAAAAAAAAAGAATGTGCAACCTTATTGTTGTGAAGAACAGAAGAAGCATTATATGGAGCATAAGTGGCCCCTACAAAATATACTATTGTAATAATGCATTCATGGAAAGGCACGTGTTTGAAAATGACAGTCATTGGCTCACAGAGTCACAGCAAAGCAAAGTATCCATTTTTATTCTTCATTTTTTAATTTTGAGATCATGGTTAATTTTATATGTTGGGTTTTTGAATCGGGTTACCATATCCCACTTAACCTAATTCATGTTTTTTTTGCTTTCTGGGTGAAAATTTCTTCTGTGGTTTTTACCAATCTTGAGGGTGCAAATGTGAAAAATTTGAAGGACATATTGGTAATACAGATAAGGTGTAAAGAAAATGACTTTTTCTTTTTTGGAGTTTCTAGTTAGTAGTCTCTAGTCTGTGTGCTAGCTTTGGGGTTTCATTGTGGAATGTAGTATGAACAAAACATTATCAAAGACAAAAGAAGGTGAGAGAGAAAGCTGTGGGGAAGCAAAGAGGCAACAGTAGTAATACAGAGAGGAAAGAGAAAAAGCTCATATGCTTCTGAAGTTCTTTTGTTCCTCACCAGGTTGGTTGGTGCCATTAAGTCTTATAAACTCCACTTCTCCATATTCAATATATTTTTATTTATTCTATTTCCATTTTTATCAGATCTTTCCCACACTTGTGAGTTCTTGTACTACTTTTTTATAGTTTTATTACCTCATTCAACAAGTTGAATATTTTAACTTTGATGTTTTCTGGGTAATGGGTATCCATCAATCATAAATAATCTATAAATAAAATTGTGGTTATATTCTTGGGTTGTTGTAGTTGAAGTGCTTTGCCCACTGTCCACAGGCATAGATTCTTTTTCACTCTCTGCATTGCAAACTAAGGACCGTGTTAACTCATTTTCTGCATTGAAATGCTTTGATCTTTGGTGGATTCTTTGCTCATAAAGAGGGATTGCTTTTATTTTTGTCCCTTTCTTTATCTCTCTCTCTATTTCTATCTTTTTCTTGGGTGCCTTTCACTTTCTTGATAGATCTTTTTGAGGTTTCAGACGGTGTGTAACCTGTGTAAGCAAGAATAGTTGATGTAGATTGATAACCTATATTCCATTTTCACCCTCCCCATTTGGGTATAAATAGATATAGTC
This sequence comes from Acer saccharum, assembly GCA_030490815.1. NCBI lineage: Eukaryota > Viridiplantae > Streptophyta > Magnoliopsida > Sapindales > Sapindaceae > Acer > Acer saccharum. The sequence goes on from CM059871.1 coordinate 42,616,451, forward strand.
AAATTTGTATTTCTTCATTGCAGGAACTCTCAAGCCTAGACATTGCAACAAGTGGTTTGCATAGTGTGATTATTTTGGTACTGTATAATGAGTTACAATAGCTCCAGTATCGGTTCTGGTTAGTCTCTTCTTTTGTATTTTGAGGTGTATCTATTGATTAGCAAAGTAACTCTGCTGGTTCAGGGTCTTCTTTGTTCTTGTGTTTTGAGTGTTTGAATTGCAATGTTTCAGGTAGTAGAACTACTAGAAGGACATTTGAGTTTGGAAGAACTCATGTGGTTAGGCCCAAGGGGAAGCACCAAGCTACCATAGTTTGGCTACATGGCCTTGGCGATAAGGGATCAAGGTATTAATTATAGTTTTCATAGGTTTATTCCCTATGGTTTCACTGTTTTTCTGGTTCTAATTTCGTAATTGGTTTGCATTTGAAATTCTGGTTGCAAAGCCTTGTCTTTTAAGCTGGTTATTTGATGGAATTGGTAGTCATAACTAAACTAAACTAAACTTATTTATAATCTTCATGGTGAAATGTATTATAGTAAAATTACCATGATTTTTCTCTTTTTAAGTTCATGGTTCATTTGGACGTGCATGGATCAACAGTTTGCTAGATTAAGACTCTGAGCTGTTTATGATCTTTTTTTACTCATTTTGTTTATTCCTACTTTGTAAGTGACCTTTCATGAAATTCGATTCTTCTCTCTTTATATTGAGCATATACCATATCAGGGAATGGTGGACTTATGTTCTAAAATAAACAAAAAGAAGTTAGAGAATGTCAATGTCTTGTCATGTTCTGGTGGAGAAATCTGGTGTTTTAATCAAGTTGCTGAACTCTACTTCCCTTTCTAGAAGATTCTCACAATGATTGATTTGATGAAAAAGAGCGAGGGTGTTTTGAACTAAAGAAAAGATGATTAGTTGTCGTTTTCATCCATTCTTCTTGCTGTTGATTCTAAGCTATATATTAAGCAGCCTCAAGTTCAAAAACTGTATATGCCAAATCATAGAATAGGGGACCACTCCTTCACCACTTGATTGTCCTTTAAAATTAGCAGACTAAAATATACTATTCCTAAAATGATTATTTATTAATTATTTAGTAAATTTATTCTAATATTTTTAAACATGGTAGGCCAAATCTAGCAGAGACATTAATATTTTCATATGTTGTTCGATATAATATGATTGTTAAGGTCTATGCTCAACTTTGAGTGTGGTCCCGAAGTTAGAAGGTTTAAAACATTTCTTAAATTATAATGTAATGTCTTCAGAATTCTCGAAGTGTGATTATTTCAGTAAGTTATCTGATAAGTGGCCTAAGTTGGATTTCATGTTTTATTTTGCAGCTGGTCCCAGCTCTTAGAAACCCTTCCTCTTCCAAATGTAAGGATAATATGCTTTTAGTTGTTTCTATTTATGTGCACATGCAAAGTGTCTCTCTTGTTAACCTAATCTTCGTATAATTGAAATAAAAAAATTTAGATAGATGATCTTGCTCAATATATATATGTTGAATTGTTCACTTTGCAGATTAAGTGGATATGCCCTACTGCTCCTACCAGGCCGGTGGCAATATTTGGTGGATATCCTTGCACTGCTTGTAAGATTTTATTACTTTGCGTAACTGCCTTTTAATATTGGTTGAGAAATCATCTTTTATTTTTTTTATTATTACTATTATTAAAATATGTGTGGCTGAAAACTATTAAGTTTGTGCTAGCTTCTACATCAAAATTGTTCAACAATGTTGTCCTTAATTTCTATAAAAGAATTTAACATTTTTGATCGATATTCGTATGTTATTATGACACTAATGAAATGGTATGAATAGACTAATGTGATTTATTTCAGGGTTTGATGTGGGGGATCTTTCAGAAGAGGGTCCTGATGATTTGGAGGGTTTAGATGCTTCAGCAGCCCATGTCGCCAATCTTTTGTCAACTGAGCCTGCTGACAGTATGTTTCTATCCTCGGTTCATTTCTTCACACAAGTGAACTTATTTTATGTTCCTTGGTTTTTCAGTATTCACAAGTCAAAATCAGACTTCTATTTCTAGTTTCTGCAGTTTTTCTTTTTTCAATTTTTTTCCCTCTTTTTTTTGGTTCTCATTTTTTTTTTTTTGTCCCATAGAAGGGGCTAGATACACTGTTTTCTAGTTCCAATTGAAGTAAGCTTATTCCGTTTTCTGACAATAATTTGATACAAAGTCACTTTGACTTTTTAAGTAATTTAGTCTTGTGTTTACCCATGTATGGTATGATTTTGTTTTTATGTGGATTTTTTATACAGTTTATTATAAATACTATAACTCATTTAGTTATAATATTGTTTTGCAGTCAAACTTGGTATAGGTGGCTTCAGTATGGGTGCTGCAACGGCACTCTACTCTGCAACATGCCGCATATTAGGACAATATGGGAATGGAAACTCATACTCTATCAACCTAAGTGCAGTTGTTGGTTTAAGTGGCTGGCTTCCATGTTCAAGGTTTGACATCTCTCATATGCACAGAGACATGCACACATGACCTTAATTCCTATTAAAGAAAAAAAAAATAGTTGAATTAAATGCTAGAATGTAAACAAATACCTGTCCTCATGCTCTTTGTAATTAACCGATTCAATTAGCTCAGCAACTGTTGTTTTGTAGGACCTTAAAAAGCCGGATGGACAGATCACATGACGCGGCAAGACATGCAGCATCCTTGCCCATTTTGCTATGCCATGGCTTAGGTATTCACCTTCATCTCTGAAACTTCTGCAGTGTTATTAGTTCAAATCATTGTTAACAAACAAATTATTTTTCCTGATGTGACAAAGTCAATGCATACACTTGTTCTCATCATTTACAAGTCTAAAAGTTGAGTGCAAAAGATATCGAGTTTGTGGGTTATCCATTATTGATCATATCATCAATTATTTTCTCAGTGCATATAAAGTTAAGTGTTAGAATGAATATGGAAAATATACGATGTTTACTGTCAAAGTAAAATAGGTACTCATTGTAAAAATGAGACATAGATGCACATGTAAACTCATCTATCAGGTTCTCCCATAGGCATTACATAGCTCATGTTTTATTCTATTCAATTATGTAGTTTTGTCTCTCTCCTTCATCTAACTTAAACAAGAAAGCAAATTGCTAATGTTATCGATATTGTTATAGTGCTTGACTGCTTTATACGCAGTCATGATCTGACGAAGCTTTAGCTCACTGCTTAGCTTTCTACTACTATTTAGTTTATATCTGTAGAAACAAACTTCAGAATAGCCACAATAAGTGCAGTGGCTTCCACATTTTTCCTGATGAAGTCAATCAAGTGATGTGCCCAACATGTCTACTATTATAAGTAATTGTGCAATGTAAATGAAACAAAAGTTCTTGCAATCCCATCAAAATACTGATAAATAGATAAATAAAATAATAACCGTCAAGTATTAAGGTAATTATCTGCCTCAAATTAAAACATCCACCGCTGTCATTGAATATCCTGCACCTATTATTTTCTCTAAGCTTTATGTTATATGAGATCAGTAACCATCATGGTGGCATAATCTACTTGTGCGGGATCCTGCACTAGAAAGTGACTAGCTTTCTCTATACATTAAATTTACATCTATTTTTCCTCCTGCAGGTGATGATGTGGTTGCATATAAACACGGAGAGAGATCGGCACAGGTCTTGAGTTCAGTTGGATTCCGGAATCTTACATTTAGAACCTACAATGGGTATTGAAATGGTTCCCATTTTTCTATAAGTATACATTACATGTGTGCAAACATTGAAAAACCCCTCTCAAAATGCTTAATATTGTTGTTATGCAGGCTGGGTCACTATACCGTCCCTGAAGAGACAGACGCGGTCTGTAATTGGTTAACAGCAATGCTGGGGCTTGAGGGTTCACGATCATAAGTAACAAAATGTTATCGAGGCAAGGAGGGCGTGGGGGATACAGAAGAGAGAAGTTACATTATGTATAAGGATTAGAGGCAGGCACTCTAGATTAGAAGCTTGGTGTCGGTGGGGGGGTATATGGTATAGCATCATGGTTTTACTTACTATTTCCCTGGTAATCATACTTTTTCTGCTGATATATTTTTTTTTTTCGGGTTAAGTGTCTAAATATGGTGCAGTAGTATTATTGTATTTGGTTTTTGCTGGGATTCATCTTTGTAGTTTTTGTTGTTGTTTTAAGTTGAGGTGGGGTGGAGATACATGACTCTCTATTGCTTTGGATTTAGGAAATTTTGTCATCCAACCATTAACTCAAAAGTATTATCAGTATCTGTAATATTGTTGCCTAATATTGGATGTGTTTTGAAGTTAACAATAAAAAATTCTAATATTGGTGGGGTCATTTCTCATTTCCAACTTTCTATTTATTTATTTATTTTTTTTTTTTTGCATTTTAAAGTTTCTGGGATTCAGATTCAAATTCAAATTGGGTTTTGTTGGGAGCAAATCAGTCTTCAGATGTTTGATGTGTTCATTGCTCAGTTTGTTATAGTCCCAATTTAAGATCATAGACTGCAGAAGAAGCAAAGAGAGAGAGAGAGAGAGAGAGAGAGAGAGAGAGCAATCACCTTCAGGAGTCTCGACTTCAATGGTGAAGAAGCCTCGTGCAGATCTTTCCGTTATCATGGCTGCTCCTGTGACTGCAACTGCAAGTAGACTTCAAAAATGACTCCATAACTCGCAATGCTCAAAGCCGGAATGGAATCATGCTGCAGAGGGAATTGCATCAAGATTCGGTTGTCAATCGAATTAACCGAAAGCATATATCGAACTCATTGTTCGACTCGTCTAATCGTAAACCAAAATGCGAACTCGTTTTTAGCCTCGTACCTTGAAAGCGTATGTGTCGACGCGTTGGATAGGCGGCGCCATGTAGTGATCGATGGATGGACCCGATTCGAACACTCAAAACTTTTTGATCGGGCTGCGATTCTCGTTGGTTTATGAGGAGATTTTGAATCGTTTGGCGCCAGATTTTACGGCTTCTAAACAGTAGAATAGATACGAAGAAGACGACAACTGCTTGGTTGACCTGACTCTCACTATATTTACATATTCTTTTTTTTTTAAAAAATTACAATATTCTGGGCCAAGCCTCTTAAAGTTGAGTGGGCCGGTCTTGACTTTCAAGGCCCATGAACCCGGAGGGCAAGGATTAAAGAATGAGTGATGATATTTACACCTCTTAGAAACTGTATGTACACCCTCAAATTAATATGTTTTTAAAATTTCAATAATACTCTTGAATAAAATTACTATGAGGACTAGGGGTGGCAAAAATACCCGACCCGCCCCAAACCCGCCCTGCCCCGGTCTGTTTGGGGCGGGTTTGGGGCACATTTTGTGACCCAGCCGGGTTACCGGGTCGGGTTTGGGGCAGTTCATTTTGACTCGACCCGCCCCGTTTGACCCGAAATATATATATATATTTTTTAAATATAAAAGGAAAGACAAGAAACCCTAGGTGAAAAAAAAAATTCAAAGAAAAAAATTCAAAGTCCACTGCATTCAAACCCTAGGTGAACAGGTAATGATATAATTAATATTGTACATTAATAATGTCAATTAATTAATTTTACTAATTTTTTTTTCAACAGATTTGTGTTTGAAAAAATCATGCTTGTTTTTAAGAAGATAGAGTGATTGTGAAGATGTTGGATGGATTTTGTTATTGAAATTTTGTGTTTAAACTATTTTAGTGAAGATGTTGAATGGATTTTATTGATACCGAAAATGTTTTATGTATTTTGTATTTTTGTTTAAGTTATTTTGGGATTTGTATTTTATACTTTACCTATGAATTTAATGTTTATTAAACTCAGTTATTGTGCTATGTTAAAATTAAATTTACTAGCAATTTTTTTTTTTTTTTTTTTGATGAAACGGGTCAAACGGGGCGGGTTTGGGGCACCCTTGCCCCAATGGGGGCGGGTTTGGGGCGGAAGTTTTTGACCCGGCCGGGTCATGGGTCGGGTTTGGGGCAACCTTTGAAAATCGGGTTACGGGTTTGGGGCAGCCTCGACCCACCCCGACCCGCCCCATTGCCACCCCTAATGAGGACTAATTGTTTATTAGTAAACCCACCAATAATTATTAATTAGTTTCCTATTTTAATATTTTGTAAAAAAAAATCCTATTAATGGTTTGATATTAACATATATCATAAAAACTCTTTCCATTTTAATAAACCCTGGATTCCCTTTTAAATATATTTTAAATATTTTTCAAGGAAATACTAATGATTGCTAAGTATGGAAAACGAATCAAAATCATGAGACAAATTTGGTTGTGAAAAAAGTAAGTTTTAAATTAATTTTTATTATTTTTGTTAGAAGCACAAAATCATTATGTATATAAACAGACTTTTTAAATTAACTATATGATCTATATTTATTTATTTATTTCAAACACGCTTTAGACTTTTTTTTATATCAATATTAGATGTTTTTTCTTGTCAAAAAAAAAAAAAAAAAAAAAAAACATTAGATATTCTTCAATTTTATCGAACACTTGTCTGTATTTTTTTTGACATTTCATTTAACGCATATCTACTTCCACGTCAATTGAGATATAACACAAATCTTGCGTCTCAATAACTCTCTAAAACAAAAAGTGGTTCTCTAATTTAAAAAAAAAAAAAAAAAAAAATCTAAAAATTGATTTTTAACGAAAAATAGAGTTTGATTTTTAAAAAACCGAGAAGAGAAAAGAAGTAGGGAATAGAAAGAATAGTAAGAGAATTAAAGGTAACAACAAAATTTGAAATAACATAATAATAGTTATAGGTGGTGTGTACTCAGGGGTAGACCCACCTTAAGGCCAGATGGGGCCCATGCCCTACCTCAAAATTTAAAAAAAAAAATGATTTTGCTTTCAATTATATATATATACTTGAACCACCACCACCAATACAAAAATTTAATGGAATACCAGTTTTACTAAGAACTATTTTGTTTGTGTTTGTGTTTATATATATATATATTCCATTAAATTTTTGTATTGGTGGTGGTGGTTCAAGTCCCACCATTTACTTTTTTCAAGGAAAATGAATATCTTATTTTACAAATTTAATTTTATAATGTAATTTTAATAATTTTTTATGCCTTTTTTTTTTATTTTACCATCTTTTCCAATTTCTTTCTCAAATTTTCATCTTATTCTAAAACAAAACAATTTTTTTTTTTCTCTTTTTCGTCATTATCAACTTATTAACCACCATTTACTTTTTTCAAGGAAAATGAATATCTTATTTTACAAATTTAATTTTATAATGTAATTTTAATAATTTTTTATGCCTTTTTTTTTTATTTTACCATCTTTTCCAATTTCTTTCTCAAATTTTCATCTTATTCTAAAACAAAACAATTTTTTTTTCTCTTTTTCGTAATTATCAACTTATTAACTACTTTCAATTTGTGGTTACTTAATTCAATTTATTTTATGTTAATTTATCTATTATTGTGAACTTTTATTATTTCTAATAGTTTTAGTTTCCAATCAATAAACACTAAAATTTCAAAATTATAATTCATTTTATTTTATCCTTGGTATTTTTCTTTATTTTATAGCTTTAATTTCTTTCGAATCAATAAATCAATAATTTACTAATAATTAGAAGTATAAAAAAAATTCAAAAACATGTCTAGTAATATTTATTAATCAATTATTTTTGTATAAATTTAAAGTGAATTCATTATAAATATAAAACAAATTTTTTATTATAAAATCAAATTGTAATTTATCATTTTAAGAAGAATAAATATTGCAATTTTATTGTTTATGTTGTTTTTCTTGTTATTATTTAATTTTTAATGTTTTGTTTCTTGTTTTTACTTTTATTTTTTTGAACATAAGATTATTTAGTTCATCTTGAGCAGGTGTTCTATTTATTTTATTTTATATAAACTTCAGTATATCATCAATGTTTCTTTATGTAAAAAACTCATTTTACTATGATCTTAATTTTTATTATTTTTTATAATATAATTGTTATTTTTTTCAAGTGCCCCACCTGGTTAAAATTCCTGGGTCCGCCACTGTGTAATATTATTAACATATATATATATATATATATATATATATATATATATATATATATTAATATATTATATATAAGGTTTGGGAGAAATGGGGAAATGAGGATGGGGGCACCTCCGCCCATCCCCATCCCCATTTCCATAAAATTGTGGGGAAAATAAGGAAACGAAGATAGGGAGGGGTCCCTCCATCCCCATCCCCATTTCAATTTGGGGATAATAATCATCCCCATCCCCGTTTCAATTTGGGGATCCCCCCCCCAATTTCCCCATTTTCTCCCAAATGGGGATGGGAGAATGGGGATATTGGCATAGATACAATTTTTAAGGGGTGTCATTATCATCTTTCTTAAAGAATAAAAAATATACCATGCAGATAAGCCAGCTTCAAATTTCCCCATTTTCTCCCAAATGGGGATGGGAGAATGGGGATATTGGCATAGATACAATTTTTAAGGGGTGTCATTATCATCTTTCTTAAAGAATAAAAAATATACCATGCAGATAAGCCAGCTTCATTGGTAAGGCCACGCCTCATAAAAAACTTTAAACCCAGTTAGCTCTTAAAATTATGACCCGGCCCATCTGACACCTCTGTAACTAGACCAACCTGTCTCTTTCATTTTTTGTCTAGTTTTAGCATTAAATCAGTAGATTTTGTGAAGAAAAAATACTTAGATGAGACAACACGCTTACGTGTTGAATCGCTCGTAACATTTCACGTAACATGAATGGATGGTATATAATGTCCGTGCCATAAGAATGAGTTGATGGAGATCTCTTGCTACATGCAATCTACTAATGTATTTACTTGCACAACTCAAATTTCGATTCTGCTATCCAAAGTAATCAACAAAGGCAGCATTTCAAGTTAAGAGTTGTATAATCATGTCTGTATAATAAACTCTATTGATGGTATATAAAATTGACATTAACGAGAACATCCACTTAACAACAATAAAATGCTAACATTTTCTTTCCTTTTTTTTCTTTCTTTTTTTTTGTAAGAAATAGAGAAATAAAATGCTAAAATTTCAACAAATAAAATTTTAAACAAAAAGGAGAACAATTACAAAACATTATGATTGCTGATTGCTGATCCATTAACAATTTCTATCCCTCAACTGTGCACTGCTACTTCGAACTTATGGCTACCTAGTACCCATGTACGAAAATAAGTAATGATGGTGATCGTATCTCACAAATAGTGTAAGAGCATAAGAAGCCTCTATATTTGAACCTGGTAAATAGTTGAGACACTTTAAGCTTCTGGGCTCAGGAACAATCCCGACAACACTGACATAAAGAGTATCTGAAGCAGATAACAAATGTAGATTAGCATTTAAAATAAATAAAAAAATCAACTAGTTGTTTAAAAGAAGCAAGTTCAAATGTCATGAAGACTTAACCTTACTTGGCTGGTGCATCAACTACTCTTTGCTATTCTTTATTTTCTTCAATGTCACTTCTGTTCTGATTGGTGCTGCCTTTAGAATCAATGCACGGGGTGAGAGGTGGGAAAGAAGATACAGCCCTCAATATGAACTTACGGCTCTTCAAGGGCCCTGAAGTGCTTGACCTGATCTCATTCGTGCGATTTTGAGGAGGTGAAACTCGCTTGCGATTTGGGGAACTTACTTTAACAGATTTGATTGGGGCAGATGCCTCTCTCAATATATCAGGTGTGTCATCTTCGGAAATGTCATATACTCTGCTGTCAGAGTCAGGCTCCTGTATATTTTTATTCCCACTTAACTGAGTAATAGGCGTAACTGGTGAACCACGCCAATGAAGTGAACTACTTGACGGGAGGCTATCACTTCTGGGATACAATTGGAGTCCTGAAATATTTTTCCAGTCTGTTGCCTTGGATGAACCTGAAGAAGCTATGGCCATTGAGGGAAAACCTGGCAATGGAGTTAGATGGCATAAATCAGCAAGTGCATCACCTCTTGATGAAAGTTGGTCCATCATATCTTCATTTCTGTAATCCATGCCCTGACCATAAGAATCTACATCCATAATTTCTTTACTTGTTTCCAGAAGCATGTCATTTCTGTCTGAATTTTTCTGAGATCTCGGGGTGTTTGCATATGATGATATGATGGTAGGATCAGAATCAGGTGACGGAACATATCTTCTGGAAAGAAATCGAGATTTTGGTGCATCCTTTCCCTGGCTGATAAAGAAAAAAGAGTTATCAGCGAATAAACAAGTTGAACTTAATTAGCAGATGTGTCCAGCCTAAGAAACAGATATATTATAGTGAAAAGAACATTACTCAGAGCACTGGAGTGATGGGGTCAGTGGTGTCAGGTGAGGATCATAAAACTCGGCACGTAAGAAATCTTTCTTGCTCATCACCAATTCTAGTTTGTTGTCAAACATTACTTCTGATCTTTCTTTACAGGCTCTATTGCCCAACATTTCTTCAGACCTAACATAATCTGTATGACCGAGAATCAAAGATTAGTTTAACCTTCAGTCAGTGTTCAGTAGCTAAGTGTAAGCAATTTCTTAGTTTTACAAGTGCGCAAGCTTGTTTGCTGTGATATACTGATATTTCAAGGTGAATATTAACTGTGCTTCATTGCCATACTCAAATTCTTCCCTATTGCATGTCAGATTCAAAAGTGCAATAAAAGGACATATTCCATAACTAAAAGAGAAACATATCACACTTCTCTATTTCATATCAATTCCTAAGTATAACTGATTTTCTTATTTCTAGTATTGTGCAAACATGCAACATGCTTGCTTGCTGTGAAATTTCATAACCGAAAACCATGATGCACTGAAGAGTACCCAAAAGCTTAACTATTGGATATCAGCTTCAGAAGTGCAATAAGAACACGATCCATGACCAAAAGAGAAACCACAAATAGCCATAGAGGCAAAACATAAGCCTCTGAATGTCAATTCAAAGTACAACCTACAGATGTTAGCGTGTGCCAAGACTAACTCTATTTCTTCTTTCCTTGTTTCCAGATAACTAACACCACAATATAACATATGTGATGAATGACGATTCCATATAGAGTTGAGAGGTAAAATCATAAGTGAATTCTCACCTTCCTTCCTCCCATAAGAATTTTTACATCCCTCACATCGACATCCATCAGAGCATCCAACATTAGCCTATTTAACATAAATTATCATATCAGTCTATTTATAACGAAGTAGGTAAATAAATCAAGTTGGGAAAATCAAAAGACAAATAATATGACACGTGGCATAGCAGGTAAAGACAAAATTTGAACCTGATAGCATTCACAATATTTTTTGAGGCACATCGACTTTTTGCAATTGCAGCCTCTTTTGTGCTTTGCTGAGGATGGCATCGACCGATTTCCATCATCCTGACAAAAGGTAGGACCATATGAAATTGCAATATTAAACAAAAACAAATAAGAGAAAAGAAATATCAGTGAGAGTTTGGTACCCCGTTGTTTACTGGAATGTCATTTGCATGCTGTACAATCTTGGGAGCAAAAGCTAGGGGATTACGGGATTCAATTTGCTGCCGAGTCTCAAGAACAGTGTCTTCGTATTCAGGTCTGTTACGGCACCCTTGACAAGTGCAAGAATCAGCACAATAGATTCCAGCAGCAAAACAATCACAGTAGCTGTTGAAAATTAAAATGAGAAAAAAAAAAAAAAATTTAAAAAAGCAAGGGAGAATAAATAAGTATGGATAAGAAAATCTTTTACTGCAGAATATAATTCACTTACAGTTTTAAGCATTGGGTTTTCTTACAGTTGCAACGTTTGCAACCATCACTGTCAATGGTGCTTGATTTCTTCCTGAAGAATAGTAGACAATTTATGACCAAGGAAAAATATATATATAGGAAATTGAAACTCCCAGATTATAAATGATCACAGACAAACTTGCCTTTTCTTTTTGGGGCTCAGTTGGTTGAGCTCCTCAAAATTGTCAGCATGCTCTGAGTTAAACTTCCTCTCAGTCGGTGGAGTTTCATGATGTTCAAGGGGCTGGGACAAATTCAAATGTCCTATGGACTGGGATTCAGATATCATAGAGCTCACAGCTACCGAAGCATTATTTTCAAACATCCCACAGTCAGCACTAGCTAATTTTATGCCAACAGTTGCAGCACCACCCTTCGGCAAAGCATTGACAATGCTGTTTAGATGCAAGCCAATACCTGGTGGCTTGGAAATGGTTAGAGGAGACTTTCCACTAGGTCGAGGAGGAAACAAGGGAGTCACAGGTTGGGACAAGTTACCCAGTTGCCTCTGGCTGGAAGTCGCATTCAAATCCACATGAGATGAATCCAAGCCCTCTAATTCTGCAGGGGTAGCAGGTGCTCTTAAACTAGTTACATCATTTGTCTGATTTGAAGAATTGCTGCTGCTTACAATGGCTTGAGGTTGAGCTTCTACAAATTGAAGGCAACGTCTACTGAAGCCACGCTGGTGTTGATTGGCCTACATTGACTATTGCAATTACTCTACGGAAAAATGAAAATCCTAGTAGGGAATGATAACCATAAAAAGGCCTGCTTGTTCTGCTTGTATTATTGTTATATATCAAAATGCAAGTACATACTTATCTGAGTAGATAAAGCAACCATGCCAAATTAGCATTACAGCTGATGGATTCTAAATAAATTATAAGTGAAACAGCAAGAAGTGAGAATAGTGCAGGTATCTTTCCATAATCAAGAATTGATGAACTCTCTGATATAATATTTTGTCATCTCAAGAACAATCTCCATCTTATTTTATCAACATAATAAAAATTTTCCCCTGTCCCTGCTGCTCAGTCATCATCTTATCAATGTTTAAAGTTGTGATACATAGGGCTTGGGTATAGATTTCTTTTGGACAAATATAGGGATCGAGAGTGAAAAAAAAGTGCCAACTTCTTTTGCTAGATTCTAGTAGCATATGCTTTTGCTGCTTTCTACTTAACAAAAGTAGCAGATTCCATAAAAAATTTATAAAAAAAAAAAAAAAAATGCATTCTCCATCCAAACCCATTTTTGTTCATCCTCACTGAAGGTAGCAGTTCATAGCCTTACAGCTACTCTTGTAGGTCCCTAAGAGAATATTAATTTCAATCATGAAGGTTCCTGTACAACAACCAAAAAAGAAAAGAGTGGAAATCTTTATTATCTACGACAATATTTTGCTAACAGACACCATCCTCCTTCTCATCTGTCTCCCTTTGTACATTGTGTAGATAAAAAAATTGCCTCGATGAATATCATACTCTCGTTTCATCTACTATTTGATCTTCTAGTCACTTCATACCCAAAAAAAAAAAAAAAAAAAATCAAAAAGCCTCACCTTTTTGAGAAGTAGCTTCCCCAAAAATCACAACAATGAGAAACCACTGCATGTTGAGAATTTCTCGATTAAATTCATTAATAACTCCTGGCAGTGGGCCAGTGGCACATAGCTGCCCTATTAAATTCATTACTAACACCTGGCACATAGCTGGCCCATTTTTCGCCACATTCTTTGACTCCTTCCCTATACCTCCGATGGCCTTTTTCATAGAGAATTTAGCTTCACCGTCACATTCTATCAAATTTATATGCCTCAATCTTTAATTAAAAAGCATGCTTACCCACCCCACCCATGAAATTCTTTTGAATATTTGGGTATGAAGATGACACTCTTACAGACAGAAAATGCTAACAAGGTTCACTATAGTAGTTCTGTTTATAATTAACTGTCAAATCTTATGTATATAGATTGATAGTCAAGCTGCTTGCCTACTTACAGTCCTAGTTGCTAATACAAGTACTCAGTTGAATCTAATACCACGTGATATCCAAATTCAACAAACAAATGAAAAAGAATAAGCTATGCATCATAATCAGTGTACGAATCTGAAAGACAGCATAGAATTTCATAAAAGAACTTGGTCCACTGAAACCATAAATGTGTACCAGTTTAATGAATGCAAACTCAACTGGCAATGCTAGTGAGGGACAGAAAGTGCATAAAAACAAAATCCTTCCAGACCAATGAACAAAAAAAATATATATAAAGTGTACAGGCAAGCTAACTAAAAGGGCCGTAAAATAATATGGGCAAATTTATACCTCAGTATCATGCATTATAGTATCTACAAGTCCATGTAGTACTATCATTCCCGCATTCTCTTCAGAATCTTCATATGTCTGAGCAATCTGAAAGGGTTCAGGCAGCAATTTAGGATGGCAGGCAGATTTACCCTCATGCACACTCCCTTCATTCTGCAAGTTAACAGTAATCTTCTAAAAATGTGCTTATCTTTCCTCCTATATATATATATATATATATGATCCAATTACTAAGAAAATATCAGAAAGCCTGAATTAGTGATACCTGAACACTTATATCACACTCTTGTTTCTTGGAAGCAAGATCAATAAAAAAGTTAGACTCGGTATTGCATTCATCAGGTGGCAATGCACCACAAGCTTGCTCCTCTGTTGACTCTCCTTGAAGTTGTTCTTCAGCTTTCCCAGACAAAGTGAGATGTGCATTCACTTTGATCTTCATCTCATTGTTGGTCTCGGACTTCGATATGCTTCCCTTTAAGTAAGTTATACTGCTTACTGATGACTGAAGCAGATCAACAGATTGTTCCAAATCTGGATTTACTTCATTAGTAGAGTTTGCACAGTCAACCTCCGTTCGATCAGCCAGGTATTCACCAACACGCCCCAAAGAAATGTCAGGTTGGACTAGCGCAAAGTTTTTCATATCACTGTCTTTCTGGGTATCAGCAACCAGCCTACCATCCAACAAGGAATCAGATTTCCCCAGTTCACCAGTACAATCAGTGAATTTTTTGCATCCATCATCATTTGCGGAAACATCAGCACTGGGAAACAGATGATACCGAGGCCTGATAAGAAATATAAAGCACCATGTCAAAAATGCTCAAGCCTTAATAAATTTCAATTTAAAACAATAACTCTAAAAGTAAATCCATCTAAACCTTTTCAAGGAACTTGCTTCTCGGAGTGCATTTATACGTGGGGATGTGAATGCAAGAGGAGGAGAATTAAGTCCCAAGAACCCTTGTGATACATGCTGAGCTTTGACGGGTTCTATAGGAGATAGGTTGCGCAAGAAATTAGAGAAAGGTGATTCCTGAGGAGATACAGAATCAATGTCAAATACTTCTAACCACGGCTGATGGCAATGTCAATTGAAACCGAACTGAACTAAGTAATGTGTGATTGTGTTACATAAGCCAAGGTATTCATTCCTTGAGGTAACATGACTTGACATGCCGTTCCCTTTAATTTTGTTATGATCACGAGCCAAACACCATGTAGGATAACAAATAACTAAGAACAAAAACATAGAGAGAATAGTAAAGTATGAATATAAAACATTACTAACCAATGGATATACGTTTTCCAAAATGTGTATTCCAAGCCAAACCCTAATAATCTACACACACAAAAAAAAACCCACTTCTCCTACCCACCCACCAACAGAATTTAAGGAAATTAACCTATACAATGCAAAATTTACAACTTCAAGTTTGATTCACCAATAAGGCAATTACATACTAAAAGCAAAAATTCAAGGCTCAACAAAAATTAAGCTATGAAATGATACTGAACCCTGATTCTAAAACAAAGTCAAACAAAGAATCGATGATTGCACCCATCAGTCAACCAGCCAATTTTAAAAATCTCGAAACGATAATAGTAATAATAATAAATAAATAAATAAAACACAGGAAAAGGCCACAATGAGATCCAAAACCAAGCAACAATGGACTCGTATCTGTAACATTAGCTAGTAAAAGAAAATGTGAAGGGAAATAATCGAAGGAAATTGATGTTTACTTGAACTGGAGGAGAGTTTGATGATTGAACGGTGCTACCAGCAGCGGCGGCGGCGGTTGTTTTGACGGTTACTTCAGGAGAATCCATGGAGACGAAAAATCTCTAACCCTAGAGGTCACTCTCTGCATCTTTTTACTTACTCTCTCTCTTCTCTAAAGTCTAAATCTCCTGAAATTGATGTTGAAAATGGTGAAAAATGAAAATTATTTTTTATATTTATTTAATTTTTTTGTTATTTGTTTAATTAAGTGGTTTGTGTGAATGAGATAAACGTATCGGCTAGTGAGCGGGCATTTGAAAAACCGAGCGGGAACTTTCTAACTAGGGCGGCCTTTCTTCGATTCATTGGGCTGGGCCCATGATTGAAATTCAAACCCTAAAAATCTTCGATTCTAGGTTTATTCATTACAGCGTAATGCTAAACAATATATGAAATTAGCCTAAAATCTAAATCAACACGGATGATACGCTGACAGTCTTTTGGAACATGATTTTTATTTCATCCGCGAAGGCTATAAACTTAGAAATGGATGGCAATTTGAAGAAATGACCTTAAATTGATGTGTATTGACCCCTAATTGAATTTCTTGGGATTCATAAGTGAAATAAATCATATTATCTACTAGTAGTGGACAACAAATCATGTGTCTATTGCCATATTTATCTTTACTGTATAATTTATGAGGTGATATGATAAAGACGTTTACTCGCTTGATCTGGAAGAAGTTCAAATTGATTTAAGGTTCCAGAACAATGTGCAAGGAGTTGCTAATAAAACAATTTGAATTTTTTTTTTCTTCTTGATTTCTCATTTCAATCCTAATGATCAGTATAGCAATGCCTAATGAATTAATAATATAATTATATTTATAGGAAAATCCCTACTGTAATTGAAGCATTGTCTTGGGTCCATGGTTCGAAAACCCAGACCCGGAAGAGACTTGGGTTTTGAAAGAGTTTGAGATTGGGCCAATCGAGAAGAGACTTGTAAGCCCAAACCAAACAAACGGGTTTCGTTTGGCGACTTGTTGGGCTACTAATTTAAAGATTGGACAACATTATTAAGTTATATTCTTCATAGTGTTAAACTCGATCTTATCTCTATAATTAGATTACAACAATGTGGATAATTACAAACTGTTCAGTATTTAATAGAATTATCAACTATCCGGTCCAATAAATTCTCATCATGTTCTAATTTTTATTTATTTTTTAAAGGAAGTTACATTTTACCCCAAGTCAATAAAGAATAGGTGGAATTTTTTGACAATAATTTGTATAAAGGAAACAAACACTACAAACGATAGGGAAAGTCCTCCAATATACTTTTCGTCTTTTCCTAACACGAGCAGGAGCCTCATTCAGCCAGACTCAGTCCTCATCAATGGACAATGGACAAAGCAAGCTTAGCTAAATTATGAGACAAAGTTTGCCCTTCTAGGAATGACAATAGGTGGGACTACCAAATCACCTATCACACCCATATCAATTGATTATACTGTTTAAGTCAAGTCCCCGGCCTTCTATAATTCTCAAATTTATAATAATAATAATAATAATAATAATAATAATAATAATAATAATAGTGAGTCTCTCATAAGGAACCCTTTATTTTAATTTCGGTAAGAACCCTGATGAAATCGCATTGAGTTTTATGAATTTTGATTTGAATTTTTTTGTGCGTGATAAGTTCATTCAAATCTACCTACAAAACAAGTTTGAGATTTTTTCAAGCATTAGAACTTTTTTTCTTTAATTTCCTATATTTCACCCATTTTTATGATGCCTTCATATTTAACAAAATCAGGAAAAATAGTTCTAGTGCTTAAAAAAATCTCAAATTTGTTTCATAGATAGATTTGAATGAACTTATCATGCACAAAAAAATTCAGATCAAAATTCATAAAACTCAATGCGATTTCATCAATGTCCTTATCAAAATTTCAATAATGGATCCCTTATAAAAACTCAATATATATATATATATATATATATATAATAGTTATCAAGTGAGGTATACCTCATTTTAATTTTGGTAAGGACCTTGAAGAATTCACATCTATTGTTATGAATTTTGATCTGAATTTTTGTGTGGATGATAAGTTCATTGAAATTTACCTATGAATAAAATTTGAGAATTTTTTCAAGTATTAGAACTATTTTTTTTTTTCCTATATTTATCTCATTTTTATGATGCTTTTATATTTAACAAAATCAGGATAAATAGTTATGGTGCTTGAAAAAATCTCAAATTTTGTTCATATGTAGATTTCAATGAACTGATCATCCATAAAAAAATTCATATCAAAATTTATAAAAATAAATGTGATTTCATCAAGGTTCTTACCAAAATTAAAATAAGGTATACCTTACTTGATTACTACTATATATATATATATATAGTGGTTCTCTAGTAAGGACATCCTGAAATTATAAAGTCAGGACGTCTCATACATTCACATTGAGTGTGGGTATTTATTAATGTGGGTTGTGGGTCCAATGTGAATGTGTAGTTGTTATTGGACGTTCTGATTAAAGAATTATTATTATTATTATTATATATAATAAAACGATAAGCATAGTTAGGGTTTGAGATATATTTTATAGGGTTTTGGCTAGAAATGAATGAGTAGAGTAGTGAAGAGGAAGGAGGACATTTGGGAAGTCACGAGGAGAATAGAAAGATATCGGATTACTAAAAAGGAAAAGAAAAGATAAAACTTTTGTCATTGTTTTGGTGACGTTGTATATACAATTATGTATACATTCATACAACACATAATATCTTTACTCACCTGCTCACGTGCATGCAATTACCCAAGCACGCATTACTACGTAAATAATTATAGGATAATAATCATCATGAGTTCTATCTATTACAACCCATTACAAATTATGATATATATATAGATATAGTTTTTTTATTGTGAGTTTTTCCTGACATAAAATATATCAGGACGAAGAATGTGGGCATAGATTATGAAGAAGTTTTGATAAGTGCATATACTTTAAGTCAAAGTTTATAAATCTAATGATCCACATTTTTCCTTCTAACTAAAAATAGAAAAATTATATATATATATATATATATATATATATATATATATTTCGTATGTAATCAAGAAATTATATATATATATGACCACTCAATGTAGATCGGTGGCAGTGGTATAGTCAGAAAAATTGTTTAAACACATTTTTCTATATAAATAATTTTTTAATTAGCTTTTCGTAACATTATAATCGTTTTTCAAACCAAAACCTAATTTTTTTATACATTCTACACAATTTTGATCATAAATAATTAAGATGGTAAAATATATTGAATATTATTTTATGTATTATGTGCACCATAAAAATTTAATAAATTATAATTATTTATAGTTGTGTAATTTAGCAATGAGATACAATCAAATATAAATAACAAATAATAGACATAATCTTAAAGAACATCCAAAAGAAAAATATTTTTAAAAATCAATACATATATTTTTTTTTTCTTCCCAAAGCTAGGCCGCCCTAGCTTACAATTACTACCTCCGCCCATGATTGGTGGTGAAGGGTTCATTTTATTCGATTAATTCGAGTTGTTGCCGTGGCAAGTAGTAATGCTATATATAATTGATTATGGTAGATATAGTATATATCAAAACTCTTGTAGAGACATGCACGCCATTTCTTAGTATAAGTGGTAGTGTATTTCTTATTTCTCATTTCACATTAGTAGTGGAGTATTTGAGTTTGCTTGTGTATGTATATTTTACAAATATGTATAAAGAGTTTTTCTCCTATTGTTGTAAGAGTAGATATCGGCGGTGAGCTGGTGTGTTAGGGTAAATGTGTAATGTGATATACAGTGAGAGAGAGAGAGGTGTCTCGTAATTGGGGAGGTGAAAAGGAGAAGCTATAACTAGTTATAAATAAATAAAGTGGAAATAAAAGTGTAAATGGTATACGTTAGATTGCATTGGGGTTGGTCATGGTCATGATCATGCATGGAAGCATATTTCCCGAAGAGAA
This sequence comes from Acer saccharum, assembly GCA_030490815.1. Lineage (NCBI taxonomy): Eukaryota > Viridiplantae > Streptophyta > Magnoliopsida > Sapindales > Sapindaceae > Acer > Acer saccharum. Next base: position 42,636,355 of record CM059871.1, read on the forward strand.
TCGAATCAGTCCCCCACAGCTCTCTCTCTCTCTCTCTTTCCTTTTGCTTTATCACAGTTTTGTACACAGCCTTCTTTACCATTCCCCAAGAAAATTTCAATTTCGAATAATTGTGGGTGAATGGTGATCATCATATCCTGTGTATGTGCTCTCATTTTTTTATTTTTATTATATAATAAATTTACTTAATTATTTTTACAGAGAGAGAGATTCAAAACTAAGAAAAAAAGAGAGAGAGAATTGGGGAGCTAGAAAAAGCCATTAGCAGTAGTGTAGTGAGGAGAGAAAAAGAAAAGGAAAAGATGGTCAAAATTTGATTAAACCTCGAAGACTTCTCTTCCATCATCATCATCATCAGCTTCGACTATCTTTATCGAACCTCTACCATTTCATCCCCTTTCGACCTCTTTGTTTGTTTTCATAAATAAGCTAGAAAACAATTTTATAAGGAATAATTATCAAATGGGAATTTTTGACAATATGTTAAGAGTCTTCAAAATGAAACTCTCAAACCATTGTATTTTGTATAAACCGTATTATATAATTTTTTTATAGTGTAAATAAATATCTGAATCGTGCATATAGTTTTAATATATGTCGATCGATAGATCCCAACAGAGACTCGAACCATTTGGTTAATTGAATCAAGAAATGACAAAAACTGGATCATGATAAAATATTGAAATGAGAAAAGAACGTTCCTTGAAATTATAGCCATGCAAAACACTTTAATTTACTTTAGGCTTGGCTACGTCTTTGGCTGTCAGACAGTACCACATATCGCCCTCTAAATTACCAAATCTGACATGCACGAGTGACCCCAATTAATAATAATAATAATCCATTGATTTTATTATTATTATTATTGTCTGTAATATTTACGAAAGATACGGCACCGTTTAAGAGATTAATAAGGGTGACCAAATTCAGTTGTAAGTTTTAATTTTTTCTTGAGAAATTTATAATTAGGGTTTTTATATTTGTCAGAAATTAACCTAGCTAGAGTTTGACTTAGATAGATGTATAAAATTGGGGGAGAGAGATTGAAGTACAAAAAAACAAAGGAATATTCAAAATTGAAAAGTAACAAAGATTTTCCTCATATAGTGAGCGATCGAGTACTGTTGAGAGGTGGGTTCTCATGGATCAAAGTATATATATTATTGAAAGGAGACGTGACATCTCCTTGGTTTATTCTAAGATAAGAACACACACATATATATATATATATATATATATATATATATATATGAGAGGAGAGTGGGGTCCTGTCTCTCTCTCCTCTAACTCTTTACCAGGTTTTTTTTTTTGGATTTGTGAGGATATTCATTTTGTCTGCTCAGGAATAGTGAATTTTGTTCCTCCTTATCCTATCCTAACACATAAAGAAAACATTTAGGCCATACTTCACCATTTGTAAGGTCTCTTAACACTGTTATTAGACAAACACAACACAACAAATGATGTCCTCCAAGGCCATACTTGATGTGATTAAAACTAATTAATTAACTAGAGTATTATTATCCGGTACTCATCGATCGAGTCCAATTCAATCTGATTTAAGTATGTATGGTTGGTAAAATGATAATTTGACTATGTTCGATTCAGTTTTATATATGCATCGATGAAATACGATGGTTAAAAATTATTCCAAATGATTAATTAATTATATAGTCGCTCTCAAGATATATAGCCGTAGAATATGATCATAATATGTCTTCCTCAAGTTTGTGATAGGTTGAAATGTGATAGATAAAGTGTTCAAATTCCTATTTAGTTTTATCTCTTCGATCTTTGCTGTATATGTTGTGCTTAGAGGCCAGAGGCCAAAATATTGAATGTTGGCTTTGCTTTTATGTGGGGACAGAGAGATTGGTTTGACCCAGCTTGACAATGTTGAACACAATTTTCAGCGAGAAGGAATTAATTAAGTACGTATAAAGCTCTAAAGTACGTAGGATGTTACATGTATTAATACGAGAAATAAAACAACAAAGTTGATATAAATAAATTTAATTGATTGATTTTGAGGAATCCAAAATATATTCTATATTGTACTCATGAACATGGAGGAATATATATTGTACTTTGTATTAATGAAAATTGAAAGGAGGGGCATTTATGGAACTTGGACATGAAATCTATGGGCATGCATTTGTTCATGCACTTGACACCACTCTATAACTAGTAGAAGCCCTAAAAGAGCTGTAGTTGAAGCTTTATTTAACTTTGAATTATTATTATTATTTATTTTCTTTATCTCTTTTTTCTAATTATAGTTTCTTGTGATTCCATAGTCCAAGGAGCCAAAGTGAAAGAATTAATATATATACATATATGTATATGAAATAAAATAAAATAAAATAAAAAAATCTAAACTCTCCCTTCTGGCAACCTCAATCTGTTCGATTCGGTTCTCGAGGTCTCTAGCTTGTATATAAACCACCAAGCCTCCAACCCCAGAAACCCACAAGTCATTTCTCTAACATCTCTCTCTATTGCTCTTCTATTTCTTCTTTTTCAACTTTCTGAATCCTGCATTTCTTGAGGTGAGTAACTCTGTTGACGAATTTTTAGTCTGTTCGTGCATGTAACAGTTATCGTAAATACTAATTAATTAGTTTAGCCAGTAAGATCTCTTTATTGTGATGGTTTCCGACTTCGTAAATACGTACCCGTTAGTTTAGTTGGTAAGACCTTTTTATTGTGATGGCAAATCCTGATCATATCAAAGTCTTGATTGGTTTTGGTTTTATATATGATAAAAAATGTGTTGCATTGAATTTCATGAAATTATAATGATCACTCTCTAATTTATTTATTTATTTTTTTCGTGAAGAGAAGATCATGAGCAGGCCAGGAGATTGGAACTGCAGATCATGCAGCCACTTGAATTTCCAGAGAAGGGAGTCGTGCCAACGCTGCGGAGAGCCAAGAACTGGCAGCAGCGGCGGTGGCGACAGAGGTGACTTTGGAGGAAGCTTTGGCGTTGGCGGCGGCGGGAGAGGTGGTGGGAGCTCGCCCTTTGGGTTCAGTACTGGCCCCGATGTTCGTCCTGGTGACTGGTACTGCACTGTCGGGAACTGTGGAGCCCACAACTTCGCCAGCCGCTCTAGCTGCTTCAAGTGCGGCGCTTCCAAGGATGAAACCGGTAGTGGCTTAATCGATGGTAGCGGTGGTGGCGACATGTCCCGAATGAGAGGTTTCGGGTTCGGCAGTGGCAGCTCTAGCCGCTCTGGATGGAAATCCGGCGACTGGATTTGCACCAGGTTGATTAATGCAATCTAACAGTCTCTAATATCTCAAAATTAAAATAAAAAACGACAAATATTACTTAGTCTGTGCCTGCATTTACCGTGATACATATATGCATAGATAAGAGGTTTCGGGTACCGGATTTTTGCACCTTTTTTTTTTTTATACGGAATTGATTATATAATATAACGGAGCCTAGTTACATTGTGACACAGTTAGTTTTGAGGGAGTGAATTTTTTTTATATTCTTTTTGTTTGAATATATAAGTTAAATAAATGTTGAATTTATATATGTGGACAGGTCTGGATGTAACGAGCACAACTTTGCAAGTAGAACCGAATGTTTTAGATGCAATGCTCCAAGGGAATCTGCTGGCAACAAATATTCATATTAATCAAACGCTTTTCAATTTTTGGGTAATTAAATTCATGATAAAATTAATATTTAAAAATATATATTTTTAATTATATTTTCGTATTCTAATTATTATACATTGATCAATTGCTTCAATTTTCAGCCAGCATTGCAGTCCAAGGAGATAATGAAGAAATTTAGAAGGAAAAAAAAGAAGAAGATAAGAATCAATGCCTATGGCATCCCCAGATGATCATGATCCTCCCAGTTGCATCGATCGATCGATCTGTTTATTTCTTTAATTTAGATATTAATTATGGGTTTTCTTCTACTAGTTAGGGTTTCTTTATGATAATGAAATTATGATCAAGTATACGCATGTAGTGGTTTTTGTGTTATCAATGGATCCTGTTTAATTAATATCGATCAGTAATGTTTTTTTTAAATTTCAAAAATTAATTATTGTTCTTTCTCTCAATTTCTCAATGTTGTATGTACGTACGTTTATGTTTATTATTATCTATATATCTTTGATATACTTTTATTTTTGTTAAAAGTAGAGAGAAGTGGTCCAGGGAATAATTGACTTATAACTGTAAAAATTAGCAATGCTAACTCAGTTCTGCAAAGCAATATAATTAAAGGAGGACCACTATGGGATCTTTTGTTCAAACCAATGCAAAAAATTAGAAAAGGAAGGAAAGATGTAGATAATGATACATATTCGAGTGTTTAATCTTTATATATTTTTTAAGAGATTGGGACTATGAATCATGTACTAGCTAGTAATAATTAACTAATTAATTAATAAGCATCATTATGTACCCAAAAGATGAGAGTATATATAGTCTCATAAGACATAATTATTATATATAATTAGATCAAAATCATATGCATATGTCTCCTCTGATTAATAAATTTGTACGACCACCACATGACAATATTTCAGTCGAGCTGCCGCAGCGCAATGCATGTGCTATATATATATCAATTACTAAATTTGTTTGTGCATGGGATTTTAGAACATGCTTTAAGGAAAACTCTAATTAATAAAGATATAATTAAGAAAAAGAAAAAAAAAATCCCATCAACAGAATCAGTCAATTATATTGTTTAATTAGTTATAGCTAGTTTAATTTTAAGGTTACTTTAATTATTAGCAGAATGTACACTACTCCATGAATCAAGTGAAACCCTAGTTTTACTATATCAGTGGTATGTATACTCCATTCATTGAAACTCATCAAAATCAGTACCCGGCCTTCTGGACATAATTAATTCCTCGGTTGATATAGCTATAAGCTAGGTCAAGGCCATTGAAAAACGATAGGTGAAAAAAAGCTTGTGACTAGCTAACACAATATTGGTGAGCACGTCCGCTCTTTAAAAAGTGGTTTTGTATTTCGATATCCTTTCTCGTATATGTCAAGGTCATAACTTATAAGAGCATAAGAGTTCAAATTCCACTATTGCTCATTAAATCAAAAAGTAAGAAAAGACATCTCCCTAGCCTATAGGAGAATTGTATATCGAACTGTGGTTTCATTGATTCATCTATCGTCACATTCCGATTTTGGCACACAAAAACCCTTTATCTTTCATACTTGAATATTTTGATATATTACAATACCAGAGAGAAACTCCAAACATATATAACTCTGGCCAACACTATTTATATATATATATAATTTTATTTGAAAGCAAAAATTCATGCAAAAGAGAGTTTTAATTTAGCTTGTTCGTGATGAACTGATGTCATGATGTGTATATATATGTAATTAGTTTCCAATTATTTTATGATTAACGGATATGGGGTTTACTTTGAATAATCCAATTAATCAAGAGTGTCTTTTTTTCTTTGAGCATCTTTAAAAAGCACAATTCACATAGGATTCCAAGCTTTTTAACCAAACAACTTTCATGGGTTCCCTCATTGACCTAGCTCCCTCTTGGGTTTAGTTTCGAGATCGTGTGGTATGACTCACCGTATATACTATCATAGTTCCATAAATGATCATATCATATCACTTTGAAACATTGTAAAATGAGCTCTGTAACATTACGGAGTCCATTATGTATAAAAAACATAAAGAAATCTCGCACCTGAAACCTCATTTCTCTAATGTTAATTTGTTGGTCAAAAAAGCAAGCAAACATTCATTAGTGTCTGCTACTTACTACACTCCATCACTTGGCTTTTTTAGCAAGAATCTTTGTTTCACTTTAGGCTTAGCTTTATGTTGCTTCATATATATATGCCTTTGCTTTGCTTTTGTTGATGTTAGTGAAGTCAAAGTACTTGCCATTAAATCATTCCCCAAGTTTTTATGCATGCAATTATTTTCGATTCTTATTCCATTTTCAGTGCACTACGTACTGCCATCATTATTAAAGTTTTGTTTTTCTTTTCTTTTCTCTTTGTTTGATGGGATCCGTTCCTCATTCGCACAAGAATTTTTTAGTTGTATGTGAAGTCTTTATAGTTTAAATTTGAATGTGTAGTTAAAAGATATTACGGTAAAGAATTTGTTTGATGGGATCCGTTCCTCATTCGCACAAGAATTTTTTAGTTGAATGTGAAGTCTTTATAGTTTAAATTTGAATGTGTAGTTAAAAGATATTACGGTAAAGAATTTGTTTGATGGTATCCGTTCCTCATTCACACAAGATTTTTTTAGTTGAATGTGAAGTCTGTGAAGTTTGAATTTGAATGTGTAATTAAAAGTTATTACGGGTAAAGAATTCAAACTCAATTTAAGAATTCATTTTTGTTTTACATATAACAAACAAATCATATATTGAGAAACATATCATCAATATTGTGTTCGAAAAACACATTCAGTTTCTTAATTAGAAGGATTTTAATTGTAGATAATTAATTGTTGTTTTTCTTACGAATTTCTCATTGACATGAACTATACATGATTATGTTTCAAAAATGATTTTTGAAATCAAAGAATTAACCAAAGAAGTAAATAAATAACTACATTTTGATCGAAATATCTCAATATCGGGAATTATATAAAAAAATATCGTTGAATATCTATGATATTATAAGAACATTGCAATATTTTCGATATTTTTACCGAAACCAATATTTAATTACTTCCTTAAAACCAAGAAATAGCATGCTTGCACGACAATATTGTGATGGAGCAGTAATTTGATCTTGAGATTCAATAAAAATTTCGATCATCTAACATAGACAAGACAGTTGATGGACTCAAATGCACAAGAAAGAAGAACATGAACATGGAGCATATCTATCTTTAATCATGATATTAAATGTCAGTTTGGGCCCCCAAGGAGGAGAAAAAAAAAAAAAAAACATGAAAGTACTGGAAAAATTCACTGAATTTAAGTACTTATTAGTTATTAACACTTGAAATTTTAATAATAAATTAATAATCATCCAACACTGTGATGGTCAAATGCTATATAGCAAAAACAAGAGAACTTTTTTTATCCAATTCAAGGCACGAAAAAATTACTTATACTTTTTTTAAAGTTTTTTCCTTTTGTAAATTAACTTTGGTCTTTATATGCCAAGCATGTTCAAAATCCTTTTTAGTCTAAAGTATTTCTCTCTTTTTCTTCTTTTTTTTTTCTCAATGAACCAAGCATGCATATTTCAAATTTATTTTTTGAGAAAAAGAACACGGATAATAACCTTGTATTAAAGCTCCAATAATACATATATTTATACGAAATAAATTCCCTAGTATATGTAATCCGTATTTTAATCGTTTTCAATAAAAATGGAGCTATTGTATATACAAAACATATATAGTTACAGAGTGCTTCTTTGATCAGGACCTTTCTTTTGTAAATTCACAGCTCCAATCAATGGGTTTCCTATATAGTTCATTGTCCTATATAGTTTATATATATATATATATATATATATAACCTAATGACGGAAGTTGAGGTGACTCGGTAGTAAGTCTCTCACACTCGTATCAATGGGATTATGAATTCGAGTTACGTCTCATACCTATACCACGAAGTTACGGGTTTGAGTCCTCCCAATCCTTAAAAAAACATCGAATTTATATAATAGTGTAATACTCTAAAATAATAATAGTATCATATTTAAATTGGACAAAAAAGTTTGCTTTTTAGTTACCGGCCCAAACCCAATTAAAACATTCTATTTGGGTCCAAACTCCAGCCCGAATAGGTTCACATCACAACCTCTATTTAAACCTGAAATTTCAAAAGATTTGTACCGTTAGATCTTGAACGAATGGTAGCTATATAGTTTTTTTTTTTTTTTGGGTAAATTTTGCTCCAAGAGATTTGGGATGTTTTTAAGTTTATAGTCGTTTTCTTTTTGAATTACGGCTAAACTCATATTATAGCTGAATTATTCACATAATTTATATGCAGACAATGTGTTTGATATAATGCCGCTTAGAAGTTCTAGTACCGATGATGTCTCTGATTTGGGTTTCCTTTTTTTGTAGGTTCGGTAACTGAACTTAAATCAAGTGTAATTTTGTGGGTTTGGCTAGATAATAATGGCTTATAAACATTTACAAAAGTTTCTACTAGGTGCAAGATATTGTAAGACCAAGCGAAATGGATCTTTGCATTTGAATTTGAATGTGAAGTTGTATCATTGCTCTGGAGAGTCGGAGGAAGTGCTTTTGCCCCGTGAATGGTATGAGAAGGTGTTTCCAAAGATAACGAGATGGTCCCAGTTGTTAAAAAACGTGGATTTAGTTGACGGAAGGCTAGTTCATGTCAAAGATGATTCGGTTATCATTGATGAACGTCTTGGACAAAGAATGCGTAATTTCAAGTCACTTGTGAGAGCCTTTCTTGGGTGTCCTTCGGTTCAGAAGACAATACGGAAGAATATGCTGGCCTCTTCAGTGGGTGGGGAATGTGGCCCATTTGTTTGCTTTAGTGAACGGAGTGAGAGAGAGGCCATGATTGTGAATTCACTCACTACATTGAACAACTTCCTCAAAGTTTCTGCACAACAGAGAAAGTCAGTGCGTCTCACGTTATGCCCACAGGTTACAGAGCACCGGATATGGACTGGTGCACTTGAGGAGATATTAAATGGATTGAAATTGGAAATTGATTTGTTGGATGATCAATGCCCAAGCAAAGGAACCAAGATGGGTCAGCAGATTGTTTCCAGCTGTTTAAAGTTTGTAGCTGATGCGGACACTTCCTACGATCCTGACTCTACTTCATGGATGAGGCTTACCCCTGCAAAAGCTGTCAAATCTCCTACTTCCTTCAAATGGGAAGATGTTCTCGAGATGTTCAGTGATCTCATTAAGTGCTTGGAAAGTGAAAAGGAGTTACTTTATCACGTGTCAAAGGTCGAAGTCATGAAAGAAGGACTGTCTCAAATTAAGGATTTGGTGGTTGATAAAGGTATTGGGTACAAGGAGATTCGGCATCAAGAAATCTTAGTGCAAAAGAAGCTCACTAAGACATTGGGTCACTCATCCAAGTGTTTGTTCACACTTTTGCTTTATTATCTTTACGGACAGGTTCGAGACATCGAAGTGGATGTACGTGGTGGGATACATGCAAGCTCCGGTGAGGATAGGTTTTCCTTGTGTATGGGAAGAATTTTGACATCAGACGACGAAAAGATGGTTTGGAGTGGGGTAAAGCAATTGGACAAGGCACTTGGCCTGTTCAAGTTTGTATGGGAAACTGCAGGCTTGAAGGGGATTTTGGAGTTGCAAGGCCACTTATGGTCTGTGGGTGCTGCAGATAGGTCATTGACATATCGAGGAAATACATTTTTTGTACATGGGATCGGTCTTTGATCAAAAGCTATCTCAGAAGACAATGACCTTATTGATAAATAATCACTCAATTCGTAAGGAAGTCGAATCCAAGCATGTGCTTGCTTAGTTTACTTGATGTCATTCATTTCAATGCAATTTGTATCTGATTCACTCTTTTGTTCATTATTGGTTATATAAAGATTTGTTCCGAAAAATACCAGAACATAATTTGTCTAATATTCTAGAACTGCAATCGTGCGCATGCTTTCTGCTTGCTAAATGCTAAGATCCATCTTTAAGAGAAGTAAAAACAGGTACAAGTCTGAAAACAGAGAACCCTTCCTGGAAGAGAGCCATGGATAACGTTTAATTTCTCCTTTGGTGCTGAGCCTCTATCGGATAATTCCTTGTAGTCTACGAAGGTTTTTAGTCTCAATCACAGACGGCATAATCCTGTGAAATTCTTGGTAAATTAATCGTAAAATGTAACTCTGTCGAGTGATGACCAATGAAGTTGAAGCAGCTATTCACTCCAGATAATTTCAAGATTATTCAGATAGTACAGATTTTAATACCATCTTTCGTATTCATTCTGATTTCGACTGAGGTGATTCTAATAAGGAGGCACATCTTCACTTACATTCGTGTCTAAATATTAAATCACGTTTCTTTTCATTTCTGAGCGACAAGTCGTTTATGCATTTTTAAGTCAACAATGACTAGCATTTTCGCTTGAGAATGGTAAAATCTGGTTATCAGAAGACATATGATAGAATAAGAAAAAATTCTTAAAAGAAGCAAATTACAATTTTCAAGTGCAATTTCAACGTAAGGCGTACAAGTTTAAAACTCAGTAACTATGAAAATTTAACAAAAATGAGTCGCTGAATCAGAACTCAGAAGTATTACATTTGAACTCATTTCAGTTTAGCTTTTGAAGAACTTGTCATAGGTTTCGCAATGGGTCGAGCTTGTGCACTTCTCGCAATCTTCTTCACATCATACTTGACCGCGGAGAAGGCACATATCACGGCGATTAGCATTGTTGGGTACACGTAGACAGCTTTAGTAGGATCTGTGTTCTCTGGCTTTCCGAGGATCCCTTCCTTGATAAGGCCCCAAAGTATCAGAAGTGTCCCAAACATACCCATTCTCCCAGGCTTTAGGATACCCACAAGTGCTCCCGCCACAGAGAAGTAGCTTCCGGCAAGAACCTGGTACGCAAACCGTAATATCTAGATCAGAAATAAATTGAAACGGAAGTCAAAACTGAAATATATATATATATATATATCAAGATTTTGACAAAAACTGAACCCAGCAATCACCGGTCTTCTATACTCATTAAACATGATTATGGGATTTAGGTTAATCTGGTGTTATCTACTTAATCTCCCAATTTCTTCAATGGAAACAAGATCAATATGCACAAGGAGAGTCAACTAGCTTTGGTTCCCTATGCTACTCAGATAGGTTTCATGCTTTTGAAAGATTTACAAATCAAGAAATTGCGCAAAAAGAAAAAGACTTGCAGTTGGCCAGCACAGCAGATTATACATGCATACATACATACATACATACATAGGTTACTGAATCAATGACGAAGATGGTAAGTAGAAAGAAGGAACCTCTAAGCGATGGAGATCAGTCACTGCAGAGGCTTCCTTTATACTGGTCAAGTTATACGTGCTTAACAAGTTTTCCCAACTAGGGACAGTCATGTTGGTGATAAGGCCATTCACGATGGCTCCAGGGTAGAGAAGGGCCTTCACTGCAGCAACAGGAAAGATATCACTTGCAATCAACTGGGAGGATGTGACATGGATGGGTGTTGAACACATGCCAGATCTGCATGGAACCCTGTAAAAAAATAGAAGTTAAAGAAACGATGCATAGACTTCAATATGTTCATCACAAAATTATGTATTTCTTATTTGCACAGCAGCATACGAAAATAGTAATGTCTATCTGAACACTATAGAATCTCTTTTTCGAGCATTTCACACTTGCTGCAGAACATCTCACTTATCCAATATTACAGGCAGTGTTGGAGTAAGTCCAGCATACTAAAATCGACAGGCCACTGGTAACTTCATTAAGATTCAACATAATTACAGACTGAAACATGAATAATGTAATAAATCAAATTTAAAATGCATTCAAACCCAACTCTGATAAAAAGTAATGCAGGTCAGGCCTTCAGCTTCTATGTAATCTTTTATCGGTATAAGAGTTAAATGATTAAAGAAACTAACTCTTTATTCAAGAAACTTGTACTATCTGAAAATGAAGAAAATTTCGGACTTCTATACCTCCTATTGTGTTCGTTTATTAACGAATGACCAAACTAGAGTACTCTATACATTCCTATTCAATTACAGTACTGTTCAGAAGTAACAAAACTGAAACAATAAACTTAGATGACAGCAAAAAAAAAAAAAAAACACGTAAACTGAAGGACAGCTTAAAATTCAACACAAAAAATGACCGAGACATCAGCTTTCAAGTCACCAAGATCACTTTCAACCATCACCAACTTCATCAACTATAAAAACAACCTAACATTTCATATTCCATGCAACCAAATGACCAATTGGCAATTACGCACCAAGTCCACCGATCTTCAGGATTATCAATAAATTAATTTACGATTTATATCCACAAGCTCAATATTCCTAAAACAGCTTTCAAACAACACTAAATGAAGTGGCAGTTGGCATTTAGTAATTAGTAGCATCAAATTTGACTTCTTGACTTTCGATTTACGATACCCAGACGCTAGAAAATGACGATAAGCAAAGTTTGAATAAAAAGTAAGTGCATCGAAAAAGGTTAAATTTGCTATGAGACCCAGAAGCTGAAACGCGAACAAAAAAGAAAATAAAAGCAACCCAGAAGCAGAAAAACTGTAATTAATTGAATGAAATAGTGTAATTTTGAGAATTATACCTGAAAAGTGGGATCTGAAGAAGAATTAAAAAGAAATAAACGCGAGCTGCTATCGACGTAATATTGCTCGTCCATCCTTTTGATGACGACGACGATGATGGAGTTGCCATTACAGAGAGAAATTTAAAGAGAAAAGTCGCACTCTACTTGTGAAGATACGGTGCTTGAAGACGGGTCCTATATGCAGCTAATCAAAGTCGAATTTATTTAAATATAATAATGCTCAGACTGACCAGAGAGAAAATACAACGACAAAGACGAAGTCTTCTACGACGTCGTTTCGCTTAACATATCACTAGGGACTGTTTGGGTTCGCACCAATTGTTTTTTTTTTTTTTTTTAATCAGAAATATTTTTCACAATAAAAGAATTTTATTTTTTGAAAGATTCATGACAACCAAAAGGACTTACAAAACACATCGGATGGCAAAATTATCCTGAACAAACTTAACAACAGTTGAAGGAACTTTCTCTATCTAGACCAATTTCTACTCCTTTGAAAAAACCAATTGAGCTAATGAAAGTGCTACAAAATTAAGTTCTTAAAAACTAATATTAAATTCTACCATTTCTAACAAAGTGATCAAAACCACTCAAATATCAGACAAGGAAATGATTAGGATTTAATCAAATTAATAACAACTAATAATCTAAAATTGGATAAAACTTTGTATTTTTCTAAATCCTTTAAAACAGTTCGATGTCTCTACAACTTCAATAGAAAAGATGTAGAAAACCTTATATTTTCACACAATTAGTTATGATATATCTCTTATCATCTCGTATCACCACTCCAACACGGCAACACTCACCAGTCCATTCTCAATTTTGATTTTAAAAATTAAAATAGATAATTATTTATAGTATTTAATACATATAAAGCTTGAAATTCACTTAAAAAACAATATTATTCTAAGCACAAAAGCATAAGCCAAACGCTCCCTAGCGAGTCCAAAACGGTGAGAAGGAAGGCCGTTTTGGTGAAAAACGACGCCATATTTTGAAATGCATAAAACAATCCATTTCTCCTACAAAAACCATCTCTAAAAGTCTAAAACCCAGTTGATACTTGAAAGTGAGAATTCGAGAGCGAAAACAGACACAGAGATGCGGAAAGATAGCAACAGCTTTTGCTTTATCTACAAGCGCTTCCACTTCCAGAGCTTATTTTCTTCTGGTTCTTCTCACAACCACCACCGGCTCTTCGCGGGAGACCTCAAACCGCCCGGTCTGGATCTGCCACGTCACACTTTGTTCCGTTCCACTCTTGCATTCTCGCGCCATCGAAACCAAGACCCTGCGATCAAGTTATCGTCTTCTTCGAAGACGATGAAGAAGGTAAATGATAAAAAGGAAGAAGTTAATTTTAGTCGGTTAACGTTTTCAAGTTTTAACATTTTTAGATTTTTCTGTTCTTTTAGGTTGTTTAGTGCTAGAAAGTCTTATTCTTTGCGTAGTAGGATTGATGAATTTGTGTCAAAATTGTACGATGGCTGATTTGGATTGGAGGTTTGTTTTTGCATGAAATGGGATTATCAAGTTCTAACACTTGCATGAAATGATACTTCAACGGTAGATGACGAGAGTGATGATGAGGAGATTAATGAAGAAGATATTGATAAGCTTGCACAAGAATTAGCAGAGGCACTGGGGGGATGGTGATATGGAATTGTTTAATTCAGCTACAAATGCTATGGAATTGTTTGCACTTTGCAGGTGTCAAATACACATACATGAATATTTTAAACATAGGGGAAGCAACTTAAAGATACCATTTAAATGGTTTTGATACATAGATATAACTAATTGTAAAATTAAAAATTTGGTAAATCTGTAATATGAAAAAGATTTGATTACATAGTGATGAGCATTTCGCTGACAGATTTTATATTGTAATGCTTTCACATAAACATTGCTCTGTGTACATGCCTTCGGAAGGGACGTTAGGGAGGCTGAACAATGAATTATATTAAGAACATTTTATCAATTTAAACAGTTTGATCATATTACAATTAGGCTTCTTTGTCACAATTCTCTTTTACTCTGGTTTGTAGTGTCCTAAGAACATTTTGTTTGACTATAGTATTTTTAATTGAGATTTTAAAATCGGCATTAACAAAAACAATTAAAATGACATGTAGAAACATAATTGGTGGATTGTGAATAACATTACTCCTTTGTTATTAAGTTGGTTTGGTTTTTTCTATAGTAAATTTATGAAACACTTATATACTTTTCTTTTATAGTGTTGAATTAACAATTAAGAAATATTTTTATTAGATTAACATACAAAAACAAGGTGGTATTTCGTTACAATATCATGAAATAAAACTAATCAAATACATGAAGGCAAAAGTGGCCTAATTATTATTAACCATCATTATGATAATACTAATTTGGCAATACATGGTCTAAATTACCATAGAGCTCACTCATTTCTGTTTGGCATAATTATTAACCATCATTATGATCATACTAATTTATGTAGCAATACATGATGATTTAAATTACAATAGAGCTCACTCAGTTCTCTTTGGCCTAATTATTATTAACCATCATTATGATAATACTAATTTACGCAGCAATGCATGATTTAAATTACCATAGAACTCATGCATTTCTCTTTATCCACCTACATGTATCGATGAAGATGCAAATTGGTAAAATCCAGCACCATTCATTTGGAATCCTCTTGGTCCTCGGGATCAGGATCATAGAGTTGTCTTGGGCGTATAAGAGGATCACTTTGGTGTAGAAGGGTGTTAAAAAAATCCAGATTCCCCTGCCAAACATCAAAATAACAATACAAGTTATGATTCTCATATTCAAACCTCATATACCAACAAGGGCAGTGTTAATTCACTATTTATTAAGTTTTCTTTTCGACTCAACAATTTCATAAAACATTCAACAAGAAAATGCTTGATATTTTGAGAAACCACTCTATTATTGAAGTCTAGGTTAAAGCGGTTTCCGAGCCCTACATTGGTTGTCACGACTCATGATTCCCATGGTCGATATATTAGCCGAGTCCAAATAGAAAATATTGTCTATAATAAAATAATCAAATATTGCACAGGGGATGAGAAGACAAGTTACCTGTAGCATATATTATATATATACTAGCAAACATGTCAACAGTGGTGGGTGGAAGCCGGAACCTTACGAATAAATCCATAAGAACTTTACTTTTATGTTCTGCACGCTGTCAACACAATAACAATGACTTACCGTAATTTGTATAACTGATAATGCAGAAGAATCAATATATATATAATAATTGCAAAATAATATTTCTGAGAAGTAAAAACAATGATAAAGGAGATAAACAAAATTAAGATTACTAAAAGGTTGTTAACACATACCTTTGATGTAATGTTGTCTTCCCAATATGTATACTTTAAATCTTTAAGTTTGCCTGTTTTACACATTTCATCGATGAGACCCTGATCAGATATAAAAAGTAAGGAATATTAATTGATAAGAGAGGGAATGAGAGAATCTTTAATATAAACATTCGACATGAAAACGAAAACTTACAACGTGATTCTTGCTAACAATTATGCCATCCACATCCTCCCATTCACGTCCAGGGTCTCCAGAGTCTTTAGACATCTGCACAGAGAAGCAGAGAGTGACAACACAATTGTTACACAAGACATAAGCTTCATAGATTTACTGAACTTTCAAGGGAAGTAAAAAAAGTAGCGATACAGAGAAATCAAAAACTTACATGACCCTCAATTCTATTTACCAAAGTATCCAAAAAGTTTTCGTCTCTAGGCCAATAACTGCAACATTAAGAACCCAATCACCAATCATAAACACACAATACAGTAAGTGTTTCTAGGGAAAGAGTTGCTTAGTGAACAAAAGTATCACACAAATAATCAAAATTTCAACTTCAATGATTATGAGATACAAGTTAAGAAATTTCACATATACAATTTGAATACAAGTTTTTTTTTTTATATAGTATATTCAATCATAACAGTTTTGTTTAGATTTTTCAAGTAAATCAACAAAGCCAAGAAAACCCAGATAAGAGATGTCATGCCGATATGGATATGCTCCTATTTTGATGTTGTCTGATATCGCCAAGCCCACATGCTTATCACAAACGCTCAAACCAAATAACACAGAATAATTCTTCAAAGATTCCTCAAACAACGTCAACGGCTTCAGGTACTTCATCTACCAGTCAATTCATGAAAAAAATATATATACGGTTGAATTCAATCTATAAAACAAAGAAGACATTTTCAAAAGATACCCAAAAAGAAATTTTAAAGACCTAGAGACACACACTAACCTGCGAGAAATTAAAGATTTCCAACAGATATTTCCGGCGATGCTACGGTGGACGACGGCAGTTAGATACTGTTGAAATTGATTTTTAAAAATACCTTTGGCTGCCGCGCTGCTTGTCAAGTGAGGGATGAGAAGTTGAACTTATATGTGGAGCGGAATACAAAAGGGCCGGATTATCCGGATCCGGTAATTTCTAGCCCGAATTTGAATGGGCTTCAACTTTATAACATTTATTATTGGGTTGATTACACCAAACTCCACTAAGATTTGTAGTAGCCAAAAATGGCCCTTGGGCTCAATGCTTAAAGCCTAGAATCTATATAATATTGACCCGGTTTAGGCCCGTAGATACGGGTCAACCCGAAGATCTACAGCATGTTGTTTGACCCAGTCATTCAATTTAAGAATGTTAATTTTAGAATCTATGTAATTTTTTTTCCGTTGTAATATTTTAATTTAAGAATGTTAATGTTATTATTTGGTTTTATTGAATTATTTGAGTTAATTATCCGTTGTGATGTGTCTTAAAATGCCAATGAGGTATTTGATTCTAATCTTATCCAGCTCTTTTTGGTTACTAGGAAAATGTGGTTGGATCTTGACTTGAATTGGAGAAAATGTTTTCTATGGAAAGTGGAAACAAAATGAGACTGCCAAGCTGAATGGCTTAACCAACCCGAATCTTATCCTTGCCGGAAATGTCATGTTTATTCCCAGACATAACTTTGCCATTCAAATGATCCATGATTGATTGCACTTGTGTATTGAGATGAATGCAGTTCAGCAACTAATTCTCACTCCTTTTTTTCGCCATTGACATTTGACATTTTATGGACAGCAGTAGGCTTTTAAAAGTTTACCTTGTCTAAACAACATATAGTATTAATTTAATACAATCCAATTCAATACAATAAAATAGTCAAATTCAATCTCGCATACCAAAAGGTGCTCTAATATATTACATTTATAAAGAAATTTATACAAAAAGACATGAAATGGAGATACGACAAAAACAGAAACCTAATAACAATTAATCTCTATCATCATCCAATATCAATGAAACATCTTTTATCTTTATCAATAACAATTACAGTAAAAAATAAAAAACCAATAGTACAAAACAATGGTCGATTATTAATAGAATATGTCTCCACAAAATGATGGCAATCAAGTGAGAGAGCATTATTATTAGTATCCACCTGCATCTGCATCAGCATCCATTAGTACAATACAAATTCCACCATTATTGACACCAATAATGGTTAAAGGTGATTATTCAAAAGGATGGCAATCAAGTGAGAGCCTTTTTAGTATCCACCTGGGTCGATGAAAGATGGATTTGTGGAATATAGACCTATGTTCAATCACAATCCTCTGCTACCATCTTGTTTGTACAATCCAAAAACCCCTATCAAATGTCCAAGTAACATTAGAATTACGAATGATTTCATTTGATTTCATTTGGCTCAACCTAAATAGCCAAAATAGCATCATAAAACATTGGATTAATACAAACAGTTGAAGACATTAATTACCTGTAGTGCACTAACAACATGACACTTGTCCATAATTGTCTTCGACATTTCTTGGGGCTGATTCAAATGCTCTAATATAAATTGGACATGCTGCTTTAGTACAAATTCCGAATTCTGTTAACAAAATGAACATATCTTACAACTTGCATCACTAATGCAAAACTTGTCACAAACAAGTGGACTAAAAAAATAGTGGCTGAAATTATTTGGCAAAAAAAATGTCATCGGGCACTTCTAACAGCTATATGTAATATGTAATGACAAGAGCAAAATTAAGCTTATCTAACGACGCGTAGACTCTTGGTTGAAACTTTATAAATCATTACTGTATACTGTATAGGTTTACAAACACACACATACATACCTTTGATCTAATGTTATTATCCCAATATGTATACTTGAAACCTTCAAGTTTTCTGGTTTTGCATAGGTTATCAATAAAAATCTGCGTTGGTTCCAACTAATAGAATAAAAAGAAAATAATATAGTCAGGTATGAGAGGAGATAATCTTGAGCTGAGAAATCATTACATAAAACTCACGAAAGGTTTAGCATCGCGTTGCCACGCATAAGGAGTGCCAACAACCAAACACACTAGATTATGTTTAGAGATCTGCATAATTTGTAACAGTAGATATTAGATATAAGATTATGTGTTGGCTCACAGTAACATAATAATAACAACATAGATCAGTAAAAAGCTAAACTTACCAAAGATTGAAATATATCAGCCATGGAAGTCATATTAGTTTCCTGCCTATGCAAACCTCTGCTATGATAATGATGACAAAATTCAAATTAGACGTTAATGAAAAAACATAAACATAACAACATTACATATTGATTGATATATTCATAACTATAGTACCTTAAAGGTATAGCAGTTAAGTTTTTGCAGTCGGAGACGGCCAGGGAAACATAGTTATCGCTAACATCCAAACCTAGCAACCGACCATGTTTCGAAGCTTTGTTCATCAAAATATCCTTGAAAACATCCTTGTAGAGAGTTACAGGCCTCAGGAACTTCATCTACCAGTGAATGAATTATTTCATGAAGAAGACAAGCATTCAATATTTAAACACACAACAACAATTACTTTAAAGTCATAATTTTTATCCAGAAAGAAATTTTAAAGTTCCAGAGACACTCTAAGAGCATCTCCAATGGTAATGTGGCTTGCATTTGAAAAAATGGTGATATGTCAACATTGTCAA
This sequence comes from Acer saccharum, assembly GCA_030490815.1. NCBI lineage: Eukaryota > Viridiplantae > Streptophyta > Magnoliopsida > Sapindales > Sapindaceae > Acer > Acer saccharum. The sequence continues at coordinate 42,655,734 of CM059871.1, forward strand.
GTCAATTGCTTCATATGTGGCATGTAACTAAACTTGATAGACATCCAAATAAAAAAGTGGTCTCCAATGCTTCACTTGTAAAATATATATTTTTAATGACGTGTCAATTTATTATTGGTCTTCTTAAATATATTTTAGAATTGTTGAATAAAATAAGGTAAAAGACAGAGTGGTTGCTAACTGGACCAACAAGATGGCCGTCCAACACACCGTCTGAAATCGGAGAGTCATGTTGACAGCCTCTAAAAAAAAAGTTGCCACCTCATCTTGAAGTTGTACTAGAGAGGTTGCATTGGAGATGGATTTTTTAACAAAATGGATGTCCATCCTACGTGGCATCTAATTTTTTCACAACCCACATTAGCATTGGAGATGCTCTAACCTGTGAAATAAATCAATATTTCCGACGACAGTGCTGAATAGAAATATTAATTTATTTAAAAATAAATAATAAATTGACTTCTTCTTATATGCTTGTGATTGTGAAATTAGGGTCGAGGGATGGATGACAAGTTCAACTTATATGCCGAGAGGTCTAAAGATGGGCCGGATTATCTGGGTCCGGTTCAGTCCGGCCCTTTATTGCATTAGGTATTAATTTAGAATTTAGATTGATACATTTTTTATAAATCAAAATGGGCCGGGTTTACCCTTACCCATACTCATTGACCAATAGCAGATAAGACCCATGGCCATGGAGAAGTAATTGACTGATAAGTGATAACTTATACCTCAGCCCACCGATCATTTGAATGTTTGGACAGTCCAACAAATCATCTGACATGCTAAAAATCAATTCAATTATTCGGGCTCAAATATTTTTTTTTTTTTTTTTTTTTTTTTTTTTGACAATATTTATCTAATCACCTATTCAAGTTTTTTTTTTTTTTTTTTTTTTTTTTAAACCTTTTGTCGTTAGTAGGATTTTAGCTGTTGACTTGGGACTTGAGAGTCATTTACCCAATCTCAAACCCGTCCATCTACTAGCTGAGTTACGTTTATGGAGACTGGGTCAAATATCTCTTTGTAACCATGTTCAAAATCACTCCAAATAATAAGCACATAAAATATCAAATATCAAGAGAATCAATTGAACATAAAATAAAATTGAATTAAGTTATAAAAAATTAAAAAAATAAAAAAACTTCTAATTTGGAAAACAGGTGCAACACCAACATTATTAAAGGGTATTGTTTCACAACATATGTTATTTTCTTCCCAAATTTTGAGATGGGGCACGGACCCCACCTAGTCCTCAAGGGTCCAACCCAAGTGATAATTGAATAGGTAAAATGGAATATTTCGAAGGGCAATATAGGAACCTACATATGGATATGGGTACGGGATATGGATACGGGATACGGATATAGATACGGCACGATACAGGGATACGGTAAATCTTCAAAAACTAGGATACGGATACGGCAGGATACGTCTATTAAAATAATATATGAAAACATATTTGATAATTTATTCAAAATAAAAACATATTCAGAATCCAAATAAAATATGTCATATAACTACATAAGTCATAATAATGTAACATATTACAGGATCCAAATAAAACATGTCACATAAGACGAACATATTACAAAATCCAAATAAAACATACGTCACATAAGTCATAACATATTGCAAAATCCAAATAATACATAAAAAAAAAATTCATAAAACATATTTTAAATTCCTAATTAACTTCGTTATCATCATTCATATTGTTAAAAAATATAAATAATTTGCCTCTAACTCTGGTTCATCAAGAGAAAGGTTTGCAATCTCAAATATCCTGGTATTCTCCATGTCAATGGAATTAAAACCAAAATTTTCTTACAATTTCATTTTGACTCCTAAAATTTTGAAATTATAATTTGACCCCGTTTATACTAAAATAATTATAATATTGCCCAAAACGTATCCTCTGAGTATCCCCTAAGTATCCTTCAAGTATCCCCCAAGTATCCTCTAGTCAAACTTGTGAAAAAATCAACGGATACGCCATTTGGCGTATCGGATACGTATCCTGAAGTATCCGGGAAGTATTTGAACTGGATACGAGTTCGATACGAGTTACCTTCACCAAATGGAGTATCCGTGCTTCCTAGATAGGAACATAAATTGGTTTTTCAAGCGAACCCCTTTGATTATCCATAGAAAAACTACAATGGGGACTGATATAATCTATATTTATTTGTCAATCGGTTAAAAAATGGATTTGAAAGTTCATAAATGTTTTTCATATTTAAAAATTTACTCTTTGAGATAACTTTATGAAATTTTCGTCACAGACAGGACTTTTGGATGATATTTAGAGAAAACGTCCAGACATATCAAACGTTGTTGTGATCCAGGTGATCCGTCCTTCACTGTCAGCTCCAAGGAACGTAACAAAAAAAAATAGATAAAGAGTGCATTTACAAGTCATGGCATTGAACTTCACATTGTCTCTGTGCCTCATAGAAGCCATTTTTCTATCTTCCATAGTCTGAGTTAGGGGTGGGCGTGGGTAGGTTTGGGTTGGGTTTGATAATACCCAAACCAAACCATTTATAAGGTAAAACCAAACCAAATCAAACCAATAAAAATCGGTTTGGTTTAGCGGTTTAAGAACATAATTACATTATTTTTTACTTGAACAGACAATAATATCAATATAAGTAGTTAAACTCATTATCAATAAAATAAACTATTTATTATCTAACATGTAGAAGAGAAATTATCTTGTATATAAATGCGAGTCAGATAAGATTTGCCTTTGTCAATAGCAAAGTTAATTTGCTTACTTAGGTTTATTTTTTTTTTTTAAGGAAATATTTATATTGTTATTAACTTATTATAATTGCCTTCGCAAAGCAATTTGGTAGAGTCGGGTCACGGGTGGCCAGAGGGCTGGGTCATGATACGGCATGAAGGGATGAAACACAATTAAATTGATCTACTCATTCCCTTATCATCAATCACAAGATTAAATATGATCTAAATTGTATGTCTAATTGCAAACCCAAATGCACGCGAACCTAATAGTTGTTTATGGAATAAACATAAAAGAAATATATGAATACAAAGGATGAACAAAATTATATCGTTTAATGCGTTTGTACGAAACAATAAAAATAATAGTTACTGTGTTGGAAGATGGATTAATAAAATAGATAATTATTTCTAGTATTTAATACATATAAAACTTGAAATTCACTTTAAAAATAAAATAAAAATTATTCTATGCAGAAGCCAAACGCTCCCTAGCGGGTCCAAAACAGTGAGAAGGTAGGCCGTTTTGGAGAAAAGACGCCGTATTTTGAAATGCATAAAACAATCCATTCCTCGTCCAAAAACCATCTCTAAAACCCAGTTGGCCGGTTGATAGTTGAAAACAGACACAAAGATACACAGAGATAGCAATGGCTTTTGCTTTATCTACAAGCGCTTCCACTTCCATAGCTCCCCAGAGCTTGTTTTCTTCCGGTTCTTCTCACAACCACTACCGGCTCAAACCGTCCGGTCTAGTTCTGCCACGTCACACTTTGTCCCGCTCCACTCTCGAATTCTCGCGCCGTCGAAACCAAGACCCTGCGATCAAGTCATCGTCTTCGAAGAAGAAGAAGGTAAGTGATAAAAAGAAGTTAATTTTATTCGGTAAACGTTTTCAAGTTTTAACATTTTCAAAATTTTCTCTTCTTTTAGGTTGTTTAGTGCCAGAAAGTCTTATTCTTTGCTTAGGATTGATGAATTTGTGTCAAAATTGTACGGAGGCTGATTTGGATTGGAGGTTTGTTTTTGCATGAAATGGGATTCACAAGTTCAAACACTTGCTGTTCTTATTGGTAGTGCTAGAAATTGTTTTTCTTTGCTTAGGATTAGTTAAATTTCGATTCAAAATTGTATTTGTGTAAAGTACTTATAAAATGGTTTTTGTTTTTAATCTAGAAATTGTTTCTGATGATAATATCCCTTTGTTTTAATCTAGTTTTCTTGTCCCGTTTTATCCGAAACTGTGCTTATTGTAGTTATGATGGAAAATTATTGGCCACTTTTTATGTCATTTGGCTGTTATGGAGTATTTGTATCTCTTTTGATGTTATGTCTACTTATCCAATATTACAGGCAGCGCTGGAGTTAGTCCAGCATACTAAAATCGACAGGCCACTGGTAACTTCATTAAGATTCAACATGATTACAGACTGAAACATGAATAATATAATAAATCGAATTTAAAATGCATTCAAACCCAACTCTGATAAAAAGTAATGCAGATCAGGCCTTCAGCTTCTATGTAATCTTTTATCGGTATAAGAGTTAAATGATTAAAGAAACTAAGGGTGCGTTTGTTAACGTTTTCAGAAACTGTTTTTTGTTTTCTGAGTTACAAAAACAGGAAAAACCTGTTTGGTAGATGATTTCAAAAAACTGTTTTATAAAATATTGAGAACAGTTTTCAGTTTTAATGAACAAAAAATTGAGAACTCTGAGAACAACAATTTGTTGTTTTCAGTATTCTTGAAAACTTTTTTTTAGCAATAAAATTTACTCAAACCAAATCTATCTTGTGGATCTTCATGGATCTACATCAAAAAGATGATGATGATTTCGATAGGTTTGATGATGAAAATTAAATTTATTTATTATTTAATTTTAATTTTTTTTAGTTTTAATGTTTAATTATTTTAATATCACTTTATCATTATTTATAATATTAATCTTTTAAAAATGATTTTAAAAATATTATACTAAACACATTTTTTATGTTTTGATTCTCCGAATATCGTTTTCAACCATTGCTACCAAACGCGTTTTTGAATTCAAAAAATCCAAAAATCAGTTTTTCAAAAACTTCAGATTACAAAAAAACAAAAACTGAAAAACGAAAACGTTACCAAACGGCCCCTAACTCTTTATTCAAGAAACTTGTACTATCTGAAAATGAAGAAAATTTCGGACTTCTATACCTCCTATTGTGTTCGTTTATTAACGAATGACCAAACTAGAGTACTCTATACATTCCTATTCAATTACAGTACTGTTCAGAAGTAACAAAACCAAAACAATAAACTTAGATGACAGCCAAAAAAAGCACGTAAACTGAAGGACAGCTTAAAATTCAACACAAAAAATGATCGAGACATCAGCTTTCGAGTCACCAAGATCACTTTCAATCATCACCACCTTCATCAACTATAAAAACAACCTAATATTTCATATTCCATGCAACCAAATGACCAATTGGCAATTAGACACCAAGTCCACCGATCTTCAGGATTATCAATAAATTAATTTACGATTTATATCCACAAGCTCAATATTCCTATAACAGCTTTCAAACAACACTAAATGAAGTGGCAGTTGGCATTTAGTAATTAGTAGCATCAAATTTGACTTCTTGACTTTCGATTTACGATACCCAGATGCTAGAAAATGACGATAAGCAAAGTTTGAATAAAAAGTAAGTGCATCGAAAAAGGTTAAATTTGCTATGAGACCCAGAAGCTGAAACGCGAACAAAAAAGAAAATAAAAGCAACCCAGATGCAGAAAAACAGTAATTAATTGAATGAAATAGTGTAATTTTGAGAATTATACCTGAAAAGTGGGATCTGAAGAAGAATTAAAAAGAAATAAACGCGAGCTGCTATCGACGTAATATTGCTCGTCCATCCTTTTGATGACGACGACGATGATGGAGTTGCCATTACAGAGAGAAATTTAAAGAGAAAAGTCGCACTCTACTTGAGAAGAGATGGTGCTTGAAGACGGGTCCTAATGCAGCTAATCAAAGTCGAATTTATTTAAATATAATAATGCTCAGACTGACCAGAGAGAAAATACAACGACAAAGACGAAGTCTTCTACGACGTCGTTTCGCTTAACATATCATTAGGGACTGTTTGGGTAAGCACCAATTGTTTTTTTTTTTTTTTTTTTAATCAGAAATATTTTTCACAGTAAAAGAATTTTATTTTTTGAAAGATTCATGATAACCAGAAGGACTTACAAATCACATTGGACGGCAAAATTATCCTGAACAAACTTAACAACAGCTGAAGAAACTTTCTCTATCTAGACCAATTTCTACTCCTTTGAAAAAACCAATTGAGCTAATGAAAGTGCTACAGAATTAACTTCTTAAAAAGTAATATTAAATCCTACCATTTCTAACAAAGTGATCAAAACCACTCAAATATTAGACAAGGAAATGATTTGGATTTAATCAAATTAATAACAATTAATAATCTAAAATCGGATAAAACTTTATAATTTTTACTAACTCTAAATCCTTTAAAATAGTTCGATATCTCCACAATTTCAATAGAAAAATATGTAGAAAACCTTATATTTTCACACAATTAGTTATGACATATCTCTTATCATCTCGTATCACCACTACAACACCCAACGGTCCATTCGTAATTTTGATTTTAAAAATTAAAATAGATAAGTATTTATAGTATTTAATACATATAAAGCTTGAAATTCACTTAAAAAAAAAAAACAATATTATTCTAAACATAACCGCATAAGCCAAACGCTCCCTAGTGAGTCCAAAACGGTGAGAGGAAGGCCGTTTTGGTGAAAAACGCCGTATTTTGAAATGCATAAAACAATCCATTTCTCCTACAAAAACCATCTCTAAAACCCAGTTGAAACTGGAAAGCGAGAATTTGAGAGCGAAAACAAACACAGAGATACAGAGAGATAGCAATGGTGTTTGCTTTATCTACAGGCGCTTCCACTTCCAGAGCTCTGCAGAGCTTATTTTCTTCCGATTCTTCTCACAACCACCACCGGCTCTTCGCGGGAGACCTCAAATAGCCCGGTCTGGTTCTGCCTCATCATGTTATTTTTAAATCAACAATCTGGTCAGAATCTGTAGAAAAACGGAAAGCAAAACAACACAAACCAACACCTAGAAAATCGGTTAGGGAAAAACCGAGGCCTGTGTTTCACACGGTGTCTTTAAGACGATTTTGCCGTATATTACACCGTATGTGTATAGCGATCGTTTTCCATGATACAACGGTTTAACAGTGGAAATGCAAAGCACAAGCCACTCTCAGCGAACTCAAACCGAGCTCAAACTTACCAAGAATAAAGAAGAGAAGAGAAAAGAAGAATTTCGGATTCTATGTGTAAATTTTTTTTGGATGGTAGATATGAAAAGAACACTAGGGTATTTATAGGCAAAACCGAAGCTTTTTGAATACGATTCTTGGTTCTTGGTGAATAAGCAAAAACGAAGCTTCTTGAATACGATTCTAGACCGAAGCTTCTTGAACACGTTTCTGATTTTAATAAGGAAAATAATTTAAATAAATAATAATTAAAAGGCCCGATTCTGTATTTTTGATGACCAAGCAAGAATATTTGAATCCAAACAATTAAAGCTTTCCTTATTCTTCAAGCAAAAACGTTGACTTAGGGAAGTGGTAAAAAGTCAACTAGACTCTCACGGTCCAATCGGAGCGGCATTCGTGTACGCAGGACGCACCCACACACGAGTCGTGCATTCGAAGGTTCGAGGTCCATGATTTGCACCCCCCCCCCCCCCCCCCCCCCTGCGTGCGCTAGAGAGAGCCTCTATGCCACACATATGTTGATAACTCCTATCACACATTTACTTATATACTACATATAAGTTTCTTCCCTAGCCAATGTGGGATGTGCTATTGTTCACCACATTTTGGGCTCACCTTGAGACTCAATTTCTTATTCACCAATTAACCATTTTGTGAGTTTAAGTATACCAATTTGAAGCTCTCACGGTAGAGAATTCGAATACACTTTAATATTTCATTTCCATGGATTTAATCATACTCAATTTGTTCTCTCAAATTAAGAGTTTATCACAAAATTTTCCAACAATCCCCCACATGAATGAAATTGATCTAGGAGACACGAAAGATGATGTTTGGTAAGTTCAAACAGTCGAAACCTGCATAGGATAGGTAGGTGTTACCCTTTGAACCTTCCCTTGTAAAGGTATGCTTACTTTACTGGCTGATCAGTAGATGTGGTATCCTTGAACTGTTCTGCCGTTTTATGTAAATGATCACACACCTCACACAGGTATCTTCTAGACCCGATTTGGTTCTCATTGTTATGTTCATTTTGGCCATAAACATGTGCCTGGTTCTGTGAGAGTTACTGGAGAATATAGCCCTTCACTATTCTCTTTTAGAAGCGGTCCCACTTCTTTCTCACGTAGATGATTTCTTAATTAAGAGTAGCCCGCATTACTCTGCTTGGATTTCCATAGCTTGGAATTTCGACACATAAGAATCGTTAAAAACATAGTTTAACCTTTTCCCTACAGGCATCACTGTTTCATCATAGGAATGGACTTGAGGGTAACCTCCACAGCGATCCAACTCAGTCTTACAACTTGGTTGTCCCATTGAACCTAGATTTTGAGATCTCCAATCAACTAGGTTAGGTGTCCATTGTATTGACTTTTTATCTCATGGGCCTTAGTCCTATTCTCATTGATGATGTTTTAACCAATTCTCTGTTTAACCCTTTGGTTAGTAGATCCACAATGTTATCTTTTGACCTTAAATAGTCAATAGTGATAACCCTAGTTGAGATTAGTTGTCTAATGGTATTATGTCTTCGACGTATATGTCTAGACTTCCCATTATATATGTTGTTCTGTACTTTTCCTATTGCTGATTGACTATCACAGTGGATGCAAATCGCTGGCATAGGCTTTGACCACCTTGGAATATCCTCTAAGAATTGGCGTTGCCATTCAGCCTCCTCACCACATTTATCTAATGCTATAAATTCAGATTCCATGGTGGATCTGGCTATACACGTTTGTTTGGAGGATTTCCAGGATACAGCCACACCTCCTAATGTGAACACATACCCACTAGTGGATTTTGAATCTTTCATATCAGATATCCAATTGGCATCAGTGTATCCTTCTAGAACAGTAGGATATCTGATATAATACAGTCCATAATTACGAGTGAATTGTAAGTACTTCAATACTCTTACTATTCCTTTCCAGTGATCAGTTCCTGGATTACTCATGTATCTGCCTAATTTGTTGACTACATTAGCTATATCTAGTCTTGTACAACTTGTTAAGTACATCAGACTTCCTATCACTCGAGAATATTCTAGTTGAGAAACGCTTTCGCCCTTATTCTTGGATAGGTCTAGATTTGTATCTACTGGTGTTCTGGAAATTCCAGAATCATTTTTGTTAAATTTCTCAAGAATCATGTCAACATAGTGTGATTGACTTAGTATGAGTCTGCTAGATGTCTTTGAGATTTTCATTCCCATCATTACATCAGCTGGTCCCATATCTTTTATATCAAATCTTGATTTCAACATATACTTGGTAAATTTGATCATTTTATCATCAACAATGAGCATGTCATCAATGTAAATGCACACAATGACATAACCATTTTCTGTATCCTTGACATAAACACATGTATCACATTCGTTGATTTTAAAACCATTTGACGTCATAGCATTGTCAAATTTCCCATGCCATTGTTTTGGTGCTTGCTTTTTTACCAATGTACAGACTTTCTTTCCTTGTCCTGGAGCAGAAAAACCCTCAAGTTGTTCCAAGTAGATTTCTTCATCTAGATCTCCATTTAAGAAAGCTATTTCCACATCCATTTGATGTACTTCAAGATTTCGTAAAGCTACGATTGCAAGTATCATTCTAATGGAGGTTATTCTTGTCACAGGCGAATATGTATCAAAGTAGTCTAGGCCTTCTCGTTAATTGTAACCTTTAATTACAAGTCTGACCTTATACTTATCAATTGATCCATCTGCTTTCATCTTTCTCTTGAAAATCCATTTGGATCCTAGCGGTTTACATCCCGGAGGAAGATCTACTAATTCTCAAGTACGATTTTGAAGGATGGAATCAATTTCACTCTTAATAGCCTCTTTCCACAAGAGTCCTTCTGAAAAGCTTACTGCTTCTTTAAAAGTTCGAGGTTCACCTTCTAACAGATGTGTCATAAAATTCGAACTAAAAGACGTTTCCATCCTTGCTCTTCTGCTACGTCTAGGTTCATCCTCAACTTCATTTTCTTTTTCTTGTTCTTGGTCCTTACAACTATCAACATGTGTTCGTTTTGACGAACTTGCTTCTTCATTGGAAATACATGTTCAAAGAACGTTGCATTTCTAAATTCCATTATAGTGTTTTTGTGTATATCTGGTATGTCAGATTTATAGATCAAGAATCGATAAGCACTACTATTTTGTGCATATCCAATGAAAATGCACTCAACAGTTTTCGGACCTATTTTCACCTTCTTAGGTATAGGTACGACCACTTTGGCAAAACACCCTCACATTCGTAAGAATTTATAGGAAGACTTTATTCCTTTCCATAGCTCATATGGGGTCTTGTCTTCTTTCTTTAGGGGTACCTTATTTGAAAGGTAATTGCTAGACAATATAGCTTAACCTCACATGTTCTAAACAATCAAGAACTTATCAGAATTGTATATTTCTTTCAAGGAATGATTTTTCCATTCAGTAACTTTGTTTTGCTAAGGGAAATATGGCACAGTGGTTTGATGTATGATTCATGTTATGCATATATAATTCACCAAACGGTGCTTCATATTCACCACCCCAGACGCTTCTCAATGATATCAGTCACCTGGAAGGTTTCACTTAAGGATATCCCTTCTCATGCAGAATCACCTGAAGCTCTTAGAGTCCCTCATCTTGTTATCAAGAAACCGACTCATAACAAACCTTTTGGATTTGACATCTTCAGTCTTGCATTTTCAGTCTAACGACTCTCATAGTTCTTTTGGCTGTTTTCTTTGAAAGTATATGCTATACAACGAATATAACAACCCGTTCAGTATGTAGTTTTGGCACAAAAATTCCGAACGGTTCCGTGCATCAATAGCATTCATATCTGAACATCTCACTCTTAACCACTATTGGGTTTAAGAGCATCTTTAGTCAAAAACCTAACAAGATTTAGCGTGGTTAATTAGAACAACATCTTCTGCTTCCACCACTCAAGGTTCACATGACTCACATACTGGCTCATTACCAGATCTCCCATGTTTTCCACGAATGAGTTGATGGTCGGAAGTCGATGTTGCCACACTTGGCCCCAAGATAGGCATATCTCCCACAAGCACTGAATTAACAACTGAAGTGTTTAGTCCGACAGTTGGATTAGCACTAGGAGTTTCAAGTGGAACACTTGTATTCACATTTGATTTATCCACCACAATATCAGGAGGAAATCAACTGAATTAATTTTGAAATTAATTCTCATTAAAATAGGCAATATTAAAGTCAAATCAGTTTTGTTTTGAATTCAAAATTTAACGTTTCTATTAATCCGGAATTAATAGAAATAAATCATCATTAAATTGATAATTACAATTTTGAAGTTCAAAAATTGATTTTGACACTAATCACCATTTTACACATCAAACTTGTTACCACGGTTGGTCTTAGGAGCCTCACGAGTTAAGAATCTTGCAAGATTCAAGATTTAACATCTTTCATTGCCATCTCTTGAAATTCAGACCATTGAATTTCTATGGTTTCTCCATATGGTTCAAAAGGATCGAAATCGGAGATACAAACAAATTCACCGTTGTGGACCTGTGGTATTCATTTGACCCACAAAAGGGTTCACCATCGGGTCAGTCAATTGACCCACAATTGGATTGACTACCGGAGTCTCTTCAGTCACGCTCGGGTTCACAGTTGAAACCACATCAACTATTTTAGAACCACTAATATATTAGTAAGATATATATAACGATATATCAAACAAAGATATATCACACACCGTCGTAGTATTGTTTATCAAATAATTGACATCAAACAATTCAAAATATGAGGCACTGGTAATTTTTATATATCAAACCAGAACATATACATCAATATGTCAAATATTGATTTATAGTGTGTAAAACACTAGTTTTGTATTTTAGATATAACACGTATATCTATAAACCGGTGCTGCCCTTGGTGTAATCAATGTACCAAAGTAAACTTTATATTAGTTTTACAATGATAGTATACCAAACACAGAATTAATAACCGGAATATATCACATACAAACAACCAGTATATTTAACAATATATCAAGCAAAGGTTGTAAACCCACTGATATATATTCATACATACTCGTATATATATAACCAGGTTTGTATCAGATGGTATAACCAATATATAACAATTATAATATAATTATAATTGCACTGATATCAAACATTTCGAGTTAGTATATCAACACTGATATATAAATTAATTTTGTTTGTATCTAGCACTGGTTTTGTATATAAAACACAAACCCACGTAATTTATAATACTGATATCTCAAATATAGTGTATGAACAAGTGCTGCACTTGGATTATATAACAATATAATCATTTATTCCACTTGATATCTGACAGTGATATCAATTATCAAACAATAATACTTTCAGAATCACGAAAAATATTATATATATGTTATATGACAATACCGATATCAATTAGTTGATAACAAGTCTGTGAATCAACATTAGATTCCAGATTTCACACTTGAAATCATAGTGACGCAAAAGGATTCCATTTTTTTTTCGAGAAGAAAACACAATCAGTGCCATATAAACCCAATTGTCCAAGCGAAGTCACAATTGATTTCCAAATCAGTGTCTGAAGGTAGACCCGATTTTCGAATGGTAAACCAGTAATTGGTTCGAAATCAGTGTCTGAAAACAGAACTAATTTCCACTGTCAAAACTGAATTAAAACGTGATGTTTGAATAAACACAGTGTGTGAAACCAATCTGTTTTAAGGTCCAGAAACCAGAAAGTTTGAAGTAGAGGAAAATCTTTTAAAAGGAATAGGTTAGAAATTGTCTTAAGATTGTTATTTTTAAATCAACAATCTGGTCAGAACCTGTAGAAAAACGGAAAGCAAAACAACACAAACCAACACGTTAGAAAATCGGTTTGGGAAAAACCGAGGCCCGTGTTTCACACGGTATCCTTAAGACGATTTTACCATATATTACACCGTATGTGTATAGCGATCGTCTTCCATGATACAACGGTTTAACGGTGGAAGTGCGAAGCACAAGCCACTCTCAGCGAACTCAAACCGAGATCAAACTTACCAAGAATAGAGAAGAGAAGAGAAGAGAAAAGAAGAATTTCAGATGCTATGTGTAATTTTTTTTTTTTGGATGGTAGATATGAAAAAAACACTAGGGTATTTATAGGCAAAACCGAAGCTTCTTGAATACGATTCTTGGTTCTTGGTGAACAAGCAAAAATGAAGCTTCTTGAACACGTTTTTGGTTTTAATAAGGAAAATAATCTATCTTTCCATACATAACCGAAAAATGGAAAAGATTCTTCAAGAGTCTCAGGTCCTAGAACAACAATGCACTTCTCGGACCGAGAGAGCGGAACTGCTTGGCGTTGCATATTCGAACTCATTAAAGCCCGATTCGCATCATTAGGCTCGATAAAAGGAATGAGGTAAGCTCCAATAGAAAAATATTGGAAGGGAGAAATACTTCGAAGATGAACCCGTTCCCACGAAATAGTCAGGAATTCTTGACGATATCGAGTCGGAACAACCTGTTCTTCCTGAATACCCTGACTCAGCGCCAAAGAATTTCCTACCGCTACCATATAGTATTCATCTATACTTGGTCATAAATAAAGCATTCGTATCTTTTTCGATTTCTCAAAGATTTCATAAAATGGGCTTTCTAGAGACCCCCAATAACCAATTCTCGCATGAATTGCTAAGGATCCAATAAGTCCAACATTGATTCCTTCAGACGTGTCAATTGGGCTATTTTGAAGCCATTGAATCAGAATAAAGTATTCTCAAAATTTTCCATTGATACGACATGTTGGTTTTTCCATTCATTCCTTTCAGGATCAGTCGTGGTCTTACAAACTCTCCCGATGGTATGGACGAATCCTTTGTTTCATATAAATGTGTAAAAGATGCTAGCCGCACTTAAAAGCCGAGTACTCTACCGTTGAGTTAGCAACCCGAATAATTCGAATGGGTGGATACAATCGGAATAAAAAAGAAATAAAAGAAAAGAAATGAAATTGCACAACGGAATCAAAATATTAAATTAGCAAGAAATCGACTAACAAAATTTAGAATCGATTGGGAACATAAAAAAAACTTCTTGTATAACAGTGAATCCAGCGAACCCATTACTTTAATTTTGAATGAAGTAAAGAAAAAAACCAAACCTCTGTTACCTGCTAGTGGAGGAAGACCTCCTAGGGATAAGAGACATAGAGCTAAAGAGAGAGCCAAAAAAGGATCTTTTGTGTATAATCCCGCATAATCTCGAATGTTATCAGTTCCGGTACGTAGACCAAATGATACAATGCAAGCAAAAGTTCCTAGATTCATGGAGATATAGAATAGCATATAAGTTATCATGCTCGCATATCCACCATTTGAGTCTCCAACAATTATTCCAATAATTACATATCCGATTCGACCTATGGACGAATATGCAAGCATACGTTTCATGCTTGTTTGAGTAATAGCAATGAGATTCCCTAATATCATGCTAAGAATAGCTAGGATTTCCAGAAGAAGATGCCATTCGTTTGATGAGAAATAAAAAAGAATATCGAAAATTCGAGTGGCTGAAGCTGAAGCAGCTACTTTCGAAGTAACAGAAAGAAATGCCCTTACTTTACACATTCTCTTACTTTGAAATTTTCTGAGACTTTATTCTTTCATCTTCTTTATAGAAGTTTGTTTAACAGACCTCCATTAGTTTTCTGGTTTCTAGTTATCCACATTTGATTATGTGAAGTGTATATTTTGATGATGTGAAAATTTTGATTTGACTTTATGATCCCTTAGATGAATGAATTGCAAGCCACTGAATATGAAGTATGTTTTACAATTTTTGTTTTAAAATGGTTAAATATCTTAATGTGAAACACTGTTTTCATCTCTAATGTGTTTTGACTCTATTTTTGCAGTAGGGTGGCTGAATTTGAGAGGAAAAGATTAAAGGCGTTCAATTTTTTTCTATGTTAATCTTTTTCTGAATGTTAAAGGATTTTTTTTTTTGCAAAATTGTGTGTAATAATTTGACACTATAGATTAACCCTAAACCAATTGGTTCTTGATGTTGGAGAATTGTTTACAAATGTCAGAATTTCCCTGTTCTTTATTAGCAATTTGTGATGCTTCTTTTGTTACGTCCCTCGTTAGCGCTTGTTGTATGCCTCTCTCTCCCCTGCAGAACCCTCTGCCTCCTAAGGTTTTGAACAAATCTGAGTTTAGGATAGGGTTTTAGATAAACAGATAATTGTTTTCGTTTGGCCAGAAATGGTTTCTGTTGATGGGGTAAGCGATGTTATTTTGGCCTCAAAATGGGATTTACTGGTTTCAGCAAAAACCTTGGCTTCTTCTATCAATCTCCCAACGGTAGGGGACCTTGAAGGGTTGGGAGATTGATAGAAGAAGCCACGGTTTTTGCTGAAACCAGTGAATGTTAAGAGGAGAAAGAATAGGCTTGTATTCTAATTCTAGCCAGAAGCAATGTATGCTCAATCTTCTCTTATTATACTTTTGCTGCATAGTGCATAATACGCAATATTAACTATTGTCATTTATTCGATGTGTGAATCATATCTTATCTACGAATAACAGTCGCTATCATCAAAAAATAAAATATAAACGCAATTGAGTATGGTGGGATTCTCAGTAGAAGGATTAGTGCATTTTCATGCATTTTCGCCTCTGCTTGTACCGTTGTAAATTTTATAAAATGATTATTATAAATTAGGGAGTTGGTGAGGGTATATATCGGTAGATCTGTAGTCCAACAATTCAAGTTTTCTTGAGTATCAACTCGTCCAACAATTCAAGTTTTCTTAAATACGAACTCGTAACATTGGTGTTGGCCTTTTGTGTGAAACTTCAGATGTGTAATAACTTAATTTCAAGGGCTGCAAGCAATTTGTTTATATGTGTGTTTTTGTTTTTATTTTATATTGGAAATTGTAGTTTCTTATTTCAAATATGTGGAATCTGAAACTGATTCCAATTTTCAATAGTTATTGAATTATTAAACTGTGTTTGGGTTAGATTTTGGGTAGGCCTACATCTTCGCAGTTTTGATTTTTGTCCGTCTATCGATGTTGGCATAAATTATGATAAGATTTATGGCATTAACGATATGTAATATCTTTTTAACCTCTTTTTTGGTATCTTCAATGAACCCTAATCTGGTGGAGGTTTGAACCCAGTTATTTTTAAGATTAAAAAAAAAAGTTCAAAATGATTTAAAATTTCAAGCTTATATTAAAGAAGGGGTAAAGTGGTAATCAGATCATAAGAGGAGTAGTTGATAATCAATGGGGTCTGCTTGGAAAACCAATGTGTGTTCCTATATTGCCCTTCTAAATATTCCATTTTACTTGTTCAGTTATCACACGAGACGGAACCACTTGAAGACTAGGTGGGGTCTGTATCCCATCTAAAATTTTTTATGTATATATTAAGTAACTGTATTTTTTTTTTTCACTTTATTCGATTTTATTTTTATATTAAATTGAATCTCTTGATATTTGATATTTTATATGATCATTATTTCGAGTGATTTTGAACATGGTTATCAAGAGATATTTAACCCGAACCAATTTAATAGATTTTACCTGAAATGATTCATTCAACAAATAGAAAATAATTTAATAATTCATTATTTACTAGGTTTTATTTTCAACCGATAACCAACTCATAAAACATTCAACAAGAAAATGGTTGGTATTTTGAGAAACCACTCTAACGTTGACGTCTCGATTAAAGCAGTTTTCAAGCCCTACATTGGTTGTCATGACTCATGATTCCCATGGTCAGTATACTAGCCGAGCCCAAATAGAAAATAATTTCTTAAAACAAAATAATCAAATAATGCATAGGGGATGAGAAGACATGGTTACCTGAAGCACATATGTACCAGAAAACATGTCAACAGTGGGTGGAGGACGGCGCCTCACAAGTAAATCCATATGATATTTAGATGTATATTCTGCACGCTGTCAACACAATCACAATGACTTATATAATTTGTATAACTAATAATGCAGAAGAATCAATATATATATATATATATATATATATATAGAAATAATAGCAAAATAATATTTTTGAGAAGTACACACAATGATACATGGGACAAACAAAATTAAGATTACTGAAGGGTTGCCAACATATACCTTTGATGCAACGTTGTCTTCCCAATATGTATACTTTAGATCTTTAAGTTTGCCCGTTTTGCACATTTCGTCGATGAGACCCTGATCAGAGTAAGGAATGTCAATTGATAAGAGAGGGAATAAGAGAATCTTGAATATATACGTATGACATGAAAACAAAAACTTACAACGGGATTCTTGCCAACAATTATGCCATCCACATCCAATTCACGTCCAGGGTCTCCGGATTCTTTAGACATCTGCACAAGAGAGAAGCAGAGAGTGACAACACAATTGTTACACAAGACATATGCCTCATAGATTTATTGAACTTACAAGAAAGTAAAAAAAGCAGTGATACAGAGAAATCAAAAACTTACATAACCTTCAATACTATTTACCAATTTATCCAAAAAGTTTTCGTCTCTAGGCCAATAACTGCACCATTAAGAACCCAATCACCAATCATAAACACAAAATACAATAAGTGTTTCTAAGGGAAAGAGTTGCTTAGTGAACAAAAGTATCAAAAAAATAATCAAATTTTCAACTTCAATGATTATGAGATACAAGTTAAGAAATTTCCCATATACAATTTGAATACAAGTTCTTTTTTATATATATAGTATATTCAATTTGAATACAGTTTTGTTTAGAATTTTGAAGTTAATCAACAAAGCGAAGCAAAACGCAGATAAGAGATGTCTTACCCAAATAGAAACGCTGACTTTTTGATGCCGTTTGATATCGACAAGCTCACATGCTTATCACAAACACTCAAACCAAATAACACAGTAGAATAACTCTTCACAGATTCCTCAAACAACTTCAACGGCTTCAGGAACTTCATCTACCATTCAATCCATGAAAAAAAATAAAATTAAAAAATACTGTTGAATTCAATCTATAAAACAATGACGACAGTTTCTAAAGATACCCAAAAGAAATTTTAAAGCCCCAGAGACACACACTAACCTGCGAGATATGAAAGATTTCCAACAGATTTTTCCGGCGATGCTACGGTGGAAATTGATTTTAAAAAATACTTTCGGCTGCAGCGCTGCTTGTCAAGTGAGGGATCAGAAGTTGAACTTATATGTGGAGACTGGAGAGGTATATAAAAGGGCCGGATTTTCCGGATCCGGTTCGGTCCGGTAATTTAAGGCCCTATTAGAATGGGCTTCAACTTTATAACATATATTATACGGCTAATTGCACCAAACTCCACCGATGTTGTTTTTTCTTACCGTAAACCGTTAAAAAATGGTAAAAGATGAAAATATTCTTGATGCATCAAAATTTATGGACAATGGAAACAAAATGCTTTTGATGGATTTTGTTACACCGATATCTGTTTTGTGTACATGCCACATTTTTATGCAATTTCGATTCCACGTAATGCATCTTCTATTGAATCGTGTTCTCCTTCACTATAGAAAACCATGAAAACCTTAAAAGAAACAGCCCCATTGTTCAATGTGAATTCTAATGTAGTCAATAGAATCGTTGATTGCAACTGCATGCTGCCTGGCCACGACAAGTACAATAGGCATATGGACTACATGGGGACACATGGAAGAAAGTCTCATCAAAATTATTTGTGGTGGAAAAACCAGCAAAGACATTGATTCCATCACAAATTGTTACATTGGACCTCTTATGTGGTTGTACTGATAGAGTTCTATTTACTTTTATGCCAAGCTAAATGGCCCAACCAACCCGAATCTTATCCTCGCCGGAAATGTCATGTTTATTCCCGAACCAGGCAGGAGAGACAAAACTTTGCTTTTCGGTTTGGTTCGTTTTTGTTATCATCAAATGATCCATGATTGATTGCACTTGTGTTGTGAGATGAATGCTGTTCAGCTACTAATCCTAATTAATTCTCACTTTTTTTTTTTTTTTTATCAAAAACTTTACCTTTTTATTTATTTATTATTATTATTATTATTATTTTAACTTACTGATTACTATTATTTAATTTCTATCTATTTATTGATTTTTCTAACCGATAAGGATGAGAATTAACCATTATAAAAATAGTAAAAAGACAAAATTACCCCTGATAGTCGAATCAACCTAAATCCAACACCGCTTCTTTTCAAGAACTAACAACCAAATACCAGGAACACTCGGTTTCTTGGGACTTATTTTCATGTCTTCCTTTCAAATTTCAACTTCATCTTTAACCTTCAATTATCTACCAGGTTACAGCCTCTTCATCCTCTAATTTTGAACCCATTGTTATATTCTTTTGTTATCTCCTCTGTTTTCTTTTTTCTTTTTCTACAAGTTATGAAATTTTGCCCTTTCTTTTGATTTGGAAACAAATTTGTCATATTAGTTTGAAATTCACTAGAAAAGTGACTATTTCTTTGTAGGGTTTGTGATGTGTTATGGTCTTGAAATGCCAACAAAGTATTGGATTCTAATTTTATCCAGCACTGATTGGTTACTAGGAAAATGTGGTTAGATTTTGACTTGAAATGGCTAAAATGTGTTCTGTGGAAAGTGGAAACAAAATGACGTGATGAGGTTAGTCCGGTGGTAAAACCCCTCATACCAGCACTACAAGGTTGCGGAATCCTCCTCTCCCAAAAAAATCCCGAATTTATGTAATATTATAGTACTAAAAAAAAAAAAAAAAAAAAAAAAAAAAAGGGTGGAAACAAAATGTTTTGGTGGATTTTGTTATATCAATATATGTTTTGTCTACACACCTAAGTTTTCATGCAACTTCGATTCCATGTAATTATTAATCATCAATTGAATCATGTCCTACTTCTCTATATTATGTCCTGAAGACCGGGAAAACCCTCTTTTAGAGACAGCCTCATGACCCGTCAAAGACAATCTATGTTGTAAAGAACCGTTGATGGTTTCTTGATTGTGATAAATTGCAGCTGCCTCTTGCCTGACCACGACAAGTACACTTCAAGTATACCCCAATATCCTTCCCAGTATTCATTTGAGATATATATCCTCATCCTCGCATCCATCCCCATTTCTAAATGACTTATGGTATTGAATCCGGAGATATTTAATTACAATTTATTCACAAGTTCATGGCTGATGTCAATGAAACTACTAAGCTAAATGGCTTAACCAACCCGAACCTTATCCTTGCCAGAAATGTCATGTTTATTCCCAGAGCAGGCGAGAGGCATAACTTTGCTTTTTAGCTTGGTTTATTTTTGTTCTCATCAATATCAGTGAAACATCCTTATCGTTATCAATGACAATAATACCAAAAAATAAAAAACCATTAATACAAAACAAATTCCACCGGTTAAAGATAAATTGAAATTCAAGGAGAAACAAATCTAATTCAATTACTGAATAATGGTGATTATTAATAGAATGTCTCCACAAAATGATGGCAATCAAGTGAGGGAATAATTATTAGTATCCACCTGCATCTGCATCCATTAGTACAATACAAATTCCTCCATTATTGACACCAATAATGGTGAATGGTGATTATTCAAAAGGATGGCAATCAAGTGAGAGCATTATTAGTATCCACCTGCATCCATGAAGATGGATTTGTGGAATATAGACCTATGTTCAATCACAATATATCCTCTGCTACCATCTTGTTTGTACAATCCAGGAACCCCTATCAAATGTCAAAATAACGTTAGAATTCTGAATTTCATTTGGCTGAACCTAAATATCCAAAATAACCTCATAAAACATTGGAATACAAACAGTTGAAGACATTACCTGTAGTGCACTAACAGCAAGACACTTGTCCATAATTGTCTTCGACATGTTTTGGGGCTGATTCAAATGCTCTAACATAAATTTAACATGCTGCTCTAGTACAAATTCTGAATTCTGTAAACAAAATGAATATATCTTACAACTTGCATCACCAATGCAAAACATGTCACAAACAAGTGCACTAAAAAAATAATTGCTGAAAAAATTAGGCAAAAAAATTGTCATTGGGCACTTCTAACAACTATATGTAATGACACGAGCAAAATTAAGCTTTATCTAATAGTCACAGTCTTCTATTAATGATGAATAATACACTCTTGGTTGGAACTTTACAAATCGTTATTGTAAAGGTTTACACACTCATACATACCTTTGATCTAATGCCAGTATCCCAATATGTATACTTGAAACCTTCAAGTTTTCCAGTTTTGCATAGGTTGTCGATAAAAATCTGCGTATGTTCCAACTAATCGAATAACAAGAAAATAATATAATCAGGTATTAGAGGAAATAGGAGATAATCTTGAGTTGAGAAATCATTACATAAAATAAAACTCACGAAAGGTGTAGCATCGCGTGTGTCCCACGTATAAGGAGTGCCAACAACGAAACACACAAGATTATGTTCAGAGATCTGCATAATTTGTAACAGTACAACATACATTAGATATTAGATATTAGATACGTGTTGGTAGGTGAAACAAAACACACTCACAGTCACATAATAATGACAATATAGAGCAGTAAAAAGCTAAACTTACCAAAGATTGAAATATATCAGCCATGGAAGTCATATTAGTTTCCTGCCTATGCAAACCTCTGGTATGATAATGATGACAAAATTCAAATTAGACGTTAATGAAAAAAAACCCTAAACATAACAAACATTACATATGTGATTCATAACATACCTTAAAGGCACAGCAGTTAAGTTTTTAGAGTCGGAGACGGCCAAGGACACATAATTATGATCACTGACATCCAAACCTAGCAACCGACCATGTTTCGAAGCATTCTTCATCAAAATATCCTTGAAAACCTCCTTGTAGATAGTCACGGGCTTCAGGAACTTCATCTACCAGTGAATGAATTATTTCCTGAAGAAGACAAGCATTCAATATTTAAACACACAACAACAATTACTTTAAAGTCATAATTTTTACCCAGAAAGAAATTTTAAAGCCCCGGAGACGCACTCTAACCTGCGAAATAATTCAATTGCCTTCTTCTTCTTCTTCTCTGCGGCGCCGCTTGTGATTGTGAAGTGAGGGTCGGGGGATGGATGACAAGTTCAACTTATATACCGAGAGGTCTAAAGATGGGCCGGATTATCCGGGTCCGGTTCAGTCCGGCCCTTTATTGCATTAGGTATTAATTTAGAATTTATCAAAATGGGCCGCCGGGTCTACCCTTACCCACACTCATGCGGTCCGGGTAAATACCAACGGCAGATAAGATCCATGGAGAAGTAATTGACTGACAACTTATATAAAAGGACTAATTGCACAAACGTCCCTAAGTTTAGGCATAATTGCATGTACATGAAACTTTTACCCCTAATTGCATAAACATCCCATACCGTTAGTTGACTTCCGTTAACTCTAACCGTTGACTACAATTTTAACCCACAATGAATAAAGTGCCCCTAGTTACCTATTTTATTATTTAAATTAATAACTAAAAAAACGAAACAGAAAAAACAAAAAAAACAAAATCAATCATTTTTTTTTCTCTTTCATTTTCTCAACCCCCAAACAAAATCTAAAAATAAAATTAACAAACAAAAACCAAAACTCAATCGCACAAATCAAAACCAAAACTCAAATCCTCAAACAACAACCAAAAATCAAATCCACAAATAAAAACCTAAGTCCATCAATTTCACAACCAGTTAACCACATCCATTTTAAAAATAAATAAATAATAATTTAGAACTTTAACCTAGAAAGTTAAAAATCTGCTCCAAACAGAACACTCCATGGAAGAGCAGATCCACTCCAATGGAGGCATGGAGCGTCGTTCCATCTTCAACGATGGAGTTTTTGTGGGATTGAGTTTTGGTTTTTGTTTGTTAAATTTATATTTTGGATTGTGTTTGGGGGTTAAGAAAATGAAAGAGAAAAAAAATAATTGATTTTGTTTTTTGTTTTTTGTCTTTTATGTTTCGTTTTTTTTAATAATTAATTAAAAAAACAAAATAGGTAACTAGGGGCACTTTAGTCATTGTGGGTTAAAATTGTGGTCAACAATTAAAGTTAACGGAAGTCAACTAATGGCAGGGGATGTTTATGCAATTATGGGTAAAAGTTCTATATGCATGCAATTATGTCTAAACTTAAGGGATGTTTGTGCAATTAGTCCTATATAAAATGATAACTTATTCCTCAGCTCACCAATCATTTGAATTTTCGAGGTCAAATATATATATATATATATATTACAATATTTATCTAAAGTTATTCCAAACCAATTGATGTCATTGCCTACTTTGATATTGGTTCACACAACACCATG
Organism: Acer saccharum; assembly: GCA_030490815.1. Classification (NCBI taxonomy): domain Eukaryota; kingdom Viridiplantae; phylum Streptophyta; class Magnoliopsida; order Sapindales; family Sapindaceae; genus Acer; species Acer saccharum. The sequence goes on from CM059871.1 coordinate 42,679,178, forward strand.
ATGAACCCTAAGATCCTTCCTCCCACCGCCTGGAAATCCTATGTTCGATACTTCAAAGCAGCAGACGGCCAAGTATTTACTACTAATCTGATTTAAAAAAACAAGATTGGTATCAAGCTCTTTTCATCTTACACCCTTTGGGTTCGTGTCATAGGAACACCATTACCGGACAAAGATATCCTAATTGGTTGGGATGTCTATTGCCAGTGCAAATCTCTTCGGATCCTTCCCAGTGAAATCAAATATAAGAGAGATTTCAAACCTTTCTCCAACATCCCAAAAATCTTCCCACTGTCTGTAATTCAACCCTCATTCCAGCATGTACAACAAAAGTTGCTACAATTTTGCGCTAATAGTCATGCTGATTTCAAACATCCTTCACCCTTGTGGAAAAATTCAGATTTCTTCATAAAGCTACCTTTCAAGCTTAACGAAGGTGTTAATCCCACAAAAGCTTCCCATATAGGAATGTCCCCTTCAGACCTTAAAATGGCCAATAAAGAATGTGATGAATTACTGCGACAAGGCTTACTTGAGCCTACCTCCTCACTATGGGCATGTCAAGCTTTTTCCATTGAAAAGCGCTTCGAACAAGTCAGAGGGAAGAAGAGATTAGTCATTGACTACAAACCTCTCAATTTTTTCCTCTGAGATGACAAGTTTCCGGTTCCAAGAACCGACACTCTATTTTCACAACTTCCTAGAGCCTCCATCTTTTCAAAATTTGATCTCAAATGAGCATTTTGGTAAATAGGTATCCACCCTAGTGATAGATACAAGACGACGTTCTGTCTCCCAAACGCTCAATATCAATGGACAGTCCTACCGTTTGGATTAAAAGCTGCTCCTTCACTATTTCAAAAGGCCATCATCAGGATCTTTCATCCTATCATACATTCAGCTTTGCTCTACATTGATGATATCTTGTTATTCTCTCTAGACAAAGATTCTCACAACAAACTCCTCCAACAATTCCATGAACTAATTGACAAATATGGCATCTTGCTTTCTGAAAATAAAAGTATGATTGGTCGTTCGGAAATAGAGTTCCTCGGGATGCATGATTCAGATGGTCAATACCATCCTGGTCCTCACCTAGCTGAACAATTATTAAATTTTCCTGATTCGAATTTGACTCAAAAACAGATCCAACAATTTCTTGGAATAGTCAATTTTATCAAAGATTTTATCCCACAGGTGAGCCACTACACTTCAGTCCTCTCGGCTCTCTTAATAAAGAATTCTCCACCCAGGAACTCCAATCACACTAATGCAGTCATCAAGCTGAAACAAGTGGCACAATCTCTGCTAGCCCTCACTATCCCATGGCGGGGTGGCAGGGAGCCTTGAACTGTCTCTTACATAGTTGTAATGGTTTCCCCAAAAAGCGGCCTTAACCCAACGGCCTAAACAGGGAACTTACAGAACACCATAGAGACAGACAAGGGCCTTGAGCCAAAGAATCAACATCTTTATTTATGATGTGCAGGATCCTCAACTAGAGGCAAGCACAGAGCATACTTAGATCATTACAGACTGTTAATCCTCTCGTAGAGAAATATAGAAGAAGAAGAAGAAGAAGAAGAAGAGAGAACTTAGAGAGCCATGAGAGTTATTAAAGACAAGCTAGTTTTTATTGATGATTCCCCTTCTGATCTTTACAATGGGAGTTCTCCTCTTATATAGAGGAAGAGAGTAGATGCAAACAAGCTATCTTACAAGGACATGCCAGACAGGATAAAGATCATAATTGTAAATATAAGATATGGCCTAACAGGTGGCCAACAATCAGTACAATAATTACAACATAATTATTAAAGTACACAGTAAATAGATAAGGAGGAGATCAAGGGCTGCCCAAGTTGCACCATGCATGATCTTCATTATCTGAGTCGAGGGCTCCACATATAAATCAAGGCCAGGTGTCAAGAGCCATAGGGTCTTGTGAATCAAGTGGGATGGAATCTCGGAAAGGATGCCAGCTTTGAGAAGAATCTCTAGGTATCTTTGGCAGGATGAAATGCTCATCAGTAGAGACGCCATTAACGTCACATAAGAAGTTGAGGAGAGAAATCTGGAGGTTATGAGGATAAGACTTTGGATAATCATAAGTGATGTACCATTCATAACTGATGTTTGATGTCCACAAAAGTCTTTTATGGGGGTTATATCGGTAAGGTCTGTGAAGGATCCAAATACATGAGACAGAAGAGGCCGATTCATTGTCAAGTTTCCACAAATTATATTTGCCCATGAGCTTGGTGAACTTCTTTTTCCAGTTTGTCAGGGAATCAAACCATTGCAAGAAGGTCTATAAAAGAGAGGCCTGTTGAGAGGGGTCATGGAGGTGGACATACAGGGCTTGAAGAGGAAAAACAATGGCATGATGGTGAAGAACTGATAAGCACCACAGGAACCATAGAACTTAAGGTAAGAAGTAATAAAATGGTGGCATCAGGAAGGGATCAAGAAAAGGTCTGGTAGGGTTAATAAGGTTATGTCGGCATCCTTGACTTTGGATCTGTGTCAAGTAGATCAGGAGATGGAACTTTGCAAAATCTTGTATTTGAGCAAGAGAAGGCTGGTGATTTGGAGGGAGAGTTTCAAGGAGCTCTGGAGGGTAGGTCTTTTCAGTAAGAGCTGTGAGAGCTAGTGAAGATGAGGAGGAAGATGCAGTTGAAGTTGCCATGAAACTGAGAGGGATACGACCGGAAGGTGTGATAAGATGAACCGGTGGTGATCTAGAGAGCATATCTGCAATTATATTGTGTTGGCCCTTCATGTGCTTAATAGTGAAATCATATCTGGAAAACCAATCTTTCAGTCTCAACAGTTGGGGATTAGGAGGAATCTTATTCCGAAATTCGAGGATTTTTGGGAAAGATGAGTTGTCCGTTTCTACAATAAAGTTTTTTGTCCTAAGGTGGAAGTCAAACTTTTGAATTCCATATTTAACTACAAGAATCTCTTTGTAGATAGTGTGGTAGTGCTGTTGGGTATCTTTGAATTGTCCGTTTACGTGACCGCAATATCTTCTTTGTCCTTCTTTGTCTTCAATGAGGATAGGCCCCCAAACGGTGTCACTAGCATCGGTCTGGAGAATGAGTTGACCAGTGGATGGGATGGTGAGGGCTGGTGGTGATTGTGCCACTTGTTTCAGCTTGATGACTGCATCAGTGTGACTGGAGTTCCAGGGTGGAGAATTCTTTTTTAAGAGAGTCGAGATGACTGAAGTGTAGTGGCTCACCTGTGGGATAAAATCTCTGATAAAATTGACTATTCCAAGAAATTGCTGGATTTGTTTTTGTGTCAAATTCGAATCAGGAAAATTTAATAGTTGTTCAGCTAGGTGAGGACCAGGATGGTATTGACCATCTGAAACATGCATCCCGAGGAACTTTATTTCCGAACGACCAATCATACTTTTCTTTTCAGAAAGCATGATGCCATATTTGTTAATTAGTTCATGGAATTGTTGGAGGAGCTTGTTGTGAGAATCTTTGTCTAGAGAGAATAGCAGGATATCATCAATGTAGAGCAAAGCTGAATGTAGGATAGGATGAAAGATCCTGGTGATGGCCTTTTGAAATAGTGAAGGATCAGTTTTTAATCCAAACGGTAAGACTGTCCATTGATATTGAGCGTTTGGGAGACATAACGCCGTCTTGTATCTGTCACTAGGGTGGATACCTATTTGCCAAAATGCTCCTTTGAGATCAAATTTTGAAAAGATGGATCAAATACAAGATTTTACCAAGTCCCATCTCCTGATCTACCTGACACAGATCTAGAGTCAAGGATGCCGACATAACCTCATTAACCCTACCAGACCTTTTTCTTGATCCCTTCCTGATGCCACCATTTTATTACTTCTCACCTCAAGTTCTATGGTTCATGTGGTGCTTATCGGTTCTTCACCATCATGCCATTGTTTTTCCTCTTCAAGCCTTGTATGTCCACCTCCATGACCCCTCTCAACAGGCCTCTCTTTTATGGACCTTCTTGCAATGGTTTGATTCCCTGACAAACTAGAAAAATGAGCTCACCAAGCTCATGAGCCAATATAATTTGTGGAAACTTGACAATGAATCGGCTTCTTCTGTCTGATGTATCTAGATCCTTCACAGACCTTACTGATATAACCCCCATAAAAGACTTTTGTGGACATCAAACATCAATTATGAATGGCACACCACTTATGATTATCCAAAGTCTTATCCTCATAACCTCCAGATTTCTCTCCTCAACTTCCTATGTGACGTTAATGGCGTCTCTACTGATGAGCATTTAATCTTGCCAGAGATAACTAGAGATTCTTCTCAAAGCTGGCATCCTTTCCAAGATTTCATCCCACTTGATTCACAAGACCCTATGGCTCTTGACACCTGGCCTTGCTTTATATGTGGAGCCCTCGACTCAGATAATGAAGATCATGCCTGCTGCAACTTGGGCAGCCCTTGATCTCCTCCTTATCTATTTACTGTGCACTTTAATAATTATCTTGTAATTATTGTACTGATTGCCAGCCACCTGTTAGGCCATATCTTTTCTTTGCAATTATGATCTTTATCCTGTCTGCCACCTGTCTGGCATGTCCTTGTAAGATAGCTTGTTTGCATCTGCTTTCTTCCTCTATATAAGAGGAGAACTCCCGTTGTAAAGATCAGAAGGGGAATCATCAATAAAAACTAGCTTGTCTTTAATAACTCTCATGGCTCTCTAAGTTCTCTCTTCTTCTTCTTCTTCTATATTTCTCTACGAGAGGATTAATAGTCTGTAATGATCTAAGTATGCTCTGTGCTTGCCTCTAGTTGAGGATCCTGCACATTAGAAATAAATATGTTGATTCCTTGGCTCAAGGTCCTTGTCTATCTCTATGGTGTTCTGTAAGTACCCTGTTTAGGCCGTTGGTTTAAGGCCGCTTTTTGGGGAAACCATTACAACTATGTAAGAGACAGTTCAAGGCTCCCTGCCACCCCGCCATGGTATCAGAGCCTCTATACCTGGAGTCCAGGATAAGAGACAGTTCAAGGCTCCCGTTTTAAAGGTTTTTGTCATTGCTAGGATTTGAGCCGCTGGTGTGGAAGTCATTTACCCAACTCCAAACCCGTCCATCTACCAACAAAGCTCTAGAGGCTGGGTCAAATATCTCTTTATAACCATGTTCAAAATCGATCCAAATAATGATCACATAAAATATCAAATATTAAAAGATTCAATTTAATATAAAATAAAATTGTTTAATTCAGCTACAAATGCTATGGAAGTACTGAAAATCAGTTTCGGTGACGTCCAACAATATTTTAGATCTAGTTGCCATAATTTATTTCATTCCATGGTCAAAGATCTGTTTGCAAATTGTCTTTATGAAAAAAGACAATTTATGTTTCAAGTAGCCTTTAGTTTATGTTATGAAGATGTGTTTTTGGCTTGTGAAGAATATTAACAAAAGATGAAAGGTCAAAAGGGAAATATTTTTCACAGGCTTATCGATGGGTTGTTTTTGTTATGTAGACTCTTGATTACATTCTTGACAATTCTGTCCTCATTACCAGACCTTTTTAGATTCTGAAGTATGAACCACTTTTCTCTTGTTGTGTAGATAAAAAATCTTGTTGCTGAGCTTTGTCTTGATAGGGCTATTGTTATTAAAATGTTGCGTGATCCCCCTCCACATCTTCTTATGTTGAGTGCCACTTTACCTGATGAACCGCCACCTGTAGCATCAGTCTCTGAGGTCAAACAAACAGAAACTGTTGTGGAAGAAATGACTTTAGATGCTGTGAAACCTGAGTCTAAGGTGAGGGAGCCAATCCATATCAGGCAAAACAGATGGTTAGCTCAAAAGAGACTGAAGAGAGTACATCACTAGACATTAGAGGTCATTACCTTTAGAAGCATCCAACTCCAAGAAATCTGCTTCCTTTTTGTAAGACCCCATTCTTGTGATTACCGACTTATTTCATTATGATTTTCAGAGGTTTAATTGAGTTTGATCTTGTTAGCGTTTGGTGAAAATCTATAATGCATTATTTATTTGTGAATTTACATCTGTTCATGGTGGAACTTTGTTATCTTACATTCTGTGTGCTTTTACTAACAATGCAGAATGCGCTGAAAAGCAGCATTGTGCAAGTAACAAACCTGCCCCGCAAAAGAAGGTTTCTGATGAATTTTAGTGGGAATTTTAACAAAATTCGGAAACTTAGAACAATTGTTTAATAATATCTCTCTGATGCCATCAGCCTTATGTTGTTACGCAGTAAAACAACTGAAGCTATCACTGACGCTTCATCTTAAAAACTTTATTTTTTAAAAATAAAAATAAAAATGTTAAGACCCTTCATTTTATTCCTATAATCCTATGTAATCATTTTTTATCTTTTAATATTTTTATTCTAAAAATACTTCATTTAAATTTTTTTAATTTAATTAAAGATATCTATATCCTAACTCATGTTAATAAAAAAGAAGCTCGAGTTTAATAAATAGCCTTTTGGAAATATACTAAACCATATCTTACAAAATTTCAATAAAAATATATTTTAAAATTCTTGAGATCTTTAAAATTTTGGGAGAAAAAAATTAGGGTTTGTAAACCATATAAAAGGAAAAATAAAATTACGTTATATTAAAAAGAATGAAAAATGGTTTGTAGTGTCCTAAGAACATTTTGTTTGACTATAGTATTTTTAATTAAGATTAAAATCATCATCAACAAAAACAATTAAAATGATATGTAGAAACATAATTGGTGAATTGTGAATAACATTACTCTTTTGTTAATAAGTTGGTTAGGTTTTTTCTATAGTAAATTTATCAAGCACCTATATACTTTTCTTTTATAGTGTTGAATTAACAATTAAGAAATATTTTTATCAAATTAACATATAAAAACAAGGTGGTATTTCATTACAATATCATGAAATAAAACTAATCAAGTACATGAAGGCAAAAGTGCCCTAATTATTATTAACCATCATTATGATCATACTAATTTGGCAATACATGATTTAAATTACCATAGAGCTCACTCATTTCTCTTTGGCCTAATTATTAATTATCATTATGATAATACTAATTTATGCAGCAATACATGATTTAAATTATCATAGAGCTCACTCATTTCCCTTTATCCACCATTCATTTAGAATCCTCGTAGTCCTCAGGATCAAGATCGTAGTATATTCTTGGGTGTAGAAGGGGATCACTTTGGTGTAGAAGGGTGTTACAAAAATCTATATACCCCTGCCAAATGTCCAAATAACAATACAAGTCATGACTCTCAGATTCAACCTCATATACCAACAATCTCATAAAACATTCAACAAGAAAATGGTTGATATTTTGAGAAACCACTCTATCGTTGAAGTCTAGGTTAAAGCGGTTTCCGATCCCTACATTGGTTGTCATGACTTAGGATTCCCATGGTCGATATACTAGCCGAGTCCAAATAGAAAACATTGTCTATAATAAAATAATCAAATATTGCATAGGGGATGAGAAGACAAGTTACCTGTAGCATATAATTACTAGAAAACATGTCAACAGGAGGTGGAGGCCCGTGCATTGCGAATATATCCATAAGAGCTTTACTTTTATGTTCTGCGCGCTGTCAACACAATGACAATGACTTACTGTAATTTGTATAACTGATAATGCAATATATACATATATATATAGAAATAATTGCAAAATAATATTTCTGAGAAGTACACAATACATGAGACAAACAAAATCAAGATTACTAAAAGGTTGCCAACATATACCATTGATGCAATGTTGTCTTCCCAATATGTATACTTTAAATCTTTAAATTTGCCCGTTTTGCACATTTCGTCGATGAGACCCTGAGCAGATAGGAAAAAGTAAGGAATATCAATCGATAAGAGAGAGAATGAAATAATCTTTAATATACACGTACCACATGAAAACGAAAACTTACAACGGGATTCTTGCCAACGATTATGCCATCCAAACATCCAAGGTTTCCAGAGTCTTCAGATATCTGCACAAGAGAGAAGCAGAGAGTGACAACAAAATTGTTACCCAAGACATATGCTTCATAGATTTATTTAACTTTCAAGAAATTAAAAAAAGTAGTGATACAGAGAAATCAAAAACTTACATGAGTTTCAATTCTATTTACCAATGTATCCAAAAAGTTTTCGTCTCTAGGATGAGCACTGCAACATTAAGAATCCAATCACCAATCATAAACACAAAATACAATAAGTGTTTCTAAGAAACGAGTTGCCTAGTGAACAAAAGTATCAAACAAATGATCAAATTTTCAACTTCAACGATTATGAGATACAAGTTAAGAAATTTCCCATATACAATTTGAATACAAGTTCCTTTTTTTTTTTTTTTTTTTTTTTTTTTTTTTTTTAGTATATTCAATCATAACAGTTTTTTTTATATTTTTCAAGTTAATCAACAAAGCCAAGAAAAACCCAGATAAGAGATGTCATACAGATATGGATATGCACCCGTTTTGAACTCGTCTGATATCGCCAAGCCCACATGCTTATCACAAACACTCAAACCAAATAACACAGAATAATTCTTCAAAGATTCCTTAAACAGCGTCAACGGCTTCAGGTACTTCATCTACCAGTCAATTCATGAAAAAAAAAATTAAAAAATACGGTTGAATTCAATCTATAAAACAAAGAAGACAGTTTCAAAAGATACCCAAAAAGAAATTTTAAAGCCCTAGAGACACACACTAACCTGCGAGAAATTAAAGATTTCCAACAGATATTTCCGGCGATGCTACGGTGGACGACGGCAGCTAGATACTGTTGAAATTGATTTTAAAAAATACCTTCGGCTGCGGCGCTGCTTGTCAAGTGAGGGGATGAGAAGTTGAACTTATACGTGGAGAGGTATTCAAAAGGGCCGGATTATCCGGATCCGGTAATTTCTAGCCCGAATTTGAATGGGCTTCAACTTTATAACATTTATTATTGGGCTAATTACACCAAACTCCACTTAGGTAACGCCTTTTTATATTCCGAAACAATTTTATCAAAAACTTTACCTTTTTTTTTATTTATTATTATTATTATTATTTTTTTAACTTACTGATTACTATTATTTAATTTCTATCTATTTATTGATTTTTCTAACCGATAAGGATGAGAATTAACCATTATAAAAATAGTAAAAAGACAAAAATACCCCTGATAGTCGAATCAACCTAAATCCAACACCGCTTCTTTTCAAGAACTAACAACCAAATACCAGGAACACTCGGTTTCTTGGGACTTATTTTCATGTCTTCCTTTCAAATTTCAACTTCATCTTTAACCTTCAATTATCTACCAGGTTACAGCCTCTTCATCCTCTAATTTTGAACCCATTGTTATATTCTTTTGTTATCTCCTCTGTTTTCTTTTTTCTTTTTCTACAAGTTATGAAATTTTGCCCTTTCTTTTGATTTGGAAACAAATTTGTCATATTAGTTTGAAATTCACTAGAAAAGTGACTATTTCTTTGTAGGGTTTGTGATGTGTTATGGTCTTGAAATGCCAACAAAGTATTGGATTCTAATTTTATCCAGCACTGATTGGTTACTAGGAAAATGTGGTTAGATTTTGACTTGAAATGGCTAAAATGTGTTCTGTGGAAAGTGGAAACAAAATGACGTGATGAGGTTAGTCCGGTGGTAAAACCCCTCATACCAGCACTACGAGGTTGCGGAATCCTCCTCTCCCAAAAAAATCCAGAATTTATGTAATATTATAATACTAAAAAAAAAAAAAAAAAAAAAGGGTGGAAACAAAATGTTTTGGTGGATTTTGTTATATCAATATATGTTTTGTCTACACACCTAAGTTTTCATGCAACTTCGATTCCATGTAATTATTAATCATCAATTGAATCATGTCCTACTTCTCTATATTATGTCCTGAAGACCGGGAAAACCCTCTTTTAGAGACAGCCTCATGACCCGTCAAAGACAATCTATGTTGTAAAGAACCGTTGATGGTTTCTTGATTGTGATAAATTGCAGCTGCCTCTTGCCTGACCACGACAAGTACACTTCAAGTATACCCCAATATCCTTCCCAGTATTCATTTGAGATATATATCCTCATCCTCGCATCCATCCCCATTTCTAAATGACTTATGGTATTGAATCCGGAGATATTTAATTACAATTTATTCACAAGTTCATGGCTGATGTCAATGAAACTACTAAGCTAAATGGCTTAACCAACCCGAACCTTATCCTTGCCAGAAATGTCATGTTTATTCCCAGAGCAGGCGAGAGGCATAACTTTGCTTTTTAGCTTGGTTTATTTTTGTTCTCATCAATATCAGTGAAACATCCTTATCGTTATCAATGACAATAATACCAAAAAATAAAAAACCATTAATACAAAACAAATTCCACCGGTTAAAGATAAATTGAAATTCAAGGAGAAACAAATCTAATTCAATTACTGAATAATGGTGATTATTAATAGAATGTCTCCACAAAATGATGGCAATCAAGTGAGGGAATAATTATTAGTATCCACCTGCATCTGCATCCATTAGTACAATACAAATTCCTCCATTATTGACACCAATAATGGTGAATGGTGATTATTCAAAAGGATGGCAATCAAGTGAGAGCATTATTAGTATCCACCTGCATCCATGAAGATGGATTTGTGGAATATAGACCTATGTTCAATCACAATATATCCTCTGCTACCATCTTGTTTGTACAATCCAGGAACCCCTATCAAATGTCAAAATAACGTTAGAATTCTGAATTTCATTTGGCTCAACCTAAATATCCAAAATAACCTCATAAAACATTGGAATACAAACAGTTGAAGACATTACCTGTAGTGCACTAACAGCAAGACACTTGTCCATAATTGTCTTCGACATGTTTTGGGGCTGATTCAAATGCTCTAACATAAATTTAACATGCTGCTCTAGTACAAATTCTGAATTCTGTAAACAAAATGAATATATCTTACAACTTGCATCACCAATGCAAAACATGTCACAAACAAGTGCACTAAAAAAATAATTGCTGAAAAAATTAGGCAAAAAAATTGTCATTGGGCACTTCTAACAACTATATGTAATGACACGAGCAAAATTAAGCTTTATCTAATAGTCACAGTCTTCTATTAATGATGAATAATACACTCTTGGTTGGAACTTTACAAATCGTTATTGTAAAGGTTTACACACTCATACATACCTTTGATCTAATGCCAGTATCCCAATATGTATACTTGAAACCTTCAAGTTTTCCAGTTTTGCATAGGTTGTCGATAAAAATCTGCGTATGTTCCAACTAATCGAATAACAAGAAAATAATATAATCAGGTATTAGAGGAAATAGGAGATAATCTTGAGTTGAGAAATCATTACATAAAATAAAACTCACGAAAGGTGTAGCATCGCGTGTGTCCCACGTATAAGGAGTGCCAACAACGAAACACACAAGATTATGTTCAGAGATCTGCATAATTTGTAACAGTACAACATACATTAGATATTAGATATTAGATACGTGTTGGTAGGTGAAACAAAACACACTCACAGTCACATAATAATGACAATATAGAGCAGTAAAAAGCTAAACTTACCAAAGATTGAAATATATCAGCCATGGAAGTCATATTAGTTTCCTGCCTATGCAAACCTCTGGTATGATAATGATGACAAAATTCAAATTAGACGTTAATGAAAAAAAACCCTAAACATAACAAACATTACATATGTGATTCATAACATACCTTAAAGGCACAGCAGTTAAGTTTTTAGAGTCGGAGACGGCCAAGGACACATAATTATGATCACTGACATCCAAACCTAGCAACCGACCATGTTTCGAAGCATTCTTCATCAAAATATCCTTGAAAACCTCCTTGTAGATAGTCACGGGCTTCAGGAACTTCATCTACCAGTGAATGAATTATTTCCTGAAGAAGACAAGCATTCAATATTTAAACACACAACAACAATTACTTTAAAGTCATAATTTTTACCCAGAAAGAAATTTTAAAGCCCCGGAGACGCACTCTAACCTGCGAAATAATTCAATTGCCTTCTTCTTCTTCTTCTCTGCGGCGCCGCTTGTGATTGTGAAGTGAGGGTCGGGGGATGGATGACAAGTTCAACTTATATACCGAGAGGTCTAAAGATGGGCCGGATTATCCGGGTCCGGTTCAGTCCGGCCCTTTATTGCATTAGGTATTAATTTAGAATTTATCAAAATGGGCCGCCGGGTCTACCCTTACCCACACTCATGCGGTCCGGGTAAATACCAACGGCAGATAAGATCCATGGAGAAGTAATTGACTGACAACTTATATAAAAGGACTAATTGCACAAACGTCCCTAAGTTTAGGCATAATTGCATGTACATGAAACTTTTACCCCTAATTGCATAAACATCCCATACCGTTAGTTGACTTCCGTTAACTCTAACCGTTGACTACAATTTTAACCCACAATGAATAAAGTGCCCCTAGTTACCTATTTTATTATTTAAATTAATAACTAAAAAAACGAAACAGAAAAAACAAAAAAAACAAAATCAATCATTTTTTTTTCTCTTTCATTTTCTCAACCCCCAAACAAAATCTAAAAATAAAATTAACAAACAAAAACCAAAACTCAATCGCACAAATCAAAACCAAAACTCAAATCCTCAAACAACAACCAAAAATCAAATCCACAAATAAAAACCTAAGTCCATCAATTTCACAACCAGTTAACCACATCCATTTTAAAAATAAATAAATAATAATTTAGAACTTTAACCTAGAAAGTTAAAAATCTGCTCCAAACAGAACACTCCATGGAAGAGCAGATCCACTCCAATGGAGGCATGGAGCGTCGTTCCATCTTCAACGATGGAGTTTTTGTGGGATTGAGTTTTGGTTTTTGTTTGTTAAATTTATATTTTGGATTGTGTTTGGGGGTTAAGAAAATGAAAGAGAAAAAAATAATTGATTTTGTTTTTTGTTTTTTGTCTTTTATGTTTCGTTTTTTTTAATAATTAATTAAAAAAACAAAATAGGTAACTAGGGGCACTTTAGTCATTGTGGGTTAAAATTGTGGTCAACAATTAAAGTTAACGGAAGTCAACTAATGGCAGGGGATGTTTATGCAATTATGGGTAAAAGTTCTATATGCATGCAATTATGTCTAAACTTAAGGGATGTTTGTGCAATTAGTCCTATATAAAATGATAACTTATTCCTCAGCTCACCAATCATTTGAATTTTCGAGGTCAAATATATATATATATATATATATTACAATATTTATCTAAAGTTATTCCAAACCAATTGATGTCATTGCCTACTTTGATATTGGTTCACACAACACCATGATGAACCCCAAGATCCTTCCTCCCACCGCCTGGAAATCCTATGTTCGATACTTCAAAGCAGCAGACGGCCAAGTATTTACTACTAATCTGATTTAAAAAAACAAGATTGGTATCAAGCTCTTTTCATCTTACACCCTTTGGGTTCGTGTCATAGGAACACCATTACCGGACAAAGATATCCTAATTGGTTGGGATGTCTATTGCCAGTGCAAATCTCTTCGGATCCTTCCCAGTGAAATCAAATATAAGAGAGATTTCAAACCTTTCTCCAACATCCCAAAAATCTTCCCACTGTCTGTAATTCAACCCTCATTCCAGCATGTACAACAAAAGTTGCTACAATTTTGCGCTAATAGTCATGCTGATTTCAAACATCCTTCACCCTTGTGGAAAAATTCAGATTTCTTCATAAAGCTACCTTTCAAGCTTAACGAAGATGTTAATCCCACAAAAGCTTCCCATATAGGAATGTCCCCTTCAGACCTTAAAATGGCCAATAAAGAATGTGATGAATTACTGCGACAAGGCTTACTTGAGCCTACCTCCTCACTATGGGCATGTCAAGCTTTTTCTATTGAAAAGCGCTTCGAACAAGTCAGAGGGAAGAAGATATTAGTCATTGACTACAAACCTCTCAATTTTTTCCTCTGATATGACAAGTTTCCGGTTCCAAGAACCGACAGTCTATTTTCACAACTTCCTAGAGCCTCCATCTTTTCAAAATTTGATCTCAAATGAGCATTTTGGTAAATAGGTATCCACCCTAGTGATAGATACAAGACGACGTTCTGTCTCCCAAACGCTCAATATCAATGGACAGTCCTACTGTTTGGATTAAAAGCTGCTCCTTCACTATTTCAAAAGGCCATCATCAGGATCTTTCATCCTATCATACATTCAGCTTTGCTCTACATTGATGATATCTTGTTATTCTCTCTAGACAAAGATTCTCACAACAAACTCCTCCAACAATTCCATGAACTAATTGACAAATATGGCATCTTGCTTTCTGAAAATAAAAGTATGATTGGTCGTTCGGAAATAGAGTTCCTCGGGATGCATGATTCATATGGTCAATACCATCCTGGTCCTCACCTAGCTGAACAATTATTAAATTTTCCTGATTTGAATTTGACTCAAAAACAAATCCAACAATTTCTTGGAATAGTCAATTTTATCAAAGATTTTATCCCACAGGTGAGCCACTACACTTCAGTCCTCTCGGCTCTCTTAATAAAGAATTCTCCACCCAGGAACTCCAATCACACTAATGCAGTCATCAAGCTGAAACAAGTGGCACAATCTCTGCTAGCCCTCACTATCCCATGGCGGGGTGGCAGGGAGCCTTGAACTGTCTCTTACATAGTTGTAATGGTTTCCCCAAAAAGCGGCCTTAACCCAACGGCCTAAACAGGGAACTTACAGAACACCATAGAGACAGACAAGGGCCTTGAGCCAAAGAATCAACATCTTTATTTATGATGTGCAGGATCCTCAACTAGAGGCAAGCACAGAGCATACTTAGATCATTACAGACTGTTAATCCTCTCGTAGAGAAATATAGAAGAAGAAGAAGAAGAAGAAGAGAGAACTTAGAGAGCCATGAGAGTTATTAAAGACAAGCTAGTTTTTATTGATGATTCCCCTTCTGATCTTTACAATGGGAGTTCTCCTCTTATATAGAGGAAGAGAGTAGATGCAAACAAGCTATCTTACAAGGACATGCCAGACAGGATAAAGATCATAATTGTAAATATAAGATATGGCCTAACAGGTGGCCAACAATCAGTACAATAATTACAACATAATTATTAAAGTACACAGTAAATAGATAAGGAGGAGATCAAGGGCTGCCCAAGTTGCATCATGCATGATCTTCATTATCTGAGTCGAGGGCTCCACATATAAATCAAGGCCAGGTGTCAAGAGCCATAGGGTCTTGTGAATCAAGTGGGATGGAATCTAGGAAAGGATGCCAGCTTTGAGAAGAATCTCTAGGTATCTTTGGCAGGATGAAATGCTCATCAGTAGAGACGCCATTAACGTCACATAAGAAGTTGAGGAGAGAAATCTGGAGGTTATGAGGATAAGACTTTGGATAATCATAAGTGATGTGCCATTCATAACTGATGTTTGATGTCCACAAAAGTCTTTTATGGGGGTTATATCGGTAAGGTCTGTGAAGGATCCAGATACATGAGACAGATGAGGCCGATTCATTGTCAAGTTTCCACAAATTATATTGGCCCATGAGCTTGGTGAACTTCTTTTTCCAGTTTGTCAGGGAATCAAACCATTGCAAGAAGGTCTATAAAAGAGAGGCATGTTGAGAGGGGTCATGGAGGTGGACATACAGGGCTTGAAGAGGAAAAACAATGGCATGATGGTGAAGAACTGATAAGCACCACAAGAACCATAGAACTTAAGGTGAGAAGTAATAAAATGGTGGCATCAGGAAGGGATCAAGAAAAGGTCTGGTAGGGTTAATAAGGTTATGTCGGCATCCTTGACTTTGGATCTGTGTCAAGTAGATCAGGAGATGGAACTTTGCAAAATCTTGTATTTGAGCAAGAGAAGGCTGGTGATTTGGAGGGAGAGTTTCAAGGAGCTCTGGAGGGTAGGTCTTTTCAGTAAGAGCTGTGAGAGCTAGTGAAGATGAGGAGGAAGATGCAGTTGAAGTTGCCATGAAACTGAGAGGGATACGACCGGAAGGTGTGATAAGATGAACCGGTGGTGATCTAGAGAGCATATCTGCAATTATATTGTGTTGGCCCTTCACGTGCTTAATAGTGAAATCATATCTGGAAAACCAATCTTTCAGTCTCAACAGTTGGGGATTAGGAGGAATCTTATTCCGAAATTCAAGGATTTTTGGGAAAGATGAGTTGTCCGTTTCTACAATAAAGTTTTTTGTCCTAAGGTGGAAGTCAAACTTTTGAATTCCATATTTAACTACAAGAATCTCTTTGTAGATAGTGTGGTAGTGCTGTTGGATATCTTTGAATTGTCCGCTTACGTGACCGCAATATCTTCTTTGTCCTTCTTTGTCTTCAATGAGGATAGGCCCCCAAACGGTGTCACTAGCATCGGTCTGGAGAATGAGTTGACCAGTGGATGGGATGGTGAGGGCTGGTGGAGATTGTGCCACTTGTTTCAGCTTGATGACTGCATCAGTGTGACTGGAGTTCCAGGGTGGAGAAATCTTTTTTAAGAGAGTCGAGATGACTGAAGTGTAGTGGCTCACCTGTGGGATAAAATCTCTGATAAAATTGACTATTCCAAGAAATTGCTGGATTTGTTTTTGTGTCAAATTCGAATCAGGAAAATTTAATAGTTGTTCAGCTAGGTGAGGACCAGGATGGTATTGACCATCTGAAACATGCATCCCGAGGAACTTTATTTCCGAACGACCAATCATACTTTTCTTTTCAGAAAGCATGATGCCATATTTGTTAATTAGTTCATGGAATTGTTGGAGGAGCTTGTTGTGAGAATCTTTGTCTAGAGAGAATAGCAGGATATCATCAATGTAGAGCAAAGCTGAATGTAGGATAGGATGAAAGATCCTGGTGATGGCCTTTTGAAATAGTGAAGGATCAGTTTTTAATCCAAACGGTAAGACTGTCCATTGATATTGAGCGTTTGGGAGACATAACGCCGTCTTGTATCTGTCACTAGGGTGGATACCTATTTGCCAAAATGCTCCTTTGAGATCAAATTTTGAAAAGATGGATCAAATACAAGATTTTACCAAGTCCCATCTCCTGATCTACCTGACACAGATCTAGAGTCAAGGATGCCGACATAACCTCATTAACCCTACCAGACCTTTTTCTTGATCCCTTCCTGATGCCACCATTTTATTACTTCTCACCTCAAGTTCTATGGTTCATGTGGTGCTTATCGGTTCTTCACCATCATGCCATTGTTTTTCCTCTTCAAGCCTTGTATGTCCACCTCCATGACCCCTCTCAACAGGCCTCTCTTTTATGGACCTTCTTGCAATGGTTTGATTCCCTGACAAACTAGAAAAATGAGCTCACCAAGCTCATGAGCCAATATAATTTGTGGAAACTTGACAATGAATCGGCTTCTTCTGTCTGATGTATCTAGATCCTTCACAGACCTTACTGATATAACCCCCATAAAAGACTTTTGTGGACATCAAACATCAATTATGAATGGCACACCACTTATGATTATCCAAAGTCTTATCCTCATAACCTCCAGATTTCTCTCCTCAACTTCCTATGTGACGTTAATGGCGTCTCTACTGATGAGCATTTAATCTTGCCAGAGATAACTAGAGATTCTTCTCAAAGCTGGCATCCTTTCCAAGATTTCATCCCACTTGATTCACAAGACCCTATGGCTCTTGACACCTGGCCTTGCTTTATATGTGGAGCCCTCGACTCAGATAATGAAGATCATGCCTGCTGCAACTTGGGCAGCCCTTGATCTCCACCTTATCTATTTACTGTGCACTTTAATAATTATGTTGTAATTATTGTACTGATTGCCGGCCACCTGTTAGGCCATATCTTTTCTTTGCAATTATGATCTTTATCCTGTCTGCCACCTGTCTGGCATGTCCTTGTAAGATAGCTTGTTTGCATCTGCTTTCTTCCTCTATATAAGAGGAGAACTTCCGTTGTAAAGATCAGAAGGGGAATCATCAATAAAAACTAGCTTGTTTTTAATAACTCTCATGGCTCTCTAAGTTCTCTCTTCTTCTTCTTCTTCTATATTTCTCTACGAGAGGATTAATAGTCTGTAATGATCTAAGTATGCTCTGTGCTTGCCTCTAGTTGAGGATCCTGCACATTAGAAATAAATATGTTGATTCTTTGGCTCAAGGTCCTTGTCTATCTCTATGGTGTTCTGTAAGTACCCTGTTTAGGCCGTTGGTTTAAGGCCGCTTTTTGGGGAAACCATTACAACTATGTAAGAGACAGTTCAAGGCTCCCTGCCACCCCGCCATGGTATCAGAGCCTCTATACCTGGAGTCCATGATAAGAGACAGTTCAAGGCTCCCGTTTTAAAGGTTTTTGTCATTGCTAGGATTTGAGCCGCTGGTGTGGAAGTCATTTACCCAATATTTTAGATCTAGTTGCCATAATTTATTTCATTCCATGGTCAAAGATCTGTTTGCAAATTGTCTTTATGAAAAAAGACAATTTATGTTTCAAGTAGCCTTTAGTTTATGTTATGAAGATGTGTTTTTGGCTTGTGAAGAATATTAACAAAAGATGAAAGGTCAAAAGGGAAATATTTTTCACAGGCTTATCGATGGGTTGTTTTTGTTATGTAGACTCTTGATTACATTCTTGACAATTCTGTCCTCATTACCAGACCTTTATAGATTCTGAAGTATGAACCACTTTTCTCTTGTTGTGTAGATAAAAAATCTTGTTGCTGAGCTTTGTCTTGATAGGGCTATTGTTATTAAAATGTTGCGTGATCCCCCTCCACATCTTCTTATGTTGAGTGCCACTTTACCTGATGAACCGCCACCTGTAGCATCAGTCTCTGAGGTCAAACAAACAGAAACTGTTGTGGAAGAAATGACTTTAGATGCTGTGAAACCTGAGTCTAGTGAGGGAGCCAATCCATATCAGGCAAAACAGATGGTTAGCTCAAAAGAGACTGAAGAGAGTACATCACTAGACATTAGAGGTCATTACCTTTAGAAGCATCCAACTCCAAGAAATCTGCTTCCTTTTTGTAAGACCCCATTCTTGTGATTACCGACTTATTTCATTATGATTTTCAGAGGTTTAATTGAGTTTGATCTTGTTAGCGTTTGGTGAAAATCTATAATGCATTATTTATTTGTGAATTTACATCTGTTCATGGTGGAACTTTGTTATCTTACATTCTGTGTGCTTTTACTAACAATGCAGAATGCGCTGAAAAGCAGCATTGTGCAAGTAACAAACCTGCCCCGCAAAAGAAGGTTTCTGATGAATTTTAGTGGGAATTTTAACAAAATTCGGAAACTTAGAACAATTGTTTAATAATATCTCTCTGATGCCATCAGCCTTATGTTGTTACGCAGTAAAACAACTGAAGCTATCACTGACGCTTCATCTTAAAAACTTTATTTTTTAAAATAAAAATAAAAATGTTAAGACCCTTCATTTTATTCCTATAATCCTATGTAATCATTTTTTATCTTTTAATATTTTTATTCTAAAAATACTTCATTTAAATTTTTTAAATTTAATTAAAGATATCTATATCCTAACTCATGTTAATAAAAAAGAAGCTCGAGTTTAATAAATAGCCTTTTGGAAATATACTAAACCATATCTTACAAAATTTCAATAAAAATATATTTTAAAATTCTTGAGATCTTTAAAATTTTGGGAGAAAAAATTAGGGTTTGTAAACCATATAAGAGGAAAAATAAAATTACCTTATATTAAAAAGAATGAAAAATGGTTTGTAGTGTCCTAAGAACATTTTGCTTGACTATAGTATTTTTAATTAAGATTAAAATCATCATCAACAAAAACAATTAAAATGATATGTAGAAACATAATTGGTGAATTGTGAATAACATTACTCTTTTGTTAATAAGTTGGTTAGGTTTTTTCTATAGTAAATTTATCAAGCACCTATATACTTTTCTTTTATAGTGTTGAATTAACAATTAAGAAATATTTTTATCAAATTAACATATAAAAACAAGGTGGTATTTCATTACAATATCATGAAATAAAACTAATCAAGTACATGAAGGCAAAAGTGCCCTAATTATTATTAACCATCATTATGATCATACTAATTTGGCAATACATGATTTAAATTACCATAGAGCTCACTCATTTCTCTTTGGCCTAATTATTAATTATCATTATGATAATACTAATTTATGCAGCAATACATGATTTAAATTATCATAGAGCTCACTCATTTCCCTTTATCCACCATTCATTTAGAATCCTCGTAGTCCTCAGGATCAAGATCGTAGTATATTCTTGGGTGTAGAAGGGGATCACTTTGGTGTAGAAGGGTGTTACAAAAATCTAGATACCCCTGCCAAATGTCCAAATAACAATACAAGTCATGACTCTCAGATTCAACCTCATATACCAACAATCTCATAAAACATTCAACAAGAAAATGGTTGATATTTTGAGAAACCACTCTATCGTTGAAGTCTAGGTTAAAGCGGTTTCCGATCCCTACATTGGTTGTCATGACTTAGGATTCCCATGGTCGATATACTAGCCGAGTCCAAATAGAAAACATTGTCTATAATAAAATAATCAAATATTGCATAGGGGATGAGAAGACAAGTTACCTGTAGCATATAATTACTAGAAAACATGTCAACAGGAGGTGGAGGCCCGTGCATTGCGAATATATCCATAAGAGCTTTACTTTTATGTTCTGCGCGCTGTCAACACAATGACAATGACTTACTGTAATTTGTATAACTGATAATGCAATATATACATATATATATAGAAATAATTGCAAAATAATATTTCTGAGAAGTACACAATACATGAGACAAACAAAATCAAGATTACTAAAAGGTTGCCAACATATACCATTGATGCAATGTTGTCTTCCCAATATGTATACTTTAAATCTTTAAATTTGCCCGTTTTGCACATTTCGTCGATGAGACCCTGAGCAGATAGGAAAAAGTAAGGAATATCAATCGATAAGAGAGAGAATGAAATAATCTTTAATATACACGTACCACATGAAAACGAAAACTTACAACGGGATTCTTGCCAACGATTATGCCATCCAAACATCCAAGGTTTCCAGAGTCTTCAGATATCTGCACAAGAGAGAAGCAGAGAGTGACAACAAAATTGTTACCCAAGACATATGCTTCATAGATTTATTTAACTTTCAAGAAATTAAAAAAAGTAGTGATACAGAGAAATCAAAAACTTACATGAGTTTCAATTCTATTTACCAATGTATCCAAAAAGTTTTCGTCTCTAGGATGAGCACTGCAACATTAAGAATCCAATCACCAATCATAAACACAAAATACAATAAGTGTTTCTAAGAAACGAGTTGCCTAGTGAACAAAAGTATCAAACAAATGATCAAATTTTCAACTTCAACGATTATGAGATACAAGTTAAGAAATTTCCCATATACAATTTGAATACAAGTTCCTTTTTTTTTTTAGTATATTCAATCATAACAGTTTTTTTTATATTTTTCAAGTTAATCAACAAAGCCAAGAAAAACCCAGATAAGAGATGTCATACAGATATGGATATGCACCCGTTTTGAACTCGGTTGATATCGCCAAGCCCACATGCTTATCACAAACACTCAAACCAAATAACACAGAATAATTCTTCAAAGATTCCTTAAACAGCGTCAACGGCTTCAGGTACTTCATCTACCAGTCAATTCATGAAAAAAAAAATTAAAAAATACGGTTGAATTCAATCTATAAAACAAAGAAGACAGTTTCAAAAGATACCCAAAAAGAAATTTTAAAGCCCTAGAGACACACACTAACCTGCGAGAAATTAAAGATTTCCAACAGATATTTCCGGCGATGCTACGGTGGACGACGGCAGCTAGATACTGTTGAAATTGATTTTAAAAAATACCTTCGGCTGCGGCGCTGCTTGTCGAGTGAGGGGATGAGAAGTTGAACTTATACGTGGAGAGGTATTCAAAAGGGCCGGATTATCCGGATCCGGTAATTTCTAGCCCGAATTTGAATGGGCTTCAACTTTATAACATTTATTATTGGGCTAATTACACCAAACTCCACTTAGGTAACGCCTTTTTATATTCCGAAACAATTTTATCAAAAACTTTACCTTTTTTTTATTTATTATTATTATTATTATTATTTTAACTTACTGATTACTATTATTTAATTTCTATCTATTTATTGATTTTTCTAACCGATAAGGATGAGAATTAACCATTATAAAAATAGTAAAAAGACAAAAATACCCCTGATAGTCGAATCAACCTAAATCCAACACCGCTTCTTTTCAAGAACTAACAACCAAATACCAGGAACACTCGGTTTCTTGGGACTTATTTTCATGTCTTCCTTTCAAATTTCAACTTCATCTTTAACCTTCAATTATCTACCAGGTTACAGCCTCTTCATCCTCTAATTTTGAACCCATTGTTATATTCTTTTGTTATCTCCTCTGTTTTCTTTTTTCTTTTTCTACAAGTTATGAAATTTTGCCCTTTCTTTTGATTTGGAAACAAATTTGTCATATTAGTTTGAAATTCACTAGAAAAGTGACTATTTCTTTGTAGGGTTTGTGATGTGTTATGGTCTTGAAATGCCAACAAAGTATTGGATTCTAATTTTATCCAGCACTGATTGGTTACTAGGAAAATGTGGTTAGATTTTGACTTGAAATGGCTAAAATGTGTTCTGTGGAAAGTAGAAACAAAATGACGTGATGAGGTTAGTCCGGTGGTAAAACCCGTCATACCAGCACTACGAGGTTGCGGAATCCTCCTCTCCCAAAAAAATCCCGAATTTATGTAATATTATAATACTAAAAAAAAAAAAAAAAAAGGGTGGAAACAAAATGTTTTGGTGGATTTTGTTATATCAATATATGTTTTGTCTACACACCTAAGTTTTCATGCAACTTCGATTCCATGTAATTATTAATCATCAATTGAATCATGTCCTACTTCTCTATATTATGTCCTGAAGACCGGGAAAACCCTCTTTTAGAGACAGCCTCATGACCCGTCAAAGACAATCTATGTTGTAAAGAACCGTTGATGGTTTCTTGATTGTGATAAATTGCAGCTGCCTCTTGCCTGACCACGACAAGTACACTTCAAGTATACCCAAATATCCTTCCCAGTATTCATTTGAGATATATATCCTCATCCTCGCATCCATCCCCATTTCTAAATGACTTATGGTATTGAATCCGGAGATACTTAATTACAATTTATTCACAAGTTCATGGCTGATGTCAATGAAACTACTAAGCTAAATGGCTTAACCAACCCGAACCTTATCCTTGCCAGAAATGTCATGTTTATTCCCAGAGCAGGCGAGAGGCATAACTTTGCTTTTTAGCTTGGTTTATTTTTGTTTTCATCAATATCAGTGAAACATCCTTATCGTTATCAATGACAATAATACCAAAAAATAAAAAACCATTAATACAAAACAAATTCCACCGGTTAAAGATAAATTGAAATTCAAGGAGAAACAAATCTAATTCAATTACTGAATAATGGTGATTATTAATAGAATGTCTCCACAAAATGATGGCAATCAAGTGAGGGAATAATTATTAGTATACACCTGCATCTGCATCCATTAGTACAATACAAATTCCTCCATTATTGACACCAATAATGGTGAATGGTGATTATTCAAAAGGATGGCAATCAAGTGAGAGCATTATTAGTATCCACCTGCATCCATGAAGATGGATTTGTGGAATATAGACCTATGTTCAATCACAATATATCCTCTGCTACCATCTTGTTTGTACAATCCAGGAACCCCTATCAAATGTCAAAATAACGTTAGAATTCTGAATTTCATTTGGCTCAACCTAAATATCCAAAATAACCTCATAAAACATTGGAATACAAACAGTTGAAGACATTACCTGTAGTGCACTAACAGCAAGACACTTGTCCATAATTGTCTTCGACATGTTTTGGGGCTGATTCAAATGCTCTAACATAAATTTAACATGCTGCTCTAGTACAAATTCTGAATTCTGTAAACAAAATGAATATATCTTACAACTTGCATCACCAATGCAAAACATGTCACAAACAAGTGCACTAAAAAAATAATTGCTGAAATAATTAGGCAAAAAAATTGTCATTGGGCACTTCTAACAACTATATGTAATGACACGAGCAAAATTAAGCTTTATCTAATAGTCACAGTCTTCTATTAATGATGAATAATATACTCTTGGTTGGAACTTTACAAATCGTTATTGTAAAGGTTTACACACTCATACATACCTTTGATCTAATGCTAGTATCCCAATATGTATACTTGAAACCTTCAAGTTTTCCAGTTTTGCATAGGTTGTCGATAAAAATCTGCGTATGTTCCAACTAATCGAATAACAAGAAAATAATATAATCAGGTATTAGAGGAAATAGGAGATAATCTTGAGTTGAGAAATCATTACATAAAATAAAACTCACGAAAGGTGTAGCATCGCGTCTGTCCCACGTATAAGACCCATGGAGAAGTAATTGACTGATAACCTTTTTTTTTTTTTTTTTTTAGAGACCTTATTGACTGATAACTTATACCTCAGCTCACCGATCATTTGAATGTTTGGACAGTCCAACAAATCATCTGACATGCTTGATGCAATGCTAAAAATCAATTAAATTATTCGGGGTCAAATATCTTTTTTTTTTTTTTTTTTTACAATATTTATCTAACCACCTATCCAAGTATTTTTTTTTTTTTTTTGAAGCTTTTTATTGATTTGAACTGTTGACTTGAGACTTGGGAGTCATTTACCTAATCTCAAACTCGTCCATCTATTAGCAGAGCTCGCCAATTGAGACTGAGTCAAATATCTGTTTATAACCATTTTAAAAATCGCTCCAAATAATGGGCACATAAAATATCAAATATCAAGAGATTCAATTGAATATAAAATAAATTGAATTAAGTAATAAAAAATATAAATAAATAAATAAATAAATAAAAACCTTCTAATTTGGAAAACAGGTGCTACACCAACATTATTAAAGGGTATTTTACAACATATGTTATTTTCTTCTCAAAATTTGAGATGGGGCACGGACCTCACCTAGTCCTCAATTGGGTCCAACCCAAGTGATAATTGAATAGGGAAAATGGAATATTTCGAAGGACAATATAGGAACAGAAATTGTTTTTTCAAGCGAACCCCTTTGATTATCCATAGAACAGCACTACAATGGGCACTGATAAGAGTGCATTTACAAGTCTTGGCATTGAATTTGACATTGTCTCTGTGCCTCATTGAAGCCCTTTTTCTATCTTCAATAGTCGAAGAGAGGGGTGGGCGTCGGCCGCGTGGGTAGGTTTGGGTTGGGTTTGATAATACCCAAACCAAACCATTATTTAATCGTTTATATATATATATACAACCAAAACCAAACAATTTATAAGGTAAAACCAAACTAAACCGATAAAAATCGGTTTTGTTTGACAGTTTAAGAACATAATTATATTATTTTTCATTTGAACATACAATAATATCAATATAAGTAGTTAAACTCATTATCAATAAAATAAACTATTTATTATCTAACACTAGTTTTCCAACTCGAGCGTTGCACGGACTTTGTATAAAAAATTGTTTGTAAAACATTGTGTTGTTTATACTGAAATTTTTGATGCAAACATGTTTAAACCTAATGGACATGTAGTTTTTCCTTTCAATAAAACATCAGTCATTAGAAAGCAGGAAAAAATAAAACACACCAACATTGATGATATACTTAGATCCTCAAATTAAGGAGAAATGTTAAAAGATTTTATTTGTTTATCAGAGAAGTTGACATGTTTGTTGACTTCCTCAACAAATAATTTTCATTGAATTGTAATGTTAAATTCATTAATGATTGAATTATTGATATTATTAATAAATAACTAATTATATTATGATAAAAAGAAAAACTAATTATAAAACAACAAAGCAAGATGAACCGATTCTCAAGTAGTTAATGAATCTGATTTTAATTAAGTCATTGTCAATTATAATGATGGTTATTGTCTCTAATAATCCGTCAAGGAAACTCTTAGGTCTCCAATATCATTAATAAACAGAGACTCTCCATTTCTATCAGCGTTATTCCAGTTTAGATGAACAGATTCCTTAAGGATTATTTAATTTATTATATAGGTTAATTAAAAATTATTTTTTGTATTAATTGAAAAGCTCTCTATCTCTTTAGCAATATATATATATATATATAGTGGTTCTCTCATAAGGGATCCCTTATTTTAATTTCGGTAAGGACCACTATGAAATCATATCGATTTGAATGAATTTTAATCTGAATTTTTTTGTGAATGATAAGTTCGTTGAAATCTACCTATGCATAAAATTTGAGAATTTTTCAAGCACGAAAACTATTTTTACCGATTTTTTTTTAAATACGAAGGCATTAGAAAAATAGGCGAAATATAGGAAATTCAAGAAAATAGTTTTCGTGCTTGAAAAATTCTCAAAATTTATTCATAGGTAGATTTCAACGAAATTATCATTCACAAAAAAATTTAGATTAAAATTCATTTAAATCGATATGATTTCATGGTGGTCCTTACCGAAATTAAAATAAGGGATCCCTTATGAGAGAATCACTGTATATATATATATATATGTGTATATATATATATATATATATATATATATATTATGACAAATTATTAATTTTTGTTATGTTATCATTAATATATTTTCGTTGATATGCTTTTAAAATTTACCATTAATTCCATAAAAAAAAAAATAAAATAAAAACATATTACCATTGATTTGGTAATACAATTACTATTTTAATTTTCTTTGTAAAATATTTATTTATTGCCATTTATAAAAATAATTAAAATTCAAAAACTATTATTTTTAGAAATAATCATATTGTATTTAATGCATAGTTAATACATTCTAAACAATCTAAAAGAAAAGAAAACAAAAAGGTAAAAAATAGAAAAAGAATTATAAATATTTATAATTATATAGAGTTAAATAACTATTGAGATTAGCTATTTACAATCCATTTTTTTCACATTTATTTTCTTAAGACATTTCATTTTAATAAATTAAAATTTTGAAACCTCTAAATACACCCCAATTTACTCGAAAATTATATATATATATATATATATATATATATATATATATATATATATTATAAAAACGCTCATTCTAGAAATACTTGTAGAAGTATTAATTTTTTTTAAAAAAAAAACTCCATGGAGGATATTGTCAAACCAAATGATAAATTAATTTATATTTCCACACTTTTTTTCTAAAAACATTCTATTTTTTAATAAATTCTTTATTATATTTTTTTTTAAGCGTCATCTCATAGATGATTCAATAAAAAAAATAAAAGGTGAAGAATTTTATGGAGATGCAAAGAGTAGTAGGAGTTATTTGTTATTTATTACCCCGTATATATATATATAATTAAGAGTGAATTTCATATATTTAGAAAATGAATCTATTGAATTGAATATAATAATTAATGTTTATAATGTGTTTCCATTAATAATTGATCAAAAACTATTATTTTAATTTTTTTTGAAACCATTATTTTAATTATTTGTTATGTTATCATAATATCATTAATATCTTACAATTAATAAGTTTTTAGAATTTATCATTAATTCTTTTTATTAAAAAAAACGGATTACTATTAATTTGGTATTACAATTGATGTTTTGAAAAATATTTTTTTATTATCATTTATATGGATAATTAAAATTCAAAAACAGTTATTTTTGGAATAATAATCTTGTATCCAATGCATAATTAATACATTCTAAAAAATCACAAAGAAAAGAGAACAAAAAGGTTAAAAAAAAAAAAAAAAGAAGGAAAAAAACTGCCAAAAAAAATGTATAAATTACCTTTAAAAAAATCCGAGGAAATATCGGATATTTGGTACCCAAAAACCGAAGTAGATACAATTTTTTTTTTTTAAGAGACTACACAAATCCGAGGAAATATCGGATATTTGATACCCAAAAACCGAAGTAGATACAATTTTTTTTTTTTTTTTAAGAGACTATACAGTATTACAGTTAGAACCAAGAATATAACTCTAATATTTATCTATAATAATAGTACAAAGCACATCATAAGTCTCGACCGGTTCATTGATTTTCTGCATTGATGGTTATGAGCAGGATGCTAGTCTTACCAGATGGTTCCATAACAAACACCTCAGTTGACAGTTAATTGAAAATCCAAGACCGCCAAAGTTAAAATTCCATGATCAATCCAAAATTATCTTTTCAACTACTAAAGCGTTTCCTAAAAAAATAAATAAATAAATAAATAAATAAATAAATAAAATTTATTCAATCAAATATTAAAACAAAATCCGTAGAAATTACTCTCACCACCCAACGCCATCAAATTCCCCACCGCTTGTTTTGAGTTTGCTCGTGAGGGAGAGTCAATAGGCTGAGATGGAAAAAACATGAGATTAAAAAACTAAAACTAAAACTAAAAGATTAAAATTATTCAGCCAAATATTAAAAAAAAAAAAATCTATAGAAATTCCGCTTACCAGCCAATGGCATCCAATTCTCCACCGCTTGTTTTGAGTTTGATGAGAAAGTCAATTGAATGAGATGGAAAAAAAAAATGAGATTTTGGATAGTTTTTATAGAGAAAATTGAGGGAGATGAGAGGGCATAAATGGTTTAGAGAGAGAGAGGATGATTTAAATAATTGAGTCAACAAAACCACCATTGTCATTAATAAAATAAAAATCATTGTTTTAATTCCTTGAATTACGTTAAGGTTGAATAGGAAAGGGTTATTATTTATTTGCTTTTATTATTATTATTATTATTATTATTTAGTAAATTGATTTAATTGTAGCATTTATTTCTTTATTATTTTGAAGAAAGGAAAAAAGAATTTAATAATAGAAGATTTTAGGAACAATCATATTTGATTGATTACATTTAATTCCAAAGCTCTCATACAGCGACATGTGACGCTATGAAACTCTATTATTATATATTTATATAGAGTAATTGACACAAATCCCCCCCAGACTATACCAGCTTTTGCATGTTGCCCCCTAAACTATTTTATTAGGCACTAAACCCCCTGAACTATTACTTATTGGCAGAACAAGACTAAAGATGCTCCCTCAGGGGGGAAAAAACCCAAATGATTGCCAATAAGTGATAGTTCAGGGGGTTTAGTGCCTACTAAAATAGTTTAGGGGGCAACATGTAAAAGTTGGTATAGTCAGGGTGGGATTTGTGCCAATTACTCATTTATATATGATATATGATTACTGCTGTGTATATACATATAAAAGAAGTTTAGACGTCTATTCCCACCTATATACAAAAGTCTAGGCTTCTTTTTATTACTGTATATTATTTTTATGAAATTTGATTTGTAGTTGAGTTGTGTGTCACATAGTCAAAAGAAAAATAAAAGAAAAAAGGAAATTAAATTTATTATATATAATCCATTTACCTTTATAATTTATTTTTAAATAAAAAATACTTTTTTTAAGTAAAAAAATACTTGAATTACCTTATTAATTCTATATATCTACTTTATGCGGTAGCAACAACTTAAACTTAAGATATTATCTGACTCATGAATGTTCTTCACCATCAAGTCATATTAGGCTGTTTCTTTAAAAAAAATAATATAAAAAAAGAAAAAACAACACATTTAGGCTATTGAAATAAATCTATTTTAGGAAAACATGATTTTGATCAAATTCTATTATAAATCAAAGAACGACTTTTGAGACACCCGTATATGTTAGCAATTTCAAAAGGTAGATCCTAAGGTGGGTTGTAGCAACACTACTTATGTTAGTTAGTTTAGTGTTTTTTTTAAGATTTTCTTTTATTATTTGAAATAGTGATGTCCACTCCTTATGATATGGTTACATAAGGAAAATTTTACTTTTGTCCTTGGTTAGGCTAATATCAACAAGATGATGGAAAATGTTATAAATTGAGTGGCAGCCGACGACCTTGATTTACACATTTCAATGTGTGGAATAATTTATTTCTTACAAGTAGAAATTAGACCTTATTTAAATATAAAGTAAGGAAATTGAGGAAATTGAATTTTAATGAATTTTGATCTATATATATATTTTTTTAATCTCTAAGGAACCTTAGAGAGATATATTATATATTAATAAAAGAAAGAGAGAAAAGTAAAAGGAGAAACCTAAATGCAAAAAGAAAAAAACAATTCACAAAACGAATCCATTTATCTAATATGAAGAGTCTTTTTCATTGCAGCAAATCGACTATATAAATATAAAGCTAGAATATCGGTACATAACAACATTTATTCTCCAAATATCATTTTCAACCATACAAGCTATCAGGATGATGAGCTGCTTATTATTACTAGAGTTTTCATCACGTAAACTTCTTCTTAGGGGAAAACTGAGCTAAGCCCTGCAAGTCACAAATGAAAAAACAACTTCAGTTTCATAATAACTGATTAAAACATGGATTATCATCATCTTCTGCTGTTTTGAGCATTTGCTTAATTGGAATAACATTTAATGTTTGTGATGAATTTGTTGTATATTAAAGCAGAAGATTCAAGTTCAGTTTTATGATATTAAAATTTCATCAACTTTGAATCATTTAATAATCTGAAGTTGAGCTTTAGAAAAAAATAAATTACGCTTCATCATCAAGTGCATAAAATTTTCTTGTACCATCAAAGTACGTATGTCATGAGAGATAGGGCAGTTTGACATACGGATTGTACTCAATCTTGATTTTTCCGGCATCAGGATTCGCGATCATGGAGAAAGCTTCCTTAGAGAGATCAATGGTTCCCTGGCATCCAGAAGGACAGAGATCGACAATCTTGACTACTACGGTGCCACCCTTGCAAGGTTGTGGAATACCTTGATTGGTGGCTCCGGTGCACTTGATTCTGTAAGATTTGTTGCATACTGCCCCGTTGTTCCAAATTGCATAGCTTGCAGCTGCAATCATCACTCCATCGTTTTTAATTTGTATCCGTTGCATGCAGAAGCTGTAAAGGAAATTAATTTATAATAATGGAAGTTAAACTACATACACTTTTTATCACAGACAAAAATGGAAAAAAGAAAAAGGAAAAGTAGAACAATTAATCTTTGTAACCCTAGCGTAAGATTGTAACGAAATTCTAGCATTAGTTTCACTTTGAAAACACAACACAAAAGTCTTTATAGATTGTTGTAAATATGCTCGGAAATAAGAGCTCAATTATGTACTTTTGTTTTTATATCTGATCCATGCAATTCTTCATGATCATCTAATCAAATAAATGTAGATATAGAGATGATATATACTCACGGACATAAGGAGGAGTATAGAAAGTTGCAGTCCCTTCACTGGCATATGCAACAGAGTCTAGGCACATTGCCAAGGCCACAAGCATCAAAACATGTAAGCTGGCCATCTCGATCTTTTCTACTATATATAAAAACCCTAATTATAACATGTAATATTTGTTCTACTTGTTGGTGTGAAGAAGAATTAAGGGTTGATTTGCCTCCAATTTATAGAGAAAATTTTACCCCTTCTTACAGGCAACTTAGTTCAACATATTAATTTCACATTAGTTATATTCAAATATTCAATGTCTTTGGAGGAAGGGCAAGGACAGTTTTAAACGATTTCAAGTGGGGTAGGGCCGTAGGAGGGAATTAAATGTGGAATCAAAGAAACTTTTTAAACATACTCTTATAATTTATAGGGGAATGCTATCTACCTTTCCCATTTGCCTTTCCCATTTACCTTTCCCACTCATTGTTTGACACGTGTACACTTTTTCATTTAATAAAAAGCTCTCACTTTTTGCTACAAAGTTTGTTTACATATTTACCCCTTATTAATGAAATGATAAAAGCAACCATCAAGGGTAATTATGTAAACAAGCTTTGTAGCAAAAAGTGAGAGATTTTATTAAATGAAAAAGTGTACACGTGTCAAACAATGAGTGGGAAAGGTAAATGGAAAAGGCAAATGGGAAAGGTAGATAGCATTCCCCTAATTTATATTCTTTGTTTTCCCCATAATTTATTATTATTATTATTATTATTATTATTATTATTATTATTATTATTACTAGCCTAAGAACCCGTGCGATGCACGGGATTTGTTAAAAACTATTATCATGTTTTAGGAATAAAAAAGCTTCATTCAAATAATTGTAATTCTGAAGCAGAGATGAAGAAACGGAGATTAGAAAAATGAATAAAACCATGAATAATCAGTTTACATACCTACTCCCTCCTTTTGGACTATCAAAAATTTAACTTTATTCTCATCAAATAAAATTAACTTTATTATTATTATTATTACTAGCCTAAGAACCCGTGCGATGCACGGGATTTGTTAAAAACTATTATCATGTTTTAGGAATAAAAAAGCTTCATTCAAATAATTGTAATTCTGAAGCAGAGATGAAGAAACGGAGATTAGAAAAATGAATAAAACCATGAATAATCGGTTTACATACCTACTCCCTCCTTTTGGACTATCAAAAATTTAACTTTATTCTCATCAAATAAAATTAACTTTATTATAGAAAATTATTCATTATCCATTTATCCCATTGATGATTTTCAATACAATAAATTACTTCAATTCGTATTGATGAAAGGATTGTCTTTTCTATTTTTCATTATCTCATTGATGATTAGATATAAATATAGAAATATAAAACCATATAATTCACTGTATTATTAGTAAAACCTTTCGATTCATTGTATTATTATTGCACCCATTTAATTATAATAATAATAATAATATGAAAAGAATAGGAAAATAATGTAAAAACCTTCCGATTGACTATATTATTATTGCACCAATTTAATAATAATAATAATAATAATAATATAAATGAATAGGTAAAATAGAAATGAATATTTAGAATTTAATTCCAGATCTCTCACACGATGACACATGTCATCTTTGGAGTTCCATTTTACTATCGTGCGGGCATTGTAAATAGCGTGTTTTTTTTTTCCTTAGTCTTTTCAATCAAGTGTTAAATGTATTTTTCAAATTTCAATCTCTTGAAGTTCTCTTCACAAATTGATCTAAAGAAGAAGATGAAGAAGAACATATAAAAAATAAAATAAAATAAAATAAAAATCATTTTCTATGGTATTTTAACATGACATAATGCATTATCTTATGTCTATGTTAAAATGAAGCATGTAATATCATAGACAAAAGCATCAGGAAATGTGTCATGGACTTTAAACGGTAGACGTACCACTAAAGATTAAAAATAATAAGGTATTGGTTTCAAACAAAAACTCAAGAAATACATGAATATTATTTCTTAAAAATTTAGATATTTAAATAAATCATTGTTCCCACTCATAGGGTCGACCATCTGCAATGCTGTAACCTTAATTTCTTAAATTTTTGGATGGATGGAACTTGAGTTCAACCATTTTTCGTTACCATAAATATCACTAATATAGTAATATTGAAATAGATGATTCATATATTAGACCATTTAATCATAGTTAATAAAAACACAAAATTATGTCTTATTCTCATATTTAAATTGATTTAAATATATACATATCTCAAGGAAAAATAAAAAAACCTCACACTGAAGCAGGATAAAAGAGCTCCGCAAAATAATATGTGGTTATATACTTATATTTGCATACAATGGCAATTAAGTAATTTGATGGAAATAGGCAAAGATACATCAAATAAAATAAACTCAAAATTGTAGAGAGTATAAATGCGGGTAGGCTAGCATTTACTGCTTCAATGTTGATCAATATCCTATGAATATGATTCATTATTTGGGCTAGGATATATTTGACCACTTCTCCATGTGCTTAGTCACTTTTCTAGCCTGTAAATCATATATATATATATTTTTATGATAACAAATTAATCGGACAATATATATATGTAAATAAATAATTTTTTTTGGTGTATATCAACGTACAGAAACTGCGTTAAATCCCACCTCTTTTTCCCAATCATATTGAATTGTTATGATGGTCAATATGACAATATTAATCATCCCACCCTAGATGCCCTGCAGCAAATACATGAGTAATATTCTCACATATAAATCACATCGATCAAGTTAATTTAATAATAAACAAAAGGTAAATGCATATATCTTTATTCCAAAATAAGTAGTAGAAGCCAGCAAGTTCCAGCGATTAAAAAATGGGTGCTCTAAAGAAGACAATAGAATTTAATACACGGGAACAATAGTGAAATGAAAACAATAGATTTAAACAATTAAAACCCATAATCACCTCTTTCAAAAAAAAAAAAAAAAAAAAAAAACATACGAGAATAACAGTGAAATCAAAACAACAAAATTTATCAAAAGCAAAGCCACATTTCGTAAAATATGTGAATACTTGTCAAAATGGTGTTATTTTAGTTTGATTTATAGACTTAAAGGTTACCAACTTTTGAACTCCTATTCCATTATTAATTAACTTTGCAAGGATATATAATTAATAGGTGACTTTTAATATATACGGTTTTTCAAAGTTTTTGAAATTTTAAGAGTAACTGCATTTTAAATTCATGCATTGTGGATGCTTAAGTAATCTAAAAGTCTTCATTTGCATTATAAAACTATACATATTATTATATAGAATTTAATGTCAAAAATCCCTCAAGAATATAGATAGATATATCTACATGGAGATAAATATGAATTTATTACTATTAATATTATTAATATTAATAGTTAACAAAATTTAATGAAACTTTAATTTTGTCAATTCATTTTCACTGTCAATGTAGTGGAGTTGCCCACATTTTCGTTAATCAAGTAAAAGACTATTAGAGTTTTGGTTTATGATATTCTTAAATGTAAGTTCATAGAAATTGATCAAGAAATCACCTCCTTCTATTAAATAATAATATCCCTTATATAAATATGAAGCATGCAAATCTATAAAAAAAAAAAAAAGTAAAAGTAAAATATTAAAACAAAATAATTAGTTGGATACGAAAGGTTACCATTTTTATTTAACTCAGCATATGAAGCATGAAAATATGCACCAAATAAAAATAAAATACCACATTGAAACAATACAATAAATTAGCTTGGTTCATACAACTCAATTTATTTATTATCTTATTGATGATAGAATTTACCTCTTAATGATAGAATTTACCTCTTAATATATAAATACATGTATATGAGTTAAATGAAATTATAATGGAATTTAATATCAAATCTCTTAAACGACGATATGTGGCGCTGTGAAACTCTATTATTAGAGGAATGATATCTACCTTTCTCACTCATTGTTTGACATGTGTACACTTTTTCATTTAATAAAAAGCTCTCACTTTTTGCTACAAAGCTTATTTACATCTTTACCCCTTATTAATGAAATGATAAAAGCAACCATCAAGGGTAAATACGTAAACAAGTTTTGTAGCAAAAAGTGTGATCTATTTATTAAATGAAAAGGTGTACACGTGTCAAACAATGAATGGGAAAGGTAGATAGCATTCCCCAAAAATAAAATACCACATTGAAACAATACAATAAATTAGCTTGGTTCATACAGCTCAATTTATTTATTATCTTATTGATGACAGAATTTACCTCTTAATATATAAATACATGCATATGAGTTAAATGAAATTATAATGGAATTTAATATCAAATCTCTTAAACGGCGACATATGGCGCTATGAAACTCTATTATTATTATTATTATTATTATTATTATTATTATTATTTTGAAACTGGGAAACTATATTAAGAGCAAAAAAGAAGACAATCTTCCACAATCACAGACTCTAAGCTAGGAGGAACAGACTCCATCCAAAACTCATCAGAAGGCAACACAAGCGCCATCTTAGCCTTAAACTCTATTATTATTATATATACAGTATTTCTATTATCAGTTCGAACTGATAATAAATATATCAGGAAGAAGAATGTGGATCATAGATTATGGAGAAGTTTTGACAAGTGCATACACTTTGAGTCAAAATATGTAAATCTAGTGGTCCACATTATTCATCATGATATATTTATTGTCAGTTCGAACTGATAATAGAAAATCTGTATTATATATATATATATATATGATGTACAAGAGAAATTATCTTGTATATAAATGCGAGTCAGGTAAGATTTGCCTTTGTCAATACCAAAGTTAATTTGCTTACTTATGTTTTTATTTTATTTTTAAAAGGAAATATTTATATTGTTATTAACTTATTATAATTGCCCTCACAAAGCAGTTTGGTAGATACGAAATAATGAAGCAAATTTACTTTTTGACCCACCCCTAATATTTACACTTTGGGCATGTTTGGCACACCGGATTGGATTGGGATTGGATTATTTTAGTCCCAATCCGATGTTTGGTGCAATTCTGGAAGATGGGATTATTAGTCCAAGAAGCAAAATGGTCCCATAAGTATGGGATAAAATAATACCACTCTCACCCCCATCTTTATTAGTCCTAGGACTATTTAAAATGGGCCCCACCATATTTATTTCATCCCTCTCATTTAAACCACCAACCCTACGTCCCCACCATTCCACCTAACCCACCGTTACTCTCTCTTTTCTTCCTCTTTCAACATATCTCAACTCCTCATTCAACACTGGTTTTTTTTTTTTTTTTTTTTTTTTTTTTTTTAACAACTGGAATATATAGAAGACCATATAGGCGAAGGAAAACAAAGACACCAAGCAACGACCCAACCCAAAACAAGCAAGAAGAAAACCTCATAAAATAAAAAAACGACATCTTGGCCTGAGATTAACCCATGCTGAAGACTAAAGCAAGAAAGCATCCATATGAAAAACAAACAATACAGAGTAGGCCAGAAGCCAACAAGAAGCAACCAGAAAAACACAGAGCACCACTAAAAAAAAAAAATAAAAAAAAATCTGGATTGATTTTGAGTTTTGGTAGAGAATGAAGAACTGGTGATGAAGATTTAAAGAAATGATTGATTTTTGGTTGAGAATGAAGAACTGCTAATCTCCAATGGATATTTTTTTGGTTTTTTTTTTCTTTGTTGTGTGTAAGGGAACTCTCAATTTACCCATATTTTTTTGAAATTTAAAGTTGATGTCTTGATGATAAAGAGATTCTTTTTTTCCTTGATTATTTTCTATTTTTTACAAATTAAAATGTTATCAAAACAAATTTTCTTGATTATTTCCCAAATTAAAATTCTATTTTCTTGATAATTTATTATTCAATTTTAAAATATTATCAAATTAAAAATATTATTATATTTAGTCTGATCTCACGTTTCACCAAACAAAACATAGTATTAATTCAGTCAAGTCCCATATTTTTCCAAACACAATATAGTATTCATTTAGTCCAATTCAGTCTAGTCCAATCTCATATAGTCCCAGTCCCATCTTAATCCAATCCAATCCCATGAAATAGTCCAATCCAATCCCACACACCAGACGGGGCCTTTATGGTTTACAATTTACTTTTTTTTTTTTTTTTTTCTTTAAATTTACTCTGCCACCTAGATAACGTGGACAAATTAAACAACCTTACTGTTACTGATATGATATCAAAACACTCTGCCCATATATTTGATAAAAAAAGTAAATATGCCCCATTAGAGCTACATACATCAATTTTTAGAGACACAATATATATTTGTTTATTTAACCAACCAAAGGTAAATGAAGTCTTTAATGGTTGTTGTTATTGATTAGTTCTTATCTAGAGTTTGGCACTTTGGTTGCATTTACTTTGCTTTGCTTTAACCAATCAAGCTTTCAATTTTTAACCATGGTAAATGAGTTTACTTTTATTAATCTTTAACACTTATAACAAATGTTTATGTAAGCTAATGCATGTCCAAAAAATGACAATTAATCAAATATGTATGCCAGAAAATGACTTAATGATTGAAATTTATAGTCTTCAACACCCAAGTTTTGGATTTTTAACCATGGTTAATGAGTTTACTTTCATTAATCTTTAACACTTAATTATAATCAATGTTTATGCATTCTAAAACATTAAAAAAAAAAAAATGGTAATTAATCAAATATATTTGCCTAGAAAATGACATAAAGATCAAGTTTAGTAATCGAAATTCCAGTATACGTTGTGCCGGTGTCAACACCAAGCAAACAAGGATTAGACTTCTTAACATTGTCAAACAGTCGCAGAGGCTTCACATAAGACATCCGTAACCATCCAAAGAAAAGGAGGGCTCAAATCTGAAAAGAAAGTGATAACAAAAAAAGAGACCAGAGGTACATACCTAATTGCAAGTCAGACTACATACGTTACATTTGCAAATATAGAAAAATCATCGGAGATAACAAACCATTAAATCTTCAGTTAATGGAGCCATTAATAATCTGCCAAATTTTACTGAATCATGTTAGAATTATAGAACTAGATTTATATAAGTGTCAACTCCCTCTCTAACACTCTTTCACGGGATTCATTTATGAGATACAATAAAATCTTTGCTCACCCCCTTAACCGGGGGTCCCCCCTCCTCAGATTTGATCAAGTGTTTAAAAGTTAACTATGGTCTAATAAATTATTTATTATATATTTTAAGGTTTGTTTTACCAATTTTACCCCTTTTCAATAATTTTCTCTTAACACGAGAATCAGGAAAAAAATGAAGGAAAAAAAAAAACAAACACTGTAATCCAATTAAGAAATTAAAAATCAATTGAAAAAAAAAAAATTCCAGATCAACACTTTCAAAACCCAAAAACTCAATATAAACACCCATTTTTCACTGGAAACCAAAAAAAAAAAACCCACACACAAGAACACAGCAAAATACAACCCAGACTCAGATCTGAGCTAACTTGCTACTCTGGTTTTTATACAGGTTTTGCGTGAAGAATTTTTAAGTTTACTTTTATCAATTTAAGCCAGCCAGTGGAAGAAGATGTTGGAGGGGAGGGTATCGGTTAATTTAATCATTTTCATGATTTGAGTAAACTAATCAATGGAGAGATATAGGGTTGAGTGATTCTATATTATATTCTTCAATTCTATACAAGTTATACAGTTGAGATCAAAGTGATTTTAGATATTGGTAAATACTATATTAGTGTTGTATTGCTAGTTTGCCAATAATTATAAATTATAATTCCTTTTGCAGAGATTCAATCTCCAAATAAACATCAATATAAACCTCAAGTTGAAGCTCAAACGAACAAAACGAAGCCATTAAAAATTTTTATAGACCCCCACAACTGTATATATTTTTTTTCCATTAAAAAATCCAACATCAACCCCACCCATAACCAAACCCAGCCACCCAATCTAGCAACCAACCAAACCCCACCATCGACGGTTCATTTTTCGATTAGGAGTTCGCTGTGCCAGGCGAAACTGAAGAAGAAGCCAGAGTTCGGGCTGCTGGAGGAGAGCCGGAGTAGAGAGAGAGAGAAAGAAAATAATACATTTTGGTTTAGGTTAGGGTTTGGTGTTTGCCATTTGGGAGCAAGAGAAGATGATGGACGATGATGAAGATGGGAGATTTGAGTATTGTTAAATAATTATAAATTTTATTATTAATTTACTCATTTACCCTTGTAATTATTATTTTGTTAACTCATGGTTAATTTTTTAACAATTGTCCAAATTTAAGGAGGGGGTAATGCAAAAATTAATTTATCTAGCTCTAAGTAAGGAAAGCAATCGCAGATAGCAAGAAAACGATTGTGTTTGACACTTCGACTAGTGTTCCAAATAAGATTTCTAAGAGCCACGAAATCGGCAAAAAAAGAAAAACGCAAAAACATGAAAATGATAGTACATTGAAAAAATAAAGATAAAAATCAAAAGAATAGCTAGAACAAGATCCATATATACGGAATAAGGAAACAAATTTACTTTTTTGACCCACCCCTGATGTTTACACTTTACAGTTTACAGTTTACTTTTTTTTTTTCTTTAAATTTACTCTGCCACCTAGATAATGTGGACAAATTAAACAACCTTACTGTTACTGATATGATATCAAAACACTCTGCCCATATATTTGATAAAAAAGTAAATATGCCCCATTAGAGCTACATACATCAATTTTTCGAGACACAATATATATTTGTTTATTTAACCAACCAAAGGTAAATGAGGTCTTTAATGGTTGTTGTTGTTGATTAGTTCTTATCTAGAGTTTGGCACTTTGGCTGCATTTAATTTGCTTTGCTCTAACCAACCAAGCTTTCAATTTTTAACCATGGTAAATGAGTTTACTTTTATTAATCTTCAACACTTATAACCAATGTTTATGTAAGCTAAGGCATGTCGAAAAAATGACAATTAATCAAATATGTGTGCAAGAAAATGACTTTTATTGATTGACATTTACAATCTTCAACACCCAAGCTTTCGATTTTTAACCATGGTTAATGAGTTTACCAATATTTATGTAAGCTAATGCATGTCCAAAAAATGGCAATTAATCAAATATGTATGCCAGAAAATGAGATAATGATTGAAATTTACAATCTGCTATAATGAAAAACTCTATGATACATAATTACTAAACTGAACAAGTAGATCCACTTCTTTAAATCAGTCATGATAGCAATACAGATATCCGCAAGTAGACAAACAAACAACGATCCACGTAATAGATTAAGGGTGTGTTTGTTGCGCGGGATAGGATTGGACTATTTTTAAGACATGGGATTGGATTGGACTGGATTGGATTAATTATAGTGTTTCCCGTGTTTGGTGCAATATGGGATTGGATTAAAAATAATCAAATCATGTGTTTGGGTAGGTGATGGGATTGGACAAAATAAAAAATTTATCTATAAAAAAAATAAAAAAAATCAATCCATATCCACCATTCACCAACCAAATCCACTATCACAACACTCAATACACATCCAAATCAATCCACGATCTCTCTCCTTTTCTTCTCTCTTCTTGCTTTTCTTTCTCTGATTTCTTTGTTCTCACTTCCTTTACACACAACCAAAATCAAATCCACCAACACTTGATCAAACATGTAGCTGCTCCACCTCGAAGACCTCATGAATCTCTTCGAGGTGGAGGCCTACAAGTCCTGGGCAGTCATGGAGCTGGAGCTACAAGTCCTGGTTTCTTTTATTTCTTTTTCTTTTCTTTTTTTGAATAGATCGGCAAACTTTTTTGTTTTGAATTATTTTGGTTCTGTTTTTGATTGAAAATATATGTTGGGTGTTGGATCTGGATCTGGTTTTGTTGTGAAGGAAAAAACACACCAATAGATTATTTTTCCATAATTTTTTTTCCCACATTTTTCAGATTTTCCAGATTTTTTTTTGGTTTTGTTTTGATTATGGTATGAATTGGGTGTGGATTTTGATGTCTTTGTTTGATTTCCATATGGATGGGATGATTCTGCAAGGGGATTGGATTGTTTTTCAAAAAAAAAAATTTGTTTGTGGTTGATGATTGGTGGGTGGAACAAAATTATTTTGTTGTTGATGATGGAGTTGGCTGGTGATTGGTGAAGGAGATGAATCTTGGAGTTGGCTGGTGAAAGAGATGAATCAACGAGGGATAAAATAATCCCGTTGATTTGGAGGGGATTATTTTATCCTTCTCAGGCAGGATAAAAGTGATTTTGGGATAAAAATAATCCCAGCGGCCTACACTCACCAAAAATGGGATTGGACTAAAAATAGTCTAATCCCAGTCCAATCCCGTCAAACAAACACAGCCTAAATGTCTCTCCTTTTAAGAGGGAGGTTATCTAGTTTTTGTAGGTTACTATAACCGTACAATATCATTAAATGTTTTAAAGTTTCAAAATCATTTTACGTGGCTCAATGTTATCCTCTCATTTATTCTAAATTTTTTGAAATAATATTTCTTGAAATTTTAAATTTAAACATTTCTCAATAACAAAGAAGGGAAATTGTTGTAATGTTGTAGATTGTAGAGGTCGTTTTGAGTCATGGTTTGGAATATATGTGTTGTGTACGTCTGTACTTATGATTTGTAATTACAAAATGTCAATGTTTCAAGATCTAATGAAGATTTGAGATCATGCTTCATATACAAGCTACATAAAATCATTTTCATCTGCAACTCATAGATGAGAGATCCCATTTGATATATAATTTGTATGTTGTTATCAACAAATAAATTGTTTTTTAAATCTCACCATCCAATTTTTGTAAATATTTGTTTAATTACTTTAAAAAAAAAATGGAAATAAGTTTTTTTAAAGAAAATTTAATTAAGAATTTTCGGGGGTATTATGGTATTTAGACAGTTAAACTTGGTGCAACCCTTAAGTTTGACTAATGGCAAAAAATGTGGGAGTCAATTGACGATAAAGTTGTTTCTGGACGTAAAATGGTAAGGGGAATGCTATCTA
The DNA here is from genome assembly GCA_030490815.1 of Acer saccharum. Taxonomy (NCBI): domain Eukaryota; kingdom Viridiplantae; phylum Streptophyta; class Magnoliopsida; order Sapindales; family Sapindaceae; genus Acer; species Acer saccharum. The sequence goes on from CM059871.1 coordinate 42,721,614, forward strand.
CCTTTCCCATTTGCTTTCCCCATTTGCCTTTCCCACTCATTGATTGACACGTGTACACTTTTTCATTTAATAAAAGGCTATCACTTTTTGCTACAAAACTTGTTTACGTCTTTACCTCTGATAGCTGCTTCTATCATGTCATTAATAAGGGGTTAAGACGTAAACACACTTTGTAACAAAAAGTGAGAGCTTTTTATTAAATGAAAAAGTGTACACGTGCCAAGTAATGAGTGAGAAAGGCAAATGGGGAAGGCAAATGGAAAGGTAGATAGCATTCCCTAAAGGGTAATATCGAGAGGGTTTGCACTCGTCATTTACCAAGCCAAATATTTTAATGATTTATTTATTTGTTAATTAAAAACTAAACATTAAATATTAATAAAAAATGAAGATCAATGTTAGTTAGATCCCCATTAAAGGAAACAGATCTAGATCTCCTCCAAAAATGGAGAAGATATTTTGAGATATGAATTTTGGTGGTGAATATAGTTCTTAAAATTTGAAAAATTGTTGTTTGGGAAGTGAGAAAATGGAAAGAAGTATAGTTATTTATTTATTTATTTATATTTTTTTTATGTTTTACAAGTTTATTTATTATTTTAATTGTTAATAGTTTAATGATTATTTTAAGAGTAAATAGCAATTAAGACTTTTTCAAACAAAGTATAAGGGTATTTTCGACTTTTTATGCCCGACTCTTAGTTAACTATTAAATGGAGATGGAAGTCAATTGGGGGGGTTTGGTGGTTATAAAAACTCAGGTTAAGTTACTGTTATTAACCCTTATAATAATTACTTTTTATGGAAAAAGTTACTTAGTGTCTTATAATAATCCTTCCAAATGTCAAAGTAAAAATACAAGACATCTACAAAGTCAATATGAGATAATATGTAACCAAAAAGTTAAAATAAACTAGAACACATTCATATAATCTCAATATAAACTAGAACTAGTTCCACGAAACACAACCCTATTACCCACAAGCTTTAAGAGAAAGTAAACAACACGTCTGTTAACACCAACCATTTGTTTGACTACACATACCAAGTTGTGTTCGACGGTGTTTCAAACGAACACTAATCAAATAGAATCGAATCTAATCAAATCCAATCATCTGCTGCTCGTACTTTGTTTATCAACAAAGTCAATATGAGATATTATGGAACCAAGAAGTTAAAATAAACTAGAACACATTTACACAATCTCAATATAAATCTAGAACTAGTTCCAGAAAACACAACCCTATTACCCACGTGTTTTAAGTGAAACTAAACAACACCAACCATTTATTTGACCACACGTGCCAAGTTGTCTTTGACGGTATTTCAAACGAACACTAATCAAATCTAATCCAATCCTCTGTTGCTCGTACTTTGTTTATCAACAAAGTCAATATGATATAATATGGAACCAAAAAGTTAAAATAAACTAGAACACATTCACACAATCTCAATATAAATCTAGAACTAGTTCCACGAAACACAACACTATTACCCACGCGCTTTAAGAGAAAGTAAACAACACCCACCATTTGTTTGACCACATGCACAGAGTTGTCTTCGACGGTGTTTCAAACGAACACTAATCAAATCCAATCCTCTGTTGCCGTTCTTTGTTTTTTAAACCCACCTTTTGGACATAGATTGGAGGATTTTGAACACAATTATTATGTGGGTAAAAAAAAGTTTGGGAGGATTTTATTGACAATTGTTAGAGAAACCAAGTCTAGACTGAGTCACCCACTTGTTTGCTGACACGTAAACGTCTTTGTTAGAAGAACATCTTCGATGCACCGGGTGTAACACATGCACCCGGCCACTCAGATGTTGACACTTCAGCCTGTGTCAACTAAAATAATAAGAATAATAAATTTTATGGGATGAAAGAGAAATGAATAAAATAATGATAAAAAATATAAAAACCAAACACAAAAGGTAACACATGCTGAGCTGTCACCATATGAGTGGCTAGGTGCAACACTCAGCTCATGCACCCATGCACCGAAGATTTTCTCCTTTGTTAGAGTACTTCTCTCTTTTTATTTATTTTATTTTTTTGTTATCTTTTCGGATGCATATTACCATATTAGCTTTATGTTGATGAGAGATATAAAAATATCCCATACACAATTTGAATACAAGTTCTTGTATATATATATATATATATTTATATATATATATATCGGTCATTTTCTAATCAGTGTACATTGATGTAATTACATTAGTATCAATGCATGTGGACCACTGATTATGAAAAAGATTTGACAAATACATACATTTTGAGTCAAAGTATATAAATCTAATGATCTACATCCCACACACTGATACAGTTATATCAATATGTACTGACTTGAACATATCAATGCGTACTGACTTGAACATATATATATATATATATATATATTTATTTATGTAGATTTCTCAGGTTAATCAACAAAGCCAAGCAAAACCCCGTATAAGAGATGTCATACTCAAATTGAAATGCTGACATTTTGAGTACAATTGATATCGCCAAGCTCACATACTTATCACAAAGAAGGCAGTTTCAAAAGATATACAAAAAGAAATTTTCAAGCCCCGGAGACACACACTAACTTGTGAGAAATCAAAGATTTCCAACAGATAATTCCAGCTATGCTACGGTGGACAGCGGCAGTTAGATACCATTGAAATTGATTTTAAAATATACGCTCGGTCACATGATATTCAATCATAATTGATGCAATTAAATACTTTTCTTTTATGGTGTTGAATTTTTATCAGATTAACAATTAACAAACATATTTATCACATTAACTAATAAGAAAAGGTGGTATTACGTTCCAAATTCCAATATCATGAAATAATACTAATCGAGTACAAGCCGGTAAAAATGGCCAAATTATTATTAACCATCATTATGATAATATTAATTTATGTAGCGATATATGATTTAAATTACCATGGAGTTCACTCATTTCTCTTTATCAACCTACATGCATTGATGAAGATGCAAATGAGCAAAATCCACCATCATACATTAGGAAGCCTCATGATAGAGTTGTCTTGGGCGTAGAAGGGGATCACGTTGGTGTAGAAGGGTGTTAAAAAAATCCAAATTCTCCTACCAAATGTCAAAATAAAAATATAAGCATGACTCTCAAATTCAAACATCATATCCCACCAATAAGAGAAGTGTTAATTCACTATTTATTACCGAGAACAAACTCATAAAACATTCAACAACAAAAAAATTGTTGGTATTATGGGAAACCACTATAACGTTGAAGTCTAGATTAAAGCGGTTTACAAGCCCAACATTGGTTGTCAAGACTCATGATTCCCATGGTCGGTACACTAGCCGAGCCTAAATAGAAAATATTTTTTTAAACAAAATAATCAAATAATGCCTTGGTGTATCTTTTGTTAACTCCAAACCCTTCAACACAGTTAATGTCTTTGCAACTTCAATAAAAAAGATATTGAAAACCTTTTCACACAAGCAGCTACAACAGATCCCTTATCATATCGTATCACTACTCCAACACACACCAGTCCATTCTCAATTTTGTTTTTAAAAATTAAAATAGATAATTATTTCTAGTATTTAATACATATAAAACTTGAAATTCACTTAAATAAAAATAAAAACTATTCTATGCAGAAGCCAAACGCTCCCTATCGAGTCCAAAACGGTGAGAAGGTTGGCCGTTTTGGTGAAAAACGACGCCGTATTTTGAAATGCATAAAACAATCCATTTCTCGTCCAAAAACCATCTCTAAAACCCAGTTTGGCAGTTAGCCAGTTGATAGTTGAAAGTGAGACTTCGAGAGCGAAAACAGACACAGAGATACAGAGAGATAGCAATGGCTTTTGCTTTATCTACAAGCGCTTCCACTTCCATAGCTCTCCAGAGCTTGTTTTCTTCCGGTTCTTCTCACAACCACCACCGGCTCAAATCGCCCGGTCTGGTTCTGTCACGTCACACTTTGTCACGCTCCACTCTCGCGTTCTCGCGCCGTCGAAACCAAGACCCTGCGATCAAGTCATCGTCTTCGAAGAAGAAGAAGGTAAGTGATAAAAAGGAAGAAGTTAATTTTAGTCGGTTAACGTTTTCAAGTTTTAACATTTTTAGATTTTTCTGTTCTTTTAGGTTGTTTAGTGCTAGAAAGTCTTATTCTTTGCCTAGGATTGATGAATTTGTGTCAAAATTGTACGGAGGCTGATTTGGATTGGAGGTTTGTTTTTGCATGAAATGGGATTCTCAAGTTCTAACACTTGTTGTTCTTATTGGTAGTGCTAGAAATTGTTCTTCTTTGCTTAGGATTAGTTAAATTTCGATTGAAAATTGTACAGAAACTGAATTTTGATTCATCATAATTGTGTAAAGTACTTATAAAATGGTTTTTGTTTTTAATCTAGAAATTGTTTCTGATGTTATCCCTTTGTTTTAATCTAGTTTTCTTGTCCCGTTTTATCCGAAACTGTGCTTATTGTAGTTGTGATGGAAAATTATCGGCCACATTTTATGTCATTTGGCTGTTATGGAGTATTTGTATCTCTTTTGACTTTCGATGTTATGTCTACTTATTTCTGCAGAAAAGTTTGCCTCGAAAAGATGAGGATGATGATGATATGGAAGATGATCCTTTTGAGTTGTTATTTAGTCTGCTGGAAGAGGATCTTAAAAATGATACTTCAACGGTAGATGACGAGACTGATGATGAGGAGATTAATGAAGAAGATATTGATAAGCTTGCACAAGAATTAGCAGAGGCACTGGGGGATGGTGATATGGAATTGTTTAATTCAGCTACAAATGCTATGGAAAGCAATGATGATGACGATGACGATGAAGAAGATGGTGATGAAGAAGACGAAGAAGAAGAAGATGATGATGAAGAAGAAGAAGAAGAACGACAAGTGCCACTTAAGAATTGGCAACTCAGAAAGTTGGCTTATGCTTTGAAAGCTGGCCGTCGTAAAGTCAGTGTAAGTGTCTTAGCTTGATTAATCTGTTGTTATTCAAAGAGACGCAGCTTGGTAAACTTGGTCCACAGATGATGGGATCTAAACCACCCATCATTATGATTGACTTCCTTCAGCTAGAGACCAAATGTTCAGTAGCTTTAAAGTTTCATTGAAAGAAAAAGGAAAAAAAAGAAGTGATCTTTATAGATGAGATGGAGAGAATCGCCTACAGATTATTTTATTTTGGTTGGGACATCATTTGCATGAACTCATCAAGTGTTCCACCTAGCTTGATGTTAAGTATATTAGACTCTTTCCTTTTCACTTGACGATAACCTGAGGGAATGTTTAGGAAATATTTAAATTAATCAGTTTTGGTGATTTCCAACAATATTTTAGGTCTAGTTGCCATAATTTGTTCAATTCCATGGTCAAAGATCTATTTGCAAATTGTCTTTATGTAAAAAGACAATTTTATGTTTCAAGTAGCTTTTAGTTTATGTTATGAAAATGTGTTTTTGGCTTGTGAAGAATGTTAGCAAAAGATGAAAGGTCAAAAGGGAAATATTGTTTCACAGGCTTTTCAATGGGTTGTTTTTGTTATGTAGACTCTTGATTACATTCTTGACAATTCTGTCCTCATTACCAGACCTTTTTAGATTCTAAAGTCTGAACCACTTTTCTCTTGTTGTATAGATAAAAAATCTTGCTGCTGAGCTTTGTCTTGATAGGGCTATTGTTATTGAAATGTTGCGTGATCCCCCTCCACATCTTCTCATGTTGAGTGCCACTTTACCTGATGAACCGCCACCTGTAGCATCAGTCTCTGAGGTCAAACTGACAGAAACTGTTACGGAAGAAACGACTTTAGATGCTGTGGAACCTGAGTCTAAGGTGAAGGAGCCAGTCCATATCAGGCAAAGCAGATGGTTAGCTCAAAAGAGACTGAAGAAAGTACAAATTAAAACTCTTGAAATGGTTTACAGAAAATCAAAGCGACCCACTGTAAGTAAAATTTTCTCTACATTGGAATTGCAATTAGTGCACTTCAATTGCAATGCTAATGTGCAGCTATTAAAATTGTTTTAGAACTAGATCAAGTGAGAGTGATGTTTAAGCTAACTGTTTAATATACAGTAGTAGTCGTGTCCTATGTAACAACTAAGGTAAAATTCATTGTCAAGTAATTTGTGGAAGACCGATGTGCCACCTTTCATCAACTAAGCAAGGTGGATCACAAAGATCTGAAAAGCATATGCTCAAGCTTACATGCGTGAATGCAATTTTTTTTCTTTTCCAATTTTAAAAACCAGAAAACATCACTAGACCATTGGAGATCATACCCTTTAGAAGCATCCAACTCTAAGAAATCTGCTTCCTTTTTGTAAGACCCAATTCTTGTGATTACCGACTTATTTCATTATGATTTTCAGAGGTTTAATTGAGTTTGATCTTGTTATCGTTCGGTGAATATCTATAATGCATGATTTATTTGTGAATTTACATCTATTCAGGGTGGAACTTTGTTATCTTATATTCGGTGTGCTTTTACTAACAATGCAGAATGCACTGATAAGCAGCATTGTGCAAGTAACAAACCTGCCCCGCAAAAGAATTGTGCAATGGTTTGAAGAAAAACGTGCTGAAGAAGGAGTATCTGAGCGTCATGCCCCATATCGACGGTCTGATCCTGTAACTGTCTTTTCCAGTTGAAACCATCCGTATACTTGTATTATATTTTGTAATACATATGAGAATTAATTTAATGCTTTACGGTCTTTCGTCTTTCTGGCATTTTCATGACTGAGAGTCTGAGAGCTCCATCAATATGTGATGACTTGCTCAACTGCCAAATTTTATTAGTGTTTACACTTTGCAGGTGTCAAATACACATACATGAATATTTAAAACCTAGGCAAAGCGACTAAAAGATACCATTTATATTGTTTTGATACATAGATATAACTAATTTGGTAAATCTGTAATATGAAAAAGATTTTCTTTACTTGGTGATGAGCATTTTGCCGACACATTTTATTTACATAGATATAATGTAATGCTTTCACATAAATATTGCTGTGTGTACATGCCACCGGAAGTGAATCAAGACACAGGAAGGAACATCATGGAGGCTGAACAATGAATTTTATCAAGAACATTTAATCAACTTAAACAGTTTGATCAGATTACAGTTAGGCTTCTTTGTCCCATTTCAACAATTATGAAGAGTTATCAATTCTCTTTTACTCTGATCTCTAAGCTAGATTAGTCTGATTTGTGTTTATGCATGTTTGGGTGGAGTTTAAGTGTATGATTATATATATATATATATATATATAAGAAGACTTAGTTTGGAACACACACTAATGAAATAAAAATTTGACATGATAATTGATATATATTCTGTCTTTTTGTTTCTCTTTTGTGGTTGAATTTGATTCTTTACGAATTATGAGACTACAGATATCGATCATAATGTTTATGAAGGCCCGTGTATTGATGTTTAATGGGTGTAACCCCAAGGGTGGTGCCGTTGGTCACTGGTGCGAGCCGTAAACTTGGATATCCTGGGTTCGATCCCTGGCAGCCACGTTTCTCTTGGGGTCACTAGAGGTTTATCCTACTGTTAACTTCAGGGCCTCGTGGGATTAGTCGAGGTGCGTGCAAGCTGGCTCGGATACCCAAAAAAATAAAAATAATAAAAAGTTTAATAGGTTCTAAAGTTTACCAAATATGATTTATATAAGTAACATGGTGATTAAGTACGCAAGTTAGAAATTAGATGACAAGATGTTTCTTCTAAAGTGATCATGAAAGAGAAGAGGAATCCATTCATGAACAAATATATCATATCAATAATTAATATATATATATATATATATTGTATTGACTGTACATTCAAAATTAATTTGAAAGCTGATTTATCCTGCTCCTTGTTGTATAGAGTAGTAGCTAGTTGTTAACATGGCCTTCTAGAGGCAAATGTTGGTCAGATGCAAATGACAAAATATTGGTAAAATCATACATATACCCAGATGAGTCCAATTAAAAATTGTTGGTCAAAATTGTTTGTAGAGAAAACTTGCTTCATGAAGACATTGCTTCAGATATAAGAGTGTTCAATTAAATACTCCTATTTCAGAAAACATTGTTTATAACAACAAAAATACTTGCATGAAGATGCTATATTATGACAGCTATTCTCCGTTTATGAAATATTTTTCTGTCTAGTTCTTCCCATCTTGTTCAGTTCTTCTTATATATATATATATATATACAGAGAGAGAGAGGAGGAGCTCCATCAACAACCATATGTGTGTATCCCACTTCATCTGAGAGCAAGAGGGATTTATATAGCTCGTAGTCATGGCTAGTTTCCAGAGGTCTGAAGTTTCTTTTAGAAGGCAAGGATCGTCTGGTTTGGTGTGGCACGATCCATTCTTCTCAGGTGATCTAGCTCATATCAAGCGACAAAAAGAACGAGAGGCGGAGCCTAGAGAGCTGAGGCATTGTCAGAGCGACGGATCAACTGGACTGGTGGATAGAGGATACCAACCAAATGGAGGAGGGATTATACACAGAACCCGGAAGGTGGCACCGGATGTTGATCCTCCCTCGCCTAAGGTCTCAGGATGCTTCTGTTTTGGTTCAGGGAAATCTGCCTCAAATAAGGGTAAAAAGAAGTTCTAGTATATATATTGCTCTCAAGATGTTCTTGTGTGCTTGCTGGGAAATTGGACATCAGAATTCTCTCCAGTTATCATATGATACGATGATTTATAGATTTAAGTGATATAAGTGTTTTGCTTCTTCATTGCATAGAAAGGATTTTTGTTTTTGTTTTCAAAAAAAGTATATGACTGTAAAAAATTTAAAATTCTTTTGCTATGTCTGTTTCTCCTTGTTGTGCTTCAAAATGATTGAAGTTTGCAATTCCAGGATATTTAATTGTTGTGAAAATATTTACCAAATATAATCTCTGGTCATTTTAAGCAGTTGAATTAAGTGATGTTGTCAGTATTATTATATCTGAATTATGATTGTTTCTATTTCATGAATATCATTAAACTTCATGCATTAGAAGAGAGACTTTTAAATTTCTTATTTTAAAGTTATACTGCTCTGGCTCGATATACTGATATACAGTTAGTAGGGTCTGTCGAAATCTAGCGAGATTAAACTCTATAGCACGGCATGGAATACAACTCCCATTACAAGGGAGACGGAAAGGATCTCCCTTAAAAAATGTATACTCTTAGATTACATTTGCTAATCGGGAATCGTAATGAGAGAAATATAACTTAATTCTATGGACATGAGACCACAATATATATATTTACAATGTCCCAAACGGCCATAGTTAATAAGATTCAAACACATAAGAACAAAGATGATCGTGTCACAATGTTTACAATATCTTTGCCCAGAAAACGATAAAACACCGGTAAATTGAATCCCACACTCAGATGCCTTACTACAACCTTGTTTATCTATAATTTTAATAGTTCATCTCTTTTCTTCAAACATAATATAACTGGAACAGCATCAAAACTCACTGAATAATATAATCAATGTTACAGATCAGATTGAGATGCATAAATCATGAATGGAGACTTTAAAAAGGCGTAGAGTTTCGTTTGGGAGGCAAGGTTCATTAGGAATTTTGTTCGGTTGAGTGATAGAGAGTTTTATATCATTGTTCGGAATCTTGTCTAATAGCTTAAATTTTTGGATACGATGTTAACAGATATGGTATCAGAACCTGATTTAACCTAAGAGTCCTAGGTTCAAATTCTCCAAATTCTCCAAATCATGCAATTTGCATATGTATTTAGGCTTGGTACACATGCCAAGCCCATCGGTCTAACATATCCGGGATGAATTAGAGAGCTTTTCAGATTGGACAGATGTGATCAACAATTTAACCGCTAAACCCTCAACCTTAAACCCTAAACCTTACCGTTTTCAGGATTAACGATCTAGCATGCCCCGAAAAGGAAATCACGGCAGCAAAAGCCATAGTCTTATTTAAATATTCCTAGCTTTATTCAATACACCGGTTTTCCTTACATTTTCTTAGTTTTAATAACTAATAAGCTAGATATGTTTGATGTATTATTCATGTATAAGCTATCTATCTTGGAATTTAATCAATCTATCTCAGTGATCTATGTAAATGACAAACTAATATAGATTATCGATCACTTTACCATCATTTGGGTTCGATAAATAATTCAGGATCAAATATTTTTCAACTTTAACAGCTTTCACTAATTGGGTAAATGAGTGTAGTTGAGACAAATAGAATAATCCTCCAAACAAGTAAAAATGGCTATAAATTAAACGACATCAATAATATTCAATTCTATCGGATCGATCAGTATATTTCTAGCACGTAATCTCAATTAATGTGAGATAAACCATCTCTGTCACTAGTCGATAAATGAAGAATTTGGTGATGAAAGTGACAAAAAGAATGTACTAATTAAGTAATTAACATCCATATCCCTTTCAAAAATAAATAAATTAACATCCATACATTTGGCAGTGTAGATATATAGATACGTGTGATTATAAGCAAAGTCGGAAGTTTCAAGCTTTACTTGCTAAGTTGACATCATGATATACTACATGCATGGTTTGAATATCTACCGTCACAGTATCAGTGAGAAAATTTCTAATGCGTATTTGTAAAAGCATATAGTGTGACTCGAATCTCCATCACAAACGTGGAAGATGAGGTGCACACTATTTCAACCGAAAAGAGATGTAAAAGAGTTGTTCAATTATATATATATATATATATATATATATATATATAAACAGTCTTTCTATTATCAATTCGTCCTGACAATAAATATATCAGGACGAAGAATGTGGACCACAAATTATGGAGAAGTTTTGACAAGTGCTACACTTTGAGTCAAAGTATGTAAATCTAGTGGTCCACATTTTTCGTTATGATATATTTATTATCAGGACGAACTGATAATATAAAAATTATATATATATATATATATATATACATAAATTCTATTATCAGTTCGAACTGACAAAAGTTATATCAGTTCTTGACTTGGCTGTATGCACTTGTCAGTCAAAGTATTTAAATCCAGTAGCCTACATACAAAGAACTGATATAACTTTTATCAGTTCGAACTGATAATAGAAAAACTGTATATATATATATATATATATATGACTTTTGTGACCATTAGTGAAGAAGATTAGCAAGTAAAGTCTCATTTTGGCAAAATTAATTTGTTTGAGCCTTTAAACTAATGTTGGATTTAGAGTAAACCCTCACAATCATGTTAATGAGATCATAAATTCGAGTCATATCATTATACTATAGTCTTTTTCTCAATTTCTAATTATAGAAGTAAACGTTCTTTACTGCTAAGACACATTAAACGCATATTATTATACTATAGTTGTTCTCTCAATTTCCAATTATAAGAATAAACACTTTTGACCGCTAAGACACATTGAAAAATGATCTACGTATATTATATTATAGTTTTTCTCTCGATTTCCAATCGTAAGAGTAAATACTTTTTACCGCTAAGGCAGATTGAAAAATGATCTACATATATTTAAATCTACCAAGTTTCTACCTACGTGTATTCACACTTAAAGCTAACAAATTTTACGTTCAACTATACAGATCCAACGGCTCAGCTGATAGATCAATTTACACGTGATATGCCCGTGCGAGTACACTAGGTAAAGAAATTCAAATTCTAACTTATGGATTTTGTCTACACTTTTTCCCAAAAATAAAAACAACGAGAACTTTTCAGCCAGCACATACATAATGTAGTGGTCCCTAGTTCTACTGCATTTCCCCCTATCTGCTCTAATCCCATCCGTCCGATCATTTTCCATCAACGGTCGAAATGCCTCCACGCTTCGTTCCTAGAAACCTTTGATTCATCTAGCTCCTCGTGGTTCACATCCCTCCACGACTCCAATCCTTTCACCGTCCTATCAAATAGTCATCCGACGGTGGCTGTGTCTCAGATTGCAGATTTACTGCATAACAGCAGCATTAATATCCCGCTCTTTTTCTCTCTCTAAGTTCACCTGTCTCTCTTCTCTCTCTCTCTCTCTCTCTCTAACCCACCCACTTCGTCTCCTACTCCTCTCTTTCTCTCTCTATATCTATATCTATCTATTCGTTATCGGAAGAGAAATGCAAGAACAAGCGACGAGTTCGATTGCAGCGAGTTCTCTGCCGTCAAGCAGCGAGAGATCTTCAAGCTCAGCTCTCCATCTAGAAGTCAAAGAAGGTCTGTTCATTTTCAAGGAATCAAGTTGATTTTTTTTTCCCAATAATTTTTGCGGTAAAGTTTGAGACTTGATTGTTTTTCAATTGTAATTAGTAAAGCTTACTCTTTTTCCCTTCAATGAGTTCTGATTCATTGCGATCTCATGAAAGTTTCCAACTTTCCCATTTGGGTTTTGCAGAATGTGATGTTTTTGATTTTTTTTTTTTTTTTTTTTGCGACTTTTCTTCTTCGTTTATAAAATCAAAGTTTCTCGGGATTTCCCATCTGGGTTTTGCTTAAAACTCTAGATTCCCTTTTGAATTTCTTCGAGAATCATCACTTCTCCCTAGAAATTTCTCCGAGATCGGCACAAATTTCTTATTTTTCTCTGTAATTTATTATTATTTGACAATCGTTTTTCGATTGATTAGGCTTAGAAAGCGATGAAGAGATCAGGAGAGTTCCAGACATGGGCGGTGAACCAGCCGGAACGTCAGCCTCTGGTCGAGGTCCGGGTTCAGTGACCGGTCCAGACCGGGTTCAAGCATCAGGAGGAGAAGGTCAGAGAAAACGAGGTAGAAGTCCAGCTGACAAAGAAAACAAGCGCTTAAAGAGGTGACTTTTTATGTTGAATTTACCATTCTACACTCCCTGCAAATGCATAAAAATGGAGCATTTTTGGTGTCAATGTAATGTGATTGTAATTTGTTGGTGGGTTAGGTTATTGAGGAACAGAGTATCGGCACAGCAAGCAAGAGAGAGGAAAAAAGCCTATTTGACTGAATTGGAGACTAGAGTTAAAGAGTTGGAGAAGAAAAACTCTGAGCTTGAAGAGAGACTTTCCACGTTGCAGAATGAGAATCAGATGCTTAGACACGTATGTTATTTTGTCTGTCTTCTTCCACTTCCTCTTCGGTTTTCTCCATCTTTTGCATGGGTTTTTTGGTCATTTATCATCATTCAAAAGTTTATACACATCCCCACTCCACCTACCTTACCTTATCTATCAATCATGATCATAGAAATTTTGCCTTCAAAGTACGAAAAATTTTGCCTTAAAAGGGGAGACCTTTCTGATAAATTTTACCAAACTTCTTACATGTTGTTCAATGAATGTTTATGACTAGCTCGAGAATTTAAAGGGGGGGTTTCGGATTTCGAGGTTATTTTTGATATAGGTATCCTATGGAAAGTATCGCCAATATTTAGATATATTGGCAATATATAGGGGATATTATCGATATTTACTTCTGGTTGGGTCTGAATTTTTTGAAATTTCGAGGGTATTTTTGATATAGATATCCTATGGGAAGTATCGGTAATATATAGGGAATATTATTTCGAGGATGAAAATTCTCTTATAAAGAATATGAAGTGGAAAATTTTAGGACCTCCTCCCCACTATGTTTGGCCAAAAGGTAGTGAAAGTGTGAAACTTCATCTATAATCTTCTTTTAAAGAATATATTTAATGAAATTGAGGATATAATAGAAAACGTTGGGCAAGTTTTGGAAATTAGTGGGATGGTTTTGTAGTTTAGCAAAAAGATGAAGAAGTCATCAAAATTTGTCCTTAAAAACTTTCTCACGAGTCATGTCATCACATAGAGAGTGAGAGATGGGTAGTGGAAGATGGTAGAAGAGAGATATGGGCAAGAGCATGAAAATGAAAGCTCACAAGCTTATCATTAATGGGGTATGTGTGAGCCCACTAGACCACATTTTCATGAATCATGACCAATACTTGTCTGATATTTTGTATTGGTTTGATGTATATGTTATAGAGATTGATGGGGGTAACTTTACCCAACCTTCTTCTTCTTCTTTTACTCCTTTCATTATGTTGTCTTGTCATTTCATCAAACAACTTGGGGGCACCGTTATTTATAATTTTATATTAAGGAAGATTCCCGAAATAACCCTTCCTTTGTTTTTGAACCTTTTTGAAAAACAATTTTTTAGTTTCAAATTTAGATGAAAAACAGATGTTTGGTTTACAATATTTTGTAATTAAAGTTTGAGACCACAACAATTTTTTTTGGGTATACAATATGTGGTTTTTATCCAAATTTAAAAACATAGAGTTGTTTTTGGAAAAAATATCAAAGATCAGGAGGGTTTTTGTAATTCTCTCATAACTTTAATTAAAGTCCTCCAGAACCTCCTATATATTATTGAATATTTACATTTTTTTTTTTTAACTATAGGTGTGAGTAGGCATACAACCGTGCCAATCTCCTCGTCTCGTTTTGAATTTTCACACTTGGTCAGTTGATTATTTTTAGGATTATATTGGGTTCGACCAAATGAGATTGGCATAGTGGTATACGAGCCTCATGTCATTTGATTAGCGGTCTTGGCCTGATCGGATCAGATATCAAATAATCCGAAAGACTTTTATGCTCAATAGACCCGGTCCTACTTTATGGACTGAGATGATCGTGGAATGCTTTGGATTTTGATAGGTGTGGTCCTAGAAAGACCCTTCTAGTTAAAGAATGTGCTCCACTTTGTCTTTGGGCCTTCTCATTCTCCAAGTGACGGCCAGGCCTCAATGCCTTGCTTCGGGCTCAAGCCCTATCATTCTTCAAATCTTGCACGGGCTTGAGCCCATCATTTTCTCATGTAATATTCTAAAATTAAACTATATATAATTTGTAATCATTGTTTCAATTGTTATGTGCAGATCTTGAAGAACACCACCGCAGGCCGTAGAGGAGGTAGTGGTAGCGATGCAAACACGGCGAAGGACCCGTCGGGATGATAATAATAATAATAATAAGTATTTATAGATATATGTCTTGCAAGTGAAAAAAAAGAGAGAGAAGGAATGGGAGATTATGCTTGTTTGAAATTACATTAAGAAAAATATAACGGTATCGAACATAGAACCTTGCAAGCTTAGTCTAGTCTAAAAAACTAAACTAGTGTCAATGTATTGATTCTGCTTAGTTCATTTAGCAGCTTCTTCTTCTCAATTCAATGTAGCAGAAGCAGCCCCCTGTGCAGAATCTATCTCCCAGAGGACCAATTTGGTCACACTATATTTGGTAATTGAATGTTATAAAAAAAAATGTATTTGATTGAGTTTGATAAATAACATTTATTATCATTAGGTTGATCAGCAATTGTTGATGGTGGTTTGACAGAGACAACAACAGTGTCGGTGCAGTTGGTGGTTTGGTGGCTTTTTGTCGACAGACCATTTTAATAAGGGATACTAACAAAAAAGCCCCTCTAGTTTGGGTTTTTGGTTGAAAATCACATCTAGTTTCGTTTTTGGCTAAAAACCATCCTCTAGTTTTTAATGGCCAAAAACCACTTTGTTTTTTTTTTATATTATTATTTATAAGTCGAAAGCCACCCTACCACTAACATTTCTAACCAAAAATACTATTTTACGCCTATATTCAAACAATATTAAAAAATATTAATTTAAATAAAACAATTATTTAATAAGAAACTAATATTAAATATAAAAAATCAAATACATTATTTTATCCACAATATATTAAATAAAAATAAAAAATAATTTTCTTTCTTTCTCTATTCTCTCTTAATCCCCAATCTCTCTCTCTCTTCGTCTCCTTCAACACTGTTTCTCTCTAAACAAAGATTGATGGTGGTTGGGTTTTTGTGGTGCTTTGCCAGATCCATTATTACCCAATTCAACCCCATCAACAACCACACCACTAAATCCTTATGCCTCTCTCTCCTCCGAAATTCTAATCAACAACCACGTCACCCCAATGACCACCCTGGACCACAACAAAACATTCAGCCACCATCCCACCTGTAAGAATAGAGAGAGAGAGAGAGAGAGAGAGATAATGGAAGAAGATAGAAAAAGAATATTTTTATATATTTTTGTTAATTAATTTTTTTTAATTGATTTTTTTGTTTGTTTAAATTTGAATGTAGGGGTAAAATGATATATTTGGTTAGAAATGTTAATGCTAGGGTGATTTTTGCCTAATAAATTAAAAAACATAGTGGTTTTTGGCCAATAAATTAATTTTTTTTAAAAAAAGGGTGATTTTTAGCCATTAAAAAACTAGAGGGTGGTTTTTAACCAAAAATAAAACTAGAGGATGGTTTTTAACCAAAAACCCAAATTAGAGGGGGTTTTTTGATAGTATCCCTTTTAATAATTCTTGCACAAGTTTTTAATTTAATATTAAAGTACGATTTGGCAATTTTCTTTGAAGATTATGAGGTGGTTATGTTAATTAATCAGTGTTTGGTACCTTGATTGTTTTCATAAAGTGGTGACATATAGAGAGAGAGAGAGAGAGAGACTGTCAAGATCAAATAATCATAATTTATTTAATAAACCAAAGTTTATAATGATCTAAATATCTAATAAGCACATTTACCTACCTTTTGGTTCTTTTTTTTCCACGTGAGAGGAAGCTTACAATTAAAATTTCATAATAACACCTTTTGAATTATCACAATGATTTTTACTTTACTATCACTCCATCTATGTGCATCAATAACCTCAAGTGGATGCACATAGATTGAAAATTGAGATGTTTGAAATTATACAACATATATATTTTGGGTAAGTTTAATTTAGCTAGATCCTTCTAGTAATATTATTATATTAATAAATTAACTAAACTTCTTTGAATTCCATTATTAACATATAGATTTTGATGTGTAATATCAAAAATGATAAATAATTAAAATTAGTAATTGTTTTAAAATTCTAATAACAATGATCATCAATCTTGTAAGTCACGAGTTTACTAATCGTAAGAAAAAAATACAATCAAGTTGTATTTAAAAATGAATCAAGATTTAAATTCTAATATAAACTTAATTCATGATTTGTCTATAAGATTTAATTTATAACTAACATTTTTCAGTACAAATTGTAATTAAGTTTATTTTCGAATGGAAGAACAAGCAATCCTGTTAAGTGACGGCAACATGAAAAAATGGAGTCCACCGACAGCCAGTTGGAGTGGCAAAAATGAGCTACCGACAATAGCCGGTAAACTTCTATTCTTGACAGTAGACACAGCTGTTAACAGCAAAGAAAATATTGTTAAAAAAATGACACTTTTATTATACAAACTGTGATCCTTTTTGGGAAAGAAACTTGTCAACACCCAAGTTCGAAACGTGTCAAGATATGATTGGCAATCTGAGAGATAGTCAAACGCGCTTGGGAAGTCACTCTTCCGCCCATCCAATCATATACTGGCACGTAACATAACATGGTAAGAGTAAACAAGGATCACATAGTAGTTTGTGTGAAGAGACAGTGATGTAGTAACGGTTGTGGCTTGAGTTAGCTACTTAGCTCAGCTCAGCTCAGCTCAGCAGCGGCTGAGCTAATTCCAAATGTCTTACTTATTTTATTTTTCTTCTAAAATAACAAATATTAAAAAACAATAATAGATTGTCAAAAAAAAAAAAAAAAAAAACATTAATAGAATATACTTGAGGCAGGATTAGAAATTATGAGTTTGTGGATGTTTGTTTTTGTAAGCTTTGTTAACAATAATAATATTAAATATGTAGGGTTTTTTTTTTTTTTAGATGTTTGTAAAATTTCACCTCAGCTTCTTGGGTATCACCGTGTCACCTACACACGTTGAAGTTTTGCCATTTTTGGTTTCATACATGATGGTTCATGGCACTTTAGATGTCATTTCTTGATTGTTTAGAGATTCATATAAGTGAGAGGTTTGTGGTTCAATTTTGTAAGGAGCTTGGTTTGTAATGTCGGTAATATTTCATGTGAGATTCAATTGGAACTCTTCGGAGAATCTATTATTATATTTGATTTCTTCTCCAAATTATTCTCCATTCATTTTTATAATAGGTTTGAAATTTTATCACATAAATTTTAAAATAAAACAACAAGGGAAAATATTAAATGCAACATTTGTGCTCGCAAGACCTCTTATTTGTTAGTTTAATTATAAAAGTTTCATTTAAATAGTAATAACGTAAGTTAGTCCACTATATATATATATATATAATGTAAGTTAGTGTATCAAATATCTCTCAAATAAAAAGGGGGAAAAAAAAAAAGCACACTTAAATAGTGAACTATGATTATTATTATTTATTTATTTATTTATTTATTTTTGAAGAGGAACAAACAAAGAAACAACCACTAGGGTGACAAAACCGGTTGGACTAACTCCTCCACGCAGGGAGGGCAAGAGTCCAACCAAAAAAATCCTCAACAGAGGAAAGTGCAAGCTTAGCAAGACTATGTGCGACAACATTCGCACTTCTAGGAACATAGGAAACAAAAAAAAAAGTAGCAACTGATTAAAGCAAGAATATCACCAATAATCACCCCGATATCAACAACATGAGCCACATCTAAGTTAATCAAGTCCACCACACTTTTAGCATTAGACTCCACAACAGCAGGGATAAAGCCAGAGTCCACAACAAAGGAGATACCGTGAAGGATCACAGCAACTTCTGCCATCCGAGGAGAAAAACAAGCAAGGAAACTCTGAATAGAATAACCCATCACCTTACCCAGATGGTTAC
This sequence comes from Acer saccharum, assembly GCA_030490815.1. Lineage (NCBI taxonomy): Eukaryota > Viridiplantae > Streptophyta > Magnoliopsida > Sapindales > Sapindaceae > Acer > Acer saccharum. The sequence continues at coordinate 42,740,360 of CM059871.1, forward strand.
GAATAATAATCCTGGCACCAATACGACCATTACGATCATGGAGAGTTGCATCAATATTAATTTCAAAAGAACCCTTCTCTAGCCTGCACCAAACAACAGCAGCAGGCTGAATTGAATTTGAAGGAGCCACCACCATGCCATTAGCCGAGCGGAAATTCACAAGGTAATTATCCAACCAGCCCTATACATCGTCATCACACAGCTCCCTAATATTGTGGAAAACTTGATTTCTGATCCACCAACCACGCCAGAGCATCACACATAACAGCTCAAACTCCTCATGCTTGAGATTATGGAGGCAAGCATTCATGAGTTCCAAGAAAGAAGAGTTATCTTACCAATTTAGGCCTTTCAAGAAGAAGCAACTTCTGCGGAGGTTTTTAAACTTGATACAACCCCATAAAGCATGAACAATCGTTTCCGGGCTTCTCCTACAAACAGGGCAGTTCACACCCACATTCATTCCACGTTTCGCCAATTGGGAGAATGTAGGGAGCCAACCATGACTAGCCTCAACATAAAAATATTTACCTTAGCAGGAATTTCGAGGCGCCAAAGAGTAGTCCACCAAGAATCCACCCCATTAGGACTCAAAGAACAAGCAACCAAAACCATACCCATGCCAACCTTAAAACCACTTCTGACTGTATACAAACCAGACTTCTCAACTATGATAGTTTTAGTTGTTATAAAATGTCTTGAGTTCCATTTATAAATATATAGGTTAATATTATGGTGATTGTAATATAAAAGAAGGGGTAATTTCACTAAAGTCCCTATATATATATATATATTCAAATTATCACCTTTTAAAATGTCTTTATCGTAATAGCAACTCTAGTCCCTTCTTTTTCAAAAATACATCAGTTTAGTCATTCCGTTAGTCAAACTTAATGAAAATAAGGCTATTTTGGTCATTTGCATAGAAAGTGAATTAAAAAAATTAAAAAAAAAAATAGTCAAATAAAAATACTTTTTTATATTTTAATATTAAATAAAAATCAAATTAATAACAAAAAATATATTTTCTTAAAAAAATGAAATAATCATTAAAAAACAGGATTTTTATTATTATTAGCAAAATATTAATTCAAATATTAAAAAAATATATTAAGAACAGAAAAATGAAAATAATTTTTAAAAATAAAATAATTAAAGAGATCCAATGGATCTCCAAACGAATTTCCATAATTTCCAGATCAGAGAACTTCATTGTTGATAATGGAGATCCACGAATCTTCATCTCTAGATCTCCATTGGATGGCACTAATGGAGGTTCATCAATGGTGGCGACGGAGATTCATCGATCGAGCCTTGATCCTTACTCTCCAAGGAAGAAGAAAATCAGCTTGGATTTTGATGCTAATTAAAAGAGTTTGATATGTGGAAGTGGAGCTTGACTGGGATTTGAGCTATTTGCTCTTTTGGAGTTGCTACTGCCACCGTGTGTATCATCATTTTTGGATCCCAACAAAGGAACCAACACAACCACAAGAAGCTTTGTTTCCAGATTTATGCAGATGACAATGTTTCCATTTTTTAATTATTTACTTTTTTGTCATATTTCTTCAACTGTTTCACATACCCAATTCACAATTTTTCTTAGATTTTGATGGGTTGAAGTCAGATAAGTAATTTGTACACATCTCTTAGATTAGATCAATTTTTTTCTTCCAAATTCAAGAGAGAAATTCATGGCCTTGAAGTAACTGTTGTTGTTGTTTTCAGAGGATCAACCAAGGGGTGCAGCAAAAGCAACTAAATTAAATGAAGCAATTTCAGCAGCAAGAGGTGTTCCAATTACCAGGGTTCTTATAAAATCTGTGATGGATGGATGGATAGATTTGTTGTGGAAGCTCTACAAGATTTGTGTAGAAACTGACCATGTTTGTAAATAATAATGAAATATATGTGTTATATATTAATATATATTTTTGTTATTAGTTTGATTTTTATTTAATAATAAAATATAAAAAGTATTTGAAAGAAAATAAAAATGTAATGAACAAAAAACTTTTAGGGGTAAAAATGACGTTTTGTATATTTAGTTATAGTTGACCGTTAGAAATTTGGTCAAATGAACTAAAGTGATGTATTTTTAAAATAAAAAAAGAGACTAAAGTTGCTAATATGACAAAGACGTTTAAAAATGTGACAATTCGGGAAAAGCAAAGAGGGACTTTAGTGAAATTACCCGTAAAAAGAAAAATTAAAATGGAAAGAAAAAACAGCTCAGCTGAAGCCAAAGTCAAGCTGGGTTAGGTACAAGCAACCGGTTAAGCCGGTTAAAAAAACCAAAGGCAATATAAAAATTTAAAAATAAATGTGATAAAAAGACAAGCAAAGCGAACAGAGCGAGCAGAGAGCTGGAATAAGTGTAGAGATAATAGAGATGGCGTATTGAACGGGCGAGGAATTCACAGTTTCCTCACTCAAATCGTCGCAACAAAAACAAATAAATCCACGGATCCGTTTTATATAAATAACTGAAAACAATCAGAGGGTTTCCGCGACATGGAAGCAAATGCGGGTTTGGTGGCTGGCTCTCACAGGAGGAACGAGTTGGTCCGGATTCGACACGATTCCGATAGTGGGGTTTGTGTTTTCATCTTACTCTTTTCTTGTTTTTGTTTAATTTTGTGTGATTTTGATTATCAGCTTGTGTTGTGGTGTGTCATGTGTGTGGATCTGTGTGGAAAGTGACTGAATATCAGTTTGTTGAATAACTAACTTATGATTCAGAGTTGAAAGTGATCTCCATTGCATGCTTTTATCGTGTTTTAGATCCGACTGTTAGTTGTGTGAAAGTGGTTTCTCAGCTTAAAGTTTTTATCTTTTTTACGTGGAGTAAATAAATCGGTACTGGTCATGCTTCGATCTTAAGATTTCAATATATGAACAGTGTGACACTGATTTGTCTCTGTTCTGATTTTACTGTGTTTTTAGTTGATTTGAGAATTCTATGTGGATTTTTGGAATTGGGTCTCTTCAGCTATGATCTGGTTCGTTGTGATTTCGTTTCTTTTGATTTCACAAATGTCTTTATTTAAACTTTGAACTTGGCCCTTGAGTTAATTGTTTAGTCTTGGAATTTTCAGGTTCATGAATATATTCATGTTTTTATTTGGGTTCATGAAATTTGAGATCTTGCTGGTTTTTGTTGGTTTAAAGTCTCTTTATATCATCCGATACATTGTCCAGTGCTTGTTAATTAATGTACTGATTTTTCAGGTCAATTGCCATTTTATGTTGGCTTATCTTAGTATTGAGGTTTGGTTGAAAACTCAGCCAAAGAGCTGTTGTGTTCGCTGTTATAGATTTATTTAGTTAAGTAGAATGTTTCCCTGCGAATTCTATAGAGATACGTTAACAGAAAGAAATAAAGAATTATATGAATCTAAAAGAAATCCTTTGTGCTTCACGAAACATGAATTTTTAATTACTGCTGCATGCCTGCATATAATTATACATCTAGCCGTGCATATTGTAACCAACATCATGACCTGCTAGTTATTTGATAGGGAGCTTGTTTATTTGAGTGCAATTGTATCTCAACATTTGATATTTTTCCATTTCGGAAATCTAACCAGTACATTGTCCATGGAAAATGCAGCCCAAACCCTTGAAGAATCTGAATGGCCAAACATGCCAGATCTGTGGCGACACTGTTGGACTTACAGCCACCGGTGATATCTTTGTTGCCTGCAATGAATGTGCCTTCCCAGTTTGCAGGCCTTGTTATGAGTATGAGCGTAAAGATGGAACTCAGTCTTGCCCCCAGTGCAAGACTAGATATAAAAGGCATAAAGGTTAGCATCTTTGTTTTAATTTTTCTGGTATCCTATTTCATAATGTGTATTCTGGATATATTGTTAAGAACAAAGTTAACAAGGCTACTTATATCAGGGAGTCCACGAGTTGATGGAGATGAAGAAGAAGATGATGTTGATGATCTTGAGAATGAGTTTGATTATGCCCAAGGAAATAGCAAGGCAAGACGCCAGTGGCAGGATGAAGAGCATTCTGGGTCGTCTAGACATGAGCAGCAACCTATTCCCCTTCTAACCAATGGCCAGTCGGTAGGCATATTTGATTCTGCAAATTCTTGTTTTGCCATGATATATGAATTTGCATCATTTGCTTCCATAACGCTTTCTTCTCTAAGATATAATTGTCAAGTTTAATACTTCATGTCTAATTGCAGTAGATACAATGTAAGTTGAAGCTTATTTTGACCTGTGTTAGATTCTTCTATGAAATTTAATTCACCATTTGTAGTAATATGCTGAAAAGGCTTGATATAAACTTTGAAATATGGGTCTTTCAATCGCTGAGTTGTAGGACATGAGGAAAACTATTATAAGCCACACAACATCTAGTGTCTTTAAGTGATTACCATAATAATATCTTTACTTGATAACTCATATTCAAATTGACATATTTTAGTCATAAAGTTCCATTCTGTTTTCATTTAAATTCTCACAGCTCATCTTTCTGATTTGGAGTTGTTGCAGACAATGTAAAGCTTTTTGACTCGTGAGTGCATGGAATTGTAGGAAATATCCTTGTTTAAGTGAACCTTGAGAGAACCAGCATGTAGTTGGAGTCATGAGCTTCCTTGATTTTTAACTTTTCATTTAGTGATTACGTAAAAGTGTTCCTGTTGCCTTTTAACATTACTGAGTGATTGCTTTAGTATAACATTACATTTTCAATTTATGCCATGAATGATTAATTTATTACATGTCTTGTGTAAGGTGTTGCAACTTTCTGCTTATTACTGTTCCCAATAATTTCAGGTTTCTGGTGAAATTCCCTGTGCCACACCCGACAACCAATCTGTGCGAACTACATCAGGTCCTTTGGGCCCTTCTGAAAGGAATGTTCAATCTTCTCCTTATATTGATCCGAGGCAGCCAGGTACACGCATAACTTCAGTTTGTATGCTGTAAAATCTAGAAACAAGCTTCTATATTGTTGCTGCTGCCTTAATGAGTTGTCAGTTGATCATTTCATTTATTATTACAGTTCCTGTGAGAATTGTGGACCCGTCAAAGGACTTGAATTCTTATGGCCTTGGGAATGTTGACTGGAAGGAAAGGGTTGAAGGCTGGAAACTCAAACAGGATAAAAGTGTCATGCACATGAGCAATAAATACAGTGAAGGGAAGGGAGACTTAGAAGGCACCGGTTCAAATGGAGAAGAACTTCAAATGTAAGCATCCCTGTAGGATTTTACCTATTAGTTTTCAACTTTTAAGGATGAAAATTGTGATCACCTGAATTAAGCCATGTTTGGTTCTGCATAAGAAAAAAGTTATTCCAATTACTTTTACGCTTTTAGAATCATAGTAGTTGCATTGCATGGTTTTTGATTACCATAATATTTACTGGCCCCTTTACCTTTTATTATTATTACTTTTTTTATTTTATACGTTATTGGCTTTAAACTAAATCTACCATCATTGTTCTGTTTCTATATCTGAGCTTTTATGTATGAGCCAGATTGTATATTAAAAAATGGAATAATTTTTTATCCTTGTGGAATCAACAAAGCACAATGTCTGCAATTTCATTGAAGTTGATGGTTTTCTTGTGACACAGGGCTGATGATGCTCGACAACCATTGAGTCGTGTGGTGCCCATTTCATCTTCTCACTTGACCCCTTATCGTATTGTAATCATTCTCCGGCTTATTATTTTGGGCTTCTTCTTACAATATCGTGTAACTCACCCAGTGAAAGATGCATACCCATTGTGGCTAACATCAGTTATCTGTGAGATCTGGTTTGCTTTATCCTGGCTTCTGGATCAGTTTCCAAAATGGTGTCCCATCAACCGTGAGACCTATCTAGACAGGCTTGCATTGAGGTCAGTTTAATTACTAACTTTCTGTGGTAAGTGGTTGGATCTGGGGGCTTAAATGCTGCCTAGCGCGGGTAAAAAGCAGGGAGGTGTTACTATAATGTTAACAATTGTTTTTCTTTTCTCTCTTCTTTGTTCTGCAGATATGACCGGGATGGGGAACCATCACAGTTGGCTCCTGTAGATATCTTTGTTAGTACAGTGGATCCACTCAAAGAGCCTCCTCTAGTTACGGCAAACACTGTTTTGTCGATACTTTCTGTGGATTACCCTGTCGACAAAGTGTCTTGTTATGTGTCTGATGACGGTTCAGCAATGTTGACCTTTGAATCCCTCTCCGAAACTGCAGAGTTTGCTAGGAAGTGGGTGCCCTTTTGCAGGAAGCACAATATTGAGCCTAGGGCCCCTGAATTTTATTTTGCTCAGAAGATTGATTACTTGAAAGATAAGATACAGCCTTCTTTTGTGAAAGAGCGCAGGGCAATGAAGGTGAGTCATGATATGCAAACTGGTAGGAGAGGCTTGCATGTTGCTGTTTAAACAATGAATATGGAAATTAAATTAGTTATTTAAGGTAATCAAGCATAGTAATAGAATAGATATACAGACAATGATTTGAGCATTGTACATTGTGGAATGAAGTTTGATAAGGCCAATTAAAGTTGTTCTAATAAGGTCTCTGTACATTGTGTAAATGGCCATAGTTCTAACTGTTTTGCCTTGTGCTGAACAGCCTAAATCCATGTCTATAGCTTATGTGAATTCCATATTTGATTCCCTTTGTTTCCAGAATTATAACTAACATACAACAACGTTGTTGTTTTGCAGAGAGAATACGAAGAATTCAAGGTGAGGATTAATGCCCTTGTTGCCAAAGCACAAAAAATGCCTGAAGAAGGTTGGACAATGCAAGATGGCACTCCTTGGCCTGGGAATAATCCTAGAGATCATCCAGGAATGATCCAAGTGTTCTTAGGCCATAGTGGGGGGCTTGATACAGAGGGAAATGAATTACCTCGACTTGTTTATGTTTCTCGTGAGAAGAGGCCTGGCTTCCAACACCACAAGAAAGCTGGAGCTATGAATGCACTGGTTAGTCATTCTTGAGCCTTTTATTGTGACTTATTTATTTATACATTTTCTCCATTCTGATTGTTGCAGTCAGTGGTTTGTAATTGATGCTTTAGTAATTTATTTTACTCTAATATGCAGATTCGAGTTTCAGCTGTCCTGACCAATGGTGCATATCTGTTGAATGTCGATTGTGATCACTACTTTAATAACTGCAAAGCTCTTAAAGAAGCCATGTGTTTCATGATGGATCCTGCTTATGGAAAGAAGACTTGCTATGTGCAGTTCCCACAGCGTTTTGATGGCATTGACTTGCACGATCGATATGCCAATCGCAATATTGTTTTCTTTGATGTAAGCTCAGCTTAATTTATAATTGATCTGTAAATGTTAACAGCTTGAGCATGTTGAAAGCACACCCATATTCTTCTTGTATTTTGCAGATCAACTTGAAGGGGCTGGACGGCATCCAGGGTCCTGTCTATGTGGGAACAGGTTGTTGCTTCAACAGGCAAGCTCTTTATGGGTATGATCCAGTTTTAACTGAGGAAGATTTGGAACCGAACATTATTGTCAAGGGTTGTTGTGGTCCAAGAAAGAAGGGAAAAAACAAGAAGTACATTGACAAGAAGAGAGCAATGAAAAGAACTGAATCTACCATTCCAATTTTCAATATGGAAGACATTGAGGAGGGTGTTGAAGGTTGGTATTTGTTGAGAAAGTTATATTTCCTGACCTCTTCCATTCCCCACCTAAATATGTGCTCGGAACTGGTATTAAGCTCCAGTAAATTGGTTATTATTTGAAGATGGGTCCATCTTGAATGAGTACTAAGGTTTAGACAGAACTATTGATTGTTCTGTTTTCCCAATGCTAACCTTGTTTTAAATAACCATTAATTTTTATATAACTTTTGAAACTGTTTGACTAAAATTGATGGTAGAGTCAATTTAGGTGATGAAAAAGCAACTATGCTATTTAATGTTAACTGCATCTCTTATTCATGCAGGATATGATGATGAGAGGGCACTGCTTATGTCTCAGAAGAGTTTAGAGAAGCGTTTTGGTCAGTCACCAGTTTTCATTGCAGCCACCTTCATGGAACAGGGAGGCATCCCACCGACAACTAATCCTGCAACTCTTTTAAAAGAAGCAATCCATGTTATTAGCTGTGGATACGAGGACAAGTCTGAATGGGGAAAAGAGGTCTGTTATTAACATCATGGTGCCTAGTTGGAGATGTTTAATTAGGTATTATTTTTGTACATGTTAACTAATTGACCATTACTTCTACCAGATTGGATGGATCTATGGTTCTGTGACTGAAGATATCTTGACTGGGTTTAAGATGCACGCTCGTGGTTGGATATCAATTTATTGCATGCCACCCCGCCCAGCTTTTAAGGGATCTGCTCCCATCAATCTTTCTGATCGTTTGAATCAAGTTCTTCGATGGGCCTTGGGATCTATTGAAATTCTGCTGAGTAGGCATTGCCCCATATGGTATGGCTATAATGGAAAATTGAAGCTTTTGGAGAGATTGGCATACATTAATACAATTGTCTACCCTCTGACTTCTATCCCGCTGATTGCTTACTGCATGCTTCCTGCTTTTTGCCTTCTCACTGGAAAATTTATCATTCCAGAGGTAAGTGATGGTTTTACATGATAATTTAGCAATTTCTCTTATGAATCTATCAAGAAAATGCATAGGCAAATCTGGTAAGGTTTTGTCTCTGAGGTTAATTAACTCTGTTTCAAAAGGGAAGCGTTTCAGCTATATTCCACCAACTCCAAATTTGAAACTTCTGACTCGAAATTATTCTAAGTATTCCGGTGATGTTAATTCTGTATATGTAAAGTATTTTTAAATGCTTAGCAGTTGTTATACAAGTGTGATTGGTCCACAACCCTCAATTAATTTGCTACACTCTTTTTTGCAGATAAGCAACTTTGCTAGCATGCTGTTTATTATGCTTTTCATGTCCATTTTCGTAACTGGAATACTCGAGCTTAGATGGAGTGGGGTCGGTATTGAGGACTGGTGGAGGAATGAACAGTTCTGGGTCATTGGTGGTACATCGGCTCATCTGTTTGCTGTCTTCCAAGGGCTTTTGAAAGTTCTTGCCGGGATTGACACAAACTTCACTGTCACTTCAAAAGCATCCGATGAGGATGGAGACTTTGCAGAGCTTTACGTTTTCAAATGGACATCTCTTCTCATTCCTCCAACCACAGTTCTGATCGTGAACTTGGTGGGCATCGTGGCTGGTGTTTCGTTTGCCATAAACAGCGGTTACCAATCATGGGGTCCGCTCTTCGGTAGGCTTTTCTTCGCTATATGGGTGATTGCCCATCTGTATCCTTTCTTGAAGGGTCTGTTGGGTCGTCAAAACCGTACACCTACCATTGTCATTGTGTGGTCTATTCTTCTTGCTTCCATCTTCTCCTTGCTATGGGTGAGGATTGATCCTTTTACCTCCGATGCTACAAAAGCTGCTGCGAACGGTCAATGCGGCATCAATTGTTAGTGCCCCATCTCTACTTCAAAGCCTTGATCGGTGTATATAAGAAGAAACTGAAGTGTCATTTTGGATGATCTAAGTTATATATATACCCATCTCCTGTCTTCAAAGTGTTTGATGGGTTCATATTATTTTGGTACTGGAGCTGAAGAACAGAGAGACATTAAATTAGTATAATCCTCTGCTTCTGTCTTATTTGTATCTCATCTCATCTCCTTGTTTTGTCACTTCCACCACAGAGGTGCGTTTTGTGTTGGTCAGTCCCTGTTAGTTGTCCTGGACTTGGACCTATGTTGTGCAGCTTTATTTATATAAGTTAAAAGAACTTGTAGAAACATTGTATTCATCTGTTACTGTTTGAGAGAACAAGAAACAAATTGTTATTCTTTTGAATTAATGAGACTGGAAATTATTGGTGCAAAGTGTTTGTTGTTTTTCTTTCAATTCTTTATTTCAATCGCTAATTACTTTTATTAATCACACAAATCATGATCTAATTATGGTTGTGAGATGTCCAAGGGTTGCCTTACCAATGGTTCAAACCACCTTGTATTGCCGCTAGGTTTGTAGAATCTAATCTTGGCGGAGCCAACACTAATCTCTTCTGGTCCTGGTAGACCTTGACTCGCAATGGTGCTGTCTCTGAAAAATTATTGGGTATGTGGTGTGGGTTAGTCCAAGATGAGTCCAGTCTAGGCCTAGCCCAATTAATAGTGTTTAATTAATTAGTTAATCTTGTTAATCCGAAACGACGTCGTATGATTGGTAAACAAAGGCTATCCAATGTGAAAAACCCCAATATAAAAAGACAGAGCAGGCGGTCAAGGGTTTTTGAGCTGAGTAGAGAGTAGAGTAGCCACCCAGTTTGTTCCATTATCATTCCTTCTCTTTGTTTGATTGTTTCTAGTTTCTAGAGACGCTTGAGAGATACAGAGTGTGTGTGTGTGTTTTTTTAGGGTTTGCTTTGTCTCTAGAACAGCAGCGAGAAAGAGAAATGGAGGTGATTACAGAGGGAGTGAACAGCTTGAACATCATTGACTCCTCTTCTTCTTCCATCAAGAAGAACCGAATCCAAGTCTCCAACACCAAGAAACCCCTCTTCTTCTATGTCAATCTCGCCAAGGTACCTCTCACATTTCCCTGCTTTCTGTTTGGTTTCCGAGAAAAATCTCAGCTTATATGCTTTCTTTATTACCGACTTTCTGGTTACTCTCCGTTTTGTTGCTTAGAAGCAGAGGAAGACCTGGTAGAGTATTAGGGTTTCCATACGCTGTACACGGATTTATATTTTTGTTTTGCCTTTTTTTTGTGAAGTCCTGGATTGAGAATGTTTTGGTTGATTTTTTTTATTAGTTTTCCGGATGTTGAAATAATAGCTTCAACTTGCACAAAAAGTATCAAAAAACATCAAATGAGTAGTCATTGTAAGGAAAATAGAAAATTGCTTAACATGCTATCTCATATTCTGTCAATATATTTTTGTGAAGGAAAAAACTTCGGCTAAATGAGTCAATGGAATTGAATATTTCTTTTATATTATAAAGACCATAAATTTGTTTTATATTTTGTCTTAGTCAATAAGATATGCAACCATGCTTATGATCTGAGTGCGCGTGCACGAGCGAGTATATACATGTGGTGTATGATCCACTGGTTTGGGCATAGTAGACATTAGACAACACTGCTTTTAGTCTCGTTTGGTAATTTCGGGTTGATGATTGTCTTTGCAGAGGTACATGCAGCAGCACAATGAGGTGGAGCTCTCTGCTCTTGGAATGGGTATTCTTCTTATAGCCTCTCTGTCCTGTCCTCGCCTTGATCTGTATAACATATAATCGGGTTCCGGTTGTACATAGTGAATGCTTTTATCATTCTCTTATTTGCTAATATTTCGTTACCTGCACAATATGCATTCCAAGGTGACTAGATTCAATACATTTCAGACTAATACTAGATTTTCATGTATAGTTTTGGCTCCCATGATTTCTCTTTTGTTAAATGCTTATCTAAAGCACAAAGCAAGCATCTGCAGCATAGTCATTATTTGCAAATCTTATATTATATGACACTTAAATTACACAAATTTACTCCGGCAGTTTGTATAGCTGGAATTCATATTGTTGAACGGTTTCTTAAAAGACTGACATTTATATCGCATCCACAGCTATTGCCACAGTTGTTACCATTGCTGAGATCTTGAAGAACAATGGATTGGCTGTTGAGAAGAGTAAGATTCTTGCCCATGTTTTCTTCTTTGTGATTTTCAAATTATAGCTCTTTTTTTTTTGTTTTCAAAAAGAAAAGGGAGATGATGAGTTCTTGTTGGCTTGTTGCATGTACAATTCATACAGAGATAACGACTTCTACTGTTGACATGAGGGAGGAAACAGGGGGAAGACCTGTTTCAAAAGCTAAGGTAAACCGCAAAAATTATGCAAGACAGATAATAATAAATTTGACTGTCGATATACATTTATGTGGCATCCCCACTAGATATAATCTAGCCTGATAATGTCATTTTCTTTGTTAAAGGTTTGGATTCATATGCATTCCCTATATCTCAATAAAAAAATTACTCAGGATTCAGGAAAAAAAAAAAAAAAAAAAAAAAAACTCTACTCTGGATGTCAGCTTCACCCATTTGATCCAAATTTAGGAAGACTGCTGTGTGTATTTATTTAGCTATATGCTTGTTGTAGCTGACATGATCTTCATTTTGTAGATTGAAATATTGCTGGGTAAGTCGGAAAAGTTTGACGAGTTGATGGCAGCTGCTGCAGAGGAGGCCGCCATAGATATTGAGGAGCAGAGTTGAGCTTCTGAGATATTTTCCAGAACTTAGTTTCTTCATAAATTTCTTAGTTTGTAACTGGTTATTTGTAGGTGGACTTTTGATCATAACTTGTAGTGAATCCTATTTCTTGTAGGAATTTTTGTAACAAATCTATGCCCTCCTTGGCTACCCAATTCAAATATATTTTGAAGTTTCTGACTTTCTGTTTCCTCTTCCTCTCTCTCACCAAATGGTCAGCTCTTTTGCTGTTAGTTGGGCTTATTCCTGCTCTGGTCACTCGAAAGTCAAATTTTGGTTTCAATTTTATGTTACTCTAGTCCATTTAATGCAAGATTTTTCTTAGATATTAGGTAGTCAAAGAATTAATCTTCTTATTTCAAAAAAATAGAATTCATCATCTGAATCACTGATAGTACATCTAAATTAATCAACTTTTGATAGCTTGATATTGAAACAATTATGGGTCAAATTTTACAACTTGACCGTCTTATTGACAAAGAAAAAATGACATCATGTTGTAAACTACATATACGTTATATTATACTCGGATGTATAGAGAAAAAAATGGCAGCTCACAGTGAATAAAATTTTTCTTAAAGCATTTCAAAATCTGTAATGTCATGAATTCCTGAAAAATGTAACTAGCCTAAATCATCCTCTAATCCAAAACAAAAGTCCTAACCTCACACAATTGCCGCTGTGAACCGAGTACTTGAACAAAAAAAATTCAGCATGAATATGAAAAAAGTCAAAAAGAAAAAATCTCAGCATATGAAAATAAGTAATCCCAGTTATTCCCAACCCTTCACCTTCGCTTGACAGGCAGAATTACAACGGGATCTTCTATGCCTCTTCTTCCTCCATCTCTACCAGTATTTTTTTGCAGGCTTCATAGCACATGAAAGAAATTCCAGCAGCCGGCACCAACTTCATGCAGCTAGGACCCAACCCTTTGTATAAACCTGGGAGCCCTTCTTTCTCAAGAATGCTAGCGAGGGCATGAAGCACGTTTTTGTATACTTGTCTTCCACTGACAGCCCCGACCTGCATGTGCTTACGAGCAACTTCAAGAGGGAAAGTTGCACTACTTGATATAGCACCAGCTAACGATCCAATTAAAAGGGTCTCCATGTTGCCAATTTTCTCTTGCTTAAACACTTTCCTATAAGCCTTGCGCAATGAGTCATAAGCAAAGTAATTGGTGGCAGCATATGGGATTACTCCGATAAGACTGGGGGCAAGTCCCCTGTAGAGTTCTCCAGGGCCTTCTTCCCGCACTATTTTTACAAATGCATCTAATATACCATTATAAACATCTCTCTGCAAAATTTTCAAAATGCAGTGCTTATAAGTCAAGACTCCATTCATACTTGAAAGAATAATTGAATTCTTAGAACAGTTTTGGTACCTGAATTGTTAGCCGGGTCTTGACCAACTCGAGTGGATATGTGAACAAGGTTGAGGTAACTCCAGCACAAGCCCCTGCCACTAAGGAGGCAGGAATTGGGATTTTTGGCTCCTCCCCGGGTTTGGATGACAAGTTCTTGTTGACTGTATCAAAAGCAAACAGCTGCAGATAGTAACATAGAGATTAGAAGCAGAGTCCGTGACAGATCAAATCTGTGTAAAGCACACGGTTTCCTTAAAAGCATATTCAAGGAAAAAAATTAGTATCCATTTATAACTTTGGATGAGTTATTTTTTATATCAGAATCAGTAGCATAAGAGAAACCACAGAAGATGGAAGTTTAAAATAGTTATAATAAAAATGGAACAAAGTATGGTATTCAAGAGCTAGATTCTTCCAAATATTTTGCTAGATTGTTACTAAGGGATCAAGAAGTTCATTATTAATTGGATTGAGGAATGCATAAACCTGAAAAGTATGAACGCTTTATTTCATGGCAGTACTGTACTGATAAACATAACACGTAGTATATAATAGGCCAGTGTTGATACAATCATGGAAACCCCCAACTCAGTCCTCATCCCATGTACTTGATAATGATTAACACCAGTCAAAGATATATAACACATACATATTACCCCACCAAAAAAGGGTGAAATAGAAAGTAAGAAAGCCGTTGTAGAGGACAAACAAGAAGGTTATGTGCAACAAATGATCAAACATTCGAAAATTGAATAAAAATTAATTCTGGTTGCAACAAGAAAATTACAAAGATGAACATAACAGCTTGTTCATTATAGTTACCGGCAACGTTTAACTACATAGCAAGTTTGGCAAACAAGATATCCAAAATGATTATGCAAATTTTCATTTAAGTTTAAATTTCAACACATTACACATAAGCAAATGCAAAAAAGTTTCCTTGAGAACCTCACCTCATTCTCTATTAAAATGTCATTCAACATAGAGTTGCAACTTGCAACCACACCAGAAAACAATTGTAAGAAAAAAAAAGAATGGCAAACACATCTGATTAAACATACAAACCAAAAAATGTAAAAGTCAGTCAACATAAAAACAAACAAAAAACAATCACATCAAGAAAAACAGAATCGAACATCAGTTACAACAATCAAAAAAACATACTTGCACAATCCACATGCAACAACAACCAACTCATGACAAAACCAAAACCAATCAAAGCTTGTATTCATCAATCAATCAAAATAACCATTGGTAAGATTATCTCTAGATACTATAATTAAAAACCATAAATTTCAAAATGTCATAAAGCAAATACTACATTACCTCAATAGCCTTGCTAGGAGCAACCCTAATCACATTAACCAAATTTCCCCTAAACAAGCCCTTCCAACCATCAGTATTAATAATGTTATTGAACACTTCACTTGTTGAATGTCCACTGCTCCCCACCATCAAATGTGTCCTTATGGTCTCCAATGGAGCCACAGCTGTCCTTGAAATAGCCCCAGCTACTGCTCCACTTATCAGCCGCCTCAAGGAAGGATTGGAAACCTTGATTTTCAATTTAAGCCCACCATTCTTCTTCTTCTTCTTGTTCTTCAAGGCCACTTCACCTTCTGGTAACTCAACAATGCATGCACTCTCCTGTGATGACACGTACTTCTGGTACACGTCGGTGAATGGAGGTTTTATGCTACCATTGTTGTTGTCATGAGGATTTGGCGGGCTTGGTGAAACACCAACATTCATGCCCATCTGTCCTATGCTTGCAAACAAGCCACCAAGTTGGTGTGGATTGGGAAAGTTGTCTTCTTGAAGATTCCATTGAGAAGCCATACCACAGATAGAGAAGAATCCATCTCTTCTGTCATCGAATAGTTGGATTCCTCCTTTTTTATCCATCGTAAATAGAAATAGAAATATATATATATATATATATATATTTAAAAAGCCTGCTCAAATGAGATGCTTTTCAGGGTTTATCAGATACCCAGACGAGATTTTTCATGGTTTTAACACAAAACTGAATAAAAATTCAATCTTGAACAAATGGGTAGCCAAAAAATTCCTTTTTACCAATTGGGTATGAGAGAAAACAGAGAAAAAATTGTTTTTTTTTTTTGGGGCTAATGGATATGAGAAGGATCGGTATTTGTTGAAGAATCCGACACACAGAGGCGGTGAAAACTAATTATTTTTTAAATTAAAAAAAACAACAACAATGAAATTTTGATTAGAAAGAAAGTGAACAGTAAAAGAGAGAGAGAGAGACAGAGAGAGACAGAGAGGAGGGGTAGGTGAATATGTATATATATATATATATATATATATATATATATGTCTCTCTGTCTGTCACTCTCTATTTCTCTGAAGTAATGTTTGGTTTGGTTAAATATATTGAGGGTGGCTTTGTTGTTTGCCGGCTCTTGAAGGGTTGGAGAAGTTAGGTTTTTGTGTTGCAGTGCTTGTAATGGGAGTGTATTTGAAGAGTCTGTACGTGTTGTATTGTGTTGTGTTTGGATCTCCTTTTTATGGAAATTTTAAATTTGTTTCTGTTTTGTTTTATTTTATTTTATTGGACTTAATTCCTTGCACCATCCAATTATAATAATATTTTCAAAAAAAAAAATTAAAAAAAAATAATGCTACCTTACCTAAATTTGGTGTCCAAATCTAGTGCCCAAATAATGTGACAATACTCTAGTCCATTCATTTAAATCATGCAAATCTAATACAATTTAAATGAATTGACTAGAGTGTTGCCACATCATTTGGGTATTAGATTTGGACATCAAATTGAGACAATTTAACATTACTTGAAAAAAAAAAAAAAAAGGAAACAGAATAGTATTAATTTAGTGATTTACCAACCCAAAACAAATTGATTGATTATCTTTTGATAATTTAAAAATATAAAAAAAGGAGGAAGAGAAAAGGTAAAGACATCAATTAGGTCAAAGTATTCTCCAATCAAACCTTATTATATTCTTCTCTCATAAAGTTAATGCAAATTAATAAAATAAAAATATTTAAAACTTAATTATATGTAGATTTGTCATTAATTTAGAGTCCAAATATGTTTTATTATTATTATTATTATTATTTTTTTTTGATAAGCAACAGATAAAACACTAGAAAGGCACATCTGCCTGAACAGCAGTAGCAGCACAATAAGGAAACTCTTCCATCCAAAAAATGTCCTCAACAATAAGGAGAGCATTTTTGGCAAGACAATGAGCGACCCTATTAGCCAGCCTTCTAGCAAAAACGAACGACACACCGCCCATATCATCAGAAAGGCAACTAATATCTTGCAAAATATAACCATAAATCGAATCCAACTGACGTTTACCATTAATCCAGTTGACCACAACCTCCGCATCTGATTCAAAGACACAAGGAAAAAGGCCACAGTCTTTGCTAAATTGCATACCCCGAAAAATGGCACAAGCCTCTGCCGCTTGAGGATTCAAAAAACCCACCAACGTTTGGGAGCAGGAAGCCATGACCTCACCCACATCATTCCGGATAACCACACCAAAACCAATACGCCCTCTCCTAGCATCTACCGCCGCATCGCAATTAACTTTGAAAGCACCAGGAGAGGGAGGCCTCCAAACGTCAGGTCTAAGACCAGAAGGCCTGCTGATTTGCAAAGGAATAGGTTGACAATCCTTATGCTGCAGTAAAAAGCATTTTGCCCACTCACCAACTTCACAAACATCAGCCATAGGAGCCCCATGAGTGAAGGAGTTGCGCAGAAACCAAACCCTCCAAACAACAACACAAAAAACCTCTAATTCCTCATCACTCAGAGAAAAACTACAATCAATCATCAGATCAAAGAAGGAGTGATACTTAACTCTAAGATTAACAGTGTTGGGTAACCAATTACTTCTGGCCTGTCTGAAGACTTTACACTCCCATAAGGCATGCACCGTTGTCTCATTTCTTTTGTTACACCAAGGGCAAATGTCCCGCACCTGAACTTTTCGACGGCGAAGATTATAGAATGTAGGCAACCAATCCAAACAACCCTTCCAAATAAATATTTTAACTTTTTGAGGGATGTCCAGTTTCCACAACTTAGTCCACCACTTAGAACTACGACAAGAAATCACATCAGAGGAGCTCGCCTGGATCCCCAACTGCCGAGCCACCCGATACCCACTCTTGACATTGAACACACCCGAATCATCATAGTGCCATAACAAACTGTCTGTACCTCTACCAGAGCCAAGAGGAATACTTGTAATAGCCACGGCATCATCCTCAGAAAATGAAGACTCAATTAAATCAGTATTCCAACCTCCTGAGTGAGTAACAAGCTGGTCAACAGTGGCAGTGGCAGTAGCAGGGAGCTGAGGCGAAGGAAGAGAAGAAACCTTGAAGGTAGAATGACGTGGGATCCATTTATCAACAAAAATCCGAATCCTCGACCCATCACCAACTCTCCATCGTAACCCCATCTTAACCACCGCCATCCCCCAACACAGACTTCGCCACATAAAGGATGCATTCGGCTTTGCCTTTGCTTCAAAAATAGGGGTGTTCCTGAAGTAGCATTGATCGGACGATAAATGTACCTAATTGAGGTCCCCATTTCCTAGCTTTTGTTCTCGTTTTCGAGCACATTTTTGTATATAATATGTTTTGTGAGCCTTGTGTAGGTATTTATTCCCTACAATGGTGTTTGAACGTAAAGTCAAGTTTGGGAGGCAAAAATGAGCTAAAAAGTGAAGAATTGGAAAGTATGCAGAGTTGCCACGGTCTCACCGTTGACCCAAACCGTGACGTGATTTGTGGTCCACCATGGCATGTTTCCGTGGTAAATCCTCCATTGAGCTAGAACGCGACATCGAGACCGCGGCACTGGTCAACTCTGTTTTCCAAAGGTTGATGGGCTGAAATTGTAAAATGCCCATGCAGAACACACTAATTTCGGGGCCTATATCTCCCTCCTTGTTGAGAAATGAACTTCGTGCAATATATTTTCGGAAAGCCCCGGAAGTCCACTTTCTAGCGGTTTTTACGGATCGCAATTCCGGGTTTTCTAGAGGGAGTTATGGCAGTTTCCGTAACGGTGCGCGAGGCTGGAAATATGACCGCGGCAGAGAATATTGTGCAGATCACCTAACTTTCGGGGGGCATATCTCCCTCCTCAGATCGAACCACATTGATTTCTACATATATTCGGAAAGCC
Source organism: Acer saccharum (assembly GCA_030490815.1). Lineage (NCBI taxonomy): Eukaryota > Viridiplantae > Streptophyta > Magnoliopsida > Sapindales > Sapindaceae > Acer > Acer saccharum. Next base: position 42,759,211 of record CM059871.1, read on the forward strand.
CCGGAAGTCTACTTTCCAGCGGTTTTTACGGATTGTAATTCCGGGCTTTCTAGAGGGAGATATGAGCATTTCCGTAACGGTGCGCGAGAAGTTCGCTGCCAAGTTCGCCCCCTGACAGCGAACTTGGGGGCGACCTAATATTTTTAGCATCAGAGGCAGAGATCTTCGCCCCCTAGATGGTCGCCCCCTGACAGCGAACTTGGCAGCGACCTTCCGTTGTCAGCTCAGCGAAAAGTCAATTTTCAAGCCATTTCAGAAGGGCATTTTGGTCCTTTCATACCCAGATCGTGCCCTAAGTTTCCTAACCTATTTATACACCATTTTAAGCCCTCTCTTGAGAGAAGAAAGAAGCCACAAAAACACAAGAAACACAGCAGCTGCTGCACTTCATCTTCTTCCCCAAATCAAGAGAGAGAGAAGCTTTCAAAGCTCCCATGGAGGTTCTCCTCCATGGGAAGCTCACCACCACCACTTTCCACACATCCTCCACCACATTTGGGAGTAGGTTGCAAGGAGATAGGAGTGGTCTATGACCAATTTCGAGCTAGGGATTCATGGAGCTCTTGGAGGGATTTCTTCAAGGGTTGTCTCCTTAAAACTCATTCTCTTTGTATTTCTTGTTTTCTCTTATGTGTAACCCCACTTGGGAATATTGTAAACCTATATTTGTGCTCATTTATGTGATGATTGTTCTTAAATCCATTTGGGTTTTGATTTGTTCTTGTTATTATTGCAAAATCTCTTGTCTTGATATGCATGTGTGTAGAGATTGGAAATTGATGTGTGCTCATGGATGGGATTAGGAGTAGATTAACTTAAATGTAGGAGTAGTTGTAATCAAATATCCTATTTGTGTGTGTATGTTGATGGAAGGTCGAAATGCCTTGTTTTGATGGGTTTGAGTGTATGTGGGTTGAGATTGTACCTTAATGGATGACCTTCCGGGTATAGTCTTAACTACTCAGCTCTAAAAGAATAGATGAAACTTGTTTTATGCATGACCGTGCTAGAATAGGTTTTGGCTACATGTTCATATGCTTAATGGTAGGGACTTGAGGCATAATTGCTCTAGCCATGACCTTTGGGGAGTGATTCGTGTCTCGAATCCCTTAGTTGAGATTACTAGCTCAATTGCTCTAGCCATGACCCTTGGGGAGTGATTTGTGTTTGTGAATCTCTTAACTGAGAGAATAAGCCCATAACTTGAATTGGATGTCCTTAAAGCCTAATAACCACTATTTGTGCACTTATGTATGGTAAACCTATTGAACCTTGTGTGATCATTATCATGCATCTCTCCAAGCCACCCTTTTATTATTTGTCCTTAAAGATAGGTTTGGGGGTATTTTATCTTATTCCACACTTTGTCAACAATATCCGAAAAAAGTTTCCTCTTGCTTCGACCTGTGAAGCACGGCAAACCAAGATATCTCTCATGACAGTCAACCCGTTTCATATGCAAAATATTCGCATAATCTTCGCTCTCTGACATAGAAACGGTTGGGCTCACACAAAAAGCAGATTTATCATAATTAACAAGCTGACCTGACAGCATAGCATAAGAATCTAACACCTTCCTAAGTTCCTGGCAATTAACCACTGAAGCTGCTGTGAATATCATGCTGTCATCGGCAAACAGCAAGTGGGAAATGGCCGGCCCATTGACACTACACTTAAAGCCAGGCAGCCTCCCTCTCGATTGCGCTTCGCCGATCAAACAAGAAAGGCCTTCAGCACATAATAAAAAAAGATGAGGTGACAATGGATCACCTTGCCTCAATCCCCTTGTTGGAATAATATTCCCATATATTTCTCCATTAATCTTGAAAGAGTAAGAAACCGAACTCACACAACTCATAATCAACCGAACCCATTTGTCTGAAAACCCACACATCACAAGCATTTTCCTCAAGAAGCACCATTCAACTCTGTCATACGCTTTCGACAGATCGATCTTAATTGCCATCGACCCCTTCTTACGATTCCGTCTCTTAATACGGTGTAAGCATTCAAACCCGATAATAGTATTATCCGTAATACGACGCCCAGGCACGAAAGCACTTTGGTTTTCTGAGATAACCCCATCCATCACTCCTCTCAACCTATTAGCAATAGTCTTGGCAATAATTTTGTACACCACATTACACAGGCTAATAGGCCTATACTCAGAAGTCTTCCTAGGCTGAAGAACTTTCGGAATCAGCGTGATAATCGTTCGGTTCATCCCCTCCATCGAAGCCCCTTCATTAAGAATTTCCAGACAAGCTTTCACCACACTGGATCCAATTTTGTCCCAAAATTTTTGAAAGAACAGAGCAGGAAACCCATCTTCCCCCGGAGCCTTCATCGGACTCATACTAAAAACAGCATCTCTAATTTCCACCTCTGTAAAATCCTGGTCCAGCATCCTAGCCAAACGGCTCGGCACTCTCTGATGTTGCTCGCCCAACACACTCGTCAACTCAATATTAGGAGGATTACTAGAGTGAAAGAGCTTGGTAAAGTAAGCAGAAAATACGTTGGCAATATCAAGATCAGATTCCTTCCAGCTACCGTCTTCATCAAGAATACCCTTGATCTTATTCCGAGCTCTCCGTGCAGAAGCCTTGGCATGAAAGAAACTGGTATTGCGATCACCCGCCTTAAGCCAATCAATACGGGCTCTCTGACTCCAATATCTCTCTTCCACCTGCAGCGCCTGATCCAGTTGGCCTTCCACCTCATTTCGAATTTTCCAATAATCAGGTCTGACAGTCAGACTTGCAACCCGGAGAGCCTCCTTCTTAATCCGGATATCCTGAGTCAAATTCCTCCTATTTTTTATATTCCACAAAAATAGCTTCTGCCCACACTCAGCAATGTTGGTTAGAACAGACCCAACATTATTGGCAGCAGGACTACTGTTCCATGAAGAAACCACAATATCTTCACACTCTTTTTCCTGTGCCCAACATTCCTCGAAATAAAACTTCCTAGCTCTTCTCCGCCCATTATCAACAAGAGGGATTCGATGCGAAGCTTCCAATACTAACGGCCTGTGATCTGAACCCCAGAAATCAAGATGCTTAATCACGTAGTGAGGAAACATCCGCTTCCAATCACTCGTACAGGTTCCTCTATCTAACCTCTCTGAAATCATAGCATCACCATCGCGCTTGTTACACCAAGTAAAGCTTGGCCCACTGAACCCCATGTCTTCCAGACCACAGTCAGCAAGAGCATCACGGAATTCCGCAACATGCCTCCAATTCTTAATATTGCCACCTGTCTTCTCAAAATCCCCAAGTATCTCATTAAAATCACCGATACATACCCATGGCAAACTGGACATACCAGCTACCCTCCTCAACATTGTCCACGATTGAGACCGTTGAGCTTGAACCGGGTGGCCGTAAAACCCAGTAAGTCTCCAACCCGGCTTGTCCTTATAACTGATTCTAACATCGATGTGAGCTTGTGAAAAGGATTGAAGAGTAACATCATTATCACCAGACCAAAATAAACAAAGCCCACCAGAACACCCCTCACTACTAACCACAATCTTCCCACTAAACCCAAGTTTGACCCTCCATTTCTCTAAGATTGCCTCACCACACTTGGTCTCCATAATAAACATAAAATCTGGATTGCAATCCCGCTTATGATTTTGCAGGATGTTGAACGCCCGTTGACTCCGGAGCCCCCGAGCGTTCCACACAAAAGTAATCATTGGACTCGGCGGGCCGGTGAAGACCGGCCGGCCGATATGGACTCGTTGGTGGTGCCAACCGTTGAAGAGAAACCCAAAGAACAGGTAACATCGCCAACGACCTCTGCGTTTCCTCTTGCAAGAGTATCCTGCCTCCCATAACTGGGATCCTCCGATTGAGACTCCTGTTTCCTATATTTGCGGCCTTTCCCAGATTCCGGACTATCACAAGCAGCTCTCTTCCGTCCTACGCTCGCCTGAGTTCGCTCTCCAGACTCCCTTAATTTAGAATCCCTAATTTTCCTAATCCAACGTTTCTGCAGAGGAACACTAGACTTGGGCAAACCCGCCCCATATGACCCAGCCTGATTACCAACACCAACAGGCCCACCAACCGCCCCACTGCTAGCCAATCCAATATCAGAATTAGGAGTAACTAGTACCTCCATCGGGCCACTCGATGCTATTCCAATATGGGCCAAAATGGCTGACTGGTCATCTGGGGGAACAAGTTTTGGTGGCCCAGGCCCAACTTCTTCCTCCCACTCAAGTCTGTTAGGCCGACCCGCTCCATCACCCATCCTCTCCACACAATCTTGGGTAATTAATGCAGTATCTAACATGACTTCAGCATCCTCCAATATCTCCACCGCTGTAGTCTCCATCTTGTTTCCTTCGATGCTAGTGTCGATCACTGGCTCAACAATTTCGGGAACTGAAACCTCTTCCCCACTGACAGCCGACTTACTTTCCCCTTCAGTCACTTCTGGTCTATCCAAACGATCAGAAAGCACAGCATTGCCATCCCCACACGTCACCACCATTGCTCTATCATCAGACCTCCCTACACCTCCGTCCACCGCCACCTTTTGAACATTCCTACCCGGTGGACCGAAATTCCAATCCGGGCCTCTGGATTTACTGAACGGAGCTGAAGCTCTCATCCATATACCAAACTTCTGGCCATCTGCTTCCGTACCCACAGATGGACATTCAGGAAAACAATGATCCACCATACCACATCTAAAACAGTGATTGGGAAGCCTTTCGTATCGCAGCAGCAAAATAGACTCATCACCATCACCAAGAATATCAATCTTCAGATATCTTTTCAAAGGAATACCAATATTAATACGAACCCTGATCCTCAAAAACTTACCACCTGCTTCCCCCGAATTCCCCCCATCAACTGCAATAACGTCACCGATCATACCACCTAAGAACCACCCTATCTTCCTTGTCATACAAAGAATGGGTACTTGGTGAATTTGTACCCAAAACTCTGCTTCATTAAATTGAAGTTTTTCAATCATACCTTTGCCTTCAGGTTTCTCCAATACTAATAAGGCATTGTCGAAGCTCCACGGCCCACCCTTGATCACCCTCTGGCGATCATATTCAGTTTTAAAATGGAATGTAAAAATATTTCCCGAAACTGATTCAATCTCAAAACCATCTTGAACTCTCCAAATCTTACCAATAACCCTTATAAACGCCTCTCTATTAACCACACTATTTGACATAATTTTCCCTACCAGACTAAGGGAAAGTCTAACTACGGCCTCATTCCTAATAGTCTCCTCCAACAGATGCGCTGGCTCGTCCTTCTCCGATATAGCAAGTGCCGCACAAAGACTTGCAATTTCTGTTTGATCCATACTAATTAAACGGGACTTAACAAATTAAGATCTCTCTAAAACAACAACCCAGAACGACAAACCCCTCAGAAAACTTTTACTTAGTGAATACAGAGAATACTAAGAAAAGAATGTGGCCCAACTTTTATTCCAAATATGTTTTATTAAGGTCCAAACCCAATCCAACAAAGCCCATTTCAAGTTCTAATAGCCACTAAAACAAAACAAAGACAAAACAAATTCTCTGTTCTTTGGTTGATTCAATTTGAGTGATTAACAAGGGTTTTGGATTTTTTTTTTTTTTTTTTTTTTTTTTTTAAAATTTTTGTTTTAGAATTTTGCTAAATTAGTTTGTTCCAATATGGCACATCTTTTTTTTTTGGGTTAATTGCACTAACTTACCCTGACATTTATAATATTACAGTTATATTCAACTTTTACATTTATTAACAAAAACATACCCTTGACCACTTTGACTAACTATAAAAGTCTAAAATGCCCCCAGTTATTATATTATCAAGACAAATTCAAATTAAATTTATAATTAATTAAATTTAAAAATAAACTAATTAAATTTATAATTAATAATTAATAAATATAATAAAATTAAATAAAAACAATTAAAATAATAAAATTAAATTAATATTTTAAAAGAAATTTATTATACAAAATGTTTTAATAAAATATTAATACCCTTCCTTATAATAAATATTTAATTAGTTTAAAAATAACAAAAAATTAACTTTTGATTCCACCAAATCAAAAAAAAAAAAAAAAAAAAAAAAAAAAAAAAAAAAAAAAAAAAAATCATTTCCAAAAACCACCATTTCCTAATCCAATATTTAATGGTTTTTAATTTGGATTAGGAAACGGTGGTTTTTGGAAATGATTTTATTTTATTTTATTTATTTATTTATTTATTTATTTATTTTTTGATTTGGTGGAATCAAAAGTTAATTTTTTTGTTATTTTTAAACAAATTAAATATTTATTATAAGGAAGGGTATTAATATTTTATTAAAACATTTTGTATAATAAATTTCTTTTAAAATATTAATTTAATTTTATTATATTTATTAATTATTAATTATAAATTTAATTAGTTTTATTTTTAAATTTAATTAATTATAAATTTAATTTGAATTTGTCTTGATAATATAATAACTGGGGGCATTTTAGACTTTTATAGTTAGTCAAAGTGGTCAAGGGTATGTTTTTGTTAATAAATGTAAAAGTTGAATATATCTATAATATTGTAAAATGTCAGGGTAAGTTAGTGCAATTAACCCTTTTTTTTTTGACACCTTTTGAAGTAAAGTTTCAAAATTGTTTCTTTTTATGAAATCTTAGAGCATCTCCAATGCTATTATGCATTTGGAGAAAATAGAGTGCCACATAGGATAGATATTAAAAAAAGTTAGAAAAACTCTCTCCAATGCTATTATCTAAGTTGAATATGGAGATGATGTGGCAAAAAAAAAGTTAGAGAATATAGAGTTGAGTTTCTAATTCTAGAAACTCTCCTAGAAATGCTGACTAGGATTTCTAACTCTTTCCATCAATAAAATTAAAGCTTTCAACTCTTTCCACCAATAAGATTAAACCTCATTTAATTGTAAATAAAAGAGGAGAGAGAGTGTAATAATTGTTTTATTATGATTGGATGCATATTTGACTTTAGATAATTGCATTGGAGATGTGAACATGCATTTCTCTAAAAAAATTTCAAAAGTGGGCCCATAATAAATAGAAATGCTGATGTGACACTATTTAGAAACTCAAAAATGCATATTTGCATTGGAGATGCTCTTAGAGCATCTCCAATGCTATCATGCATTTGGAGAAAATGGAGTGCCACATATGATAGATATTAAAAAAGTTAGAAAAACTCTCTCAAATACTATTATCTTAAGTTAAATATGGAGATGATGTGGCAAAAAAAAAAAAAAAAAGTTAGAGAATATGAAGTTGGGTTTCTAATTCTAGAAACTCTCCTACAAAATCTGACTAGGATTTTTAACTCTTTCCACCAATAAGATTAAAACTCATTTAATTGTAAAATAAAAGAGGAGAGAGAGTGGAATAATTGTTTTATTATGACTGATTATAAAATTGATGCATATTTGACCTTGATAATTGCATTGGAGATGTGAATATGCATTTCTTTAAAAAAAATTTTCAAAAGTAGGTCCATAATGAATAGAAATGTTGATGTGGCACTATTTAGAAACTCAAAAATACATATTTGCGTTGGATATGCTCTAGGCTTGCATACCAATAATTGTTGACATGGCAACAATGTCAAGATAGTTGATTCCTACGTGGCATAAAAATAGACTTGATAGACAATCAATTCAAAATTTGGTCTCCAATGCATCCGTCTAAAACACATTTTTTTTTAATGATATGTCGATTTTTTTTTTTCTTGTTTTGTTTTTTATTTTATGTCCTTATCAAAAATATATGAAAAAATAATGTCAGTTTTAAATGTTTGCTGAGTCAACCTAAAAAATAGCTATTCAACAAACCGTCTGAAAGTGGATAATCATGTTAACAATGTCTAATATTTTTTTTGCCACGGTAGCTTGATGTTGAATATGCACGGCTGCATTGGAGACACAATTAATAACATAACGTCTATTTATCCTACTTGACAGCTCTTTTTTTCACAAGCCACGCTTGTATTGGAGATGCTCTAGTAGTCGATTACTTCATATAATCACAATATACTTATTTTTTATTTATTTAAACAATAAATTGTTTTGATACTATTAGAAGGATTTACTCTAATTTTCCATAAATTTGAACCCCGAAAATTAAAAATGAATCTTCTAATTTATAAAATATTGAGAGACTTTCCCATTCAACAAAGATCACAATTACAAATTTCAAAACCAAATTGAATCTCTAATATATTTCAAGTTTTTGAGAGATTTTCAACTATTGTTTATTGTAGTGTATTGAAAGGTAAGTGCATGAGCAAACCTTTAAAATTTTGAATGTTAGGTTTGTGAAAACGTCTAGGTATGCTCAACACATGTTATTTATTTCTTTGTGGGGTAAGTTCTAGTCATGCTACTTTATGTCTGCATAGGAAGATCTACTTTTGTTACTATTTTTTCAGATTCTGTACCCGGTATAAAGGAGTTTAGATTCATTTATGTTCCGGCTTTTTGCCGGATTTTCCTTTATCAAGTGACACCTAACTCTTTTCCGAAAAAAAAAAAAATGACACCTAATTATAAAAAAAGTTAAAAACATTGCACACATGTTATTTTTTTTTTTTTTATTGTGGAGTAAGTTCTAGTCATGCTACTTTGTGTTTGTATAGAAAGATCTAATTTTGTTACTATTTTTTAGATTCCATGTCCAATAGAAAGAAGTACGGATTCTATCGTACTCTGGCTTTTTATCGGTTTTTTCTTTATCAAGTGACATCTAATTATCAAAAACCATTGCATAATTATAATTTATTACTTTTTTTTTTCTTTCACATACAAAATAGCCTGTAAAAAATTAAACAAGGAGATCCAAAGTCAATAGAAACTAGAAAGAGTGTCATTTGACAAGTGTTATCAGCAAGTCCTAACCATACCTCAAGCCAACGTATATTACATGATTTCAATTTTAGTTTAAAGAAAAAGTAATAAAGAATAGAATCCTATGACAAGGGGTATGTAAAAACCGGTGATGAGAATATAATTATTTAATTCTGATCTAATTTTCAGAGATTTATTGTTATTCATTTGTGGGAGTTCCCAACATTCTAGGAAGGAATTGCTGTTGGTTGGAACTTGGAAGGGATCTTGCCCTATATGTGATGTGTATCAATTACACAGAGCAGAATTTAGAAGGGAGAAAAGGGAAATTTGAAGGAAGGGTCTATATTTATATAATTCCATATGCCTCAATCCAATTACATTCAGCTATTTATAGGCTGATTGTTCGAATGAGAGAACTTCAACAATAAACAGTAAATCAACTAAGCAACAGAATAGGGATGTTATCAACACATGCGTCAGTGGGTGACACCACTCACACCAAATGAAACCACGAAATACACATGGATTCCCCTTTATTTGCACACTAACAACACTAGCAATTAAATAACAATTAATTAACAAACTTCTCTTGACCAAGTCGTCCATGATCAAGTCCTTCCTTCGGCATGGCTTGCATGACCTCATGCATGAGACCATATCATTCCACCCCATATATATATATATATATATATATATATACAGTCTTTCTATTATCAGTTCGAACTGACAAAAGTTATATCAGTTCCTTATATATGGACCACTGGATTTAAATACTTTGACTGACAAATGCATACAGCTAAGTCAAAGTATTTAAATCCAGTGACCCACATGCAAGAAACTGATATAACTTTTATCAGTTCGAACTGATAATAAAATTTCTGTATATATATATATATATACAGTGAGTCTCTCATGAGGGATCCCTTATTTTAATTTCGGTAAGGACCATGATGAAAACACATTGACTTTAATGAATTTTAATCTGAATTTTTTTGTAGATGATGATTTCAATGAAATATACATATGTACAAAATTTGAGAATTTTCTGAGTACTAGAACTATTTATCCAAATTTTGTTAAATACGAAGGCATCGGAAAATAGGCGAAATATAGGAAAATTCAAGAAAATAGTTCTAGTACTCGGAAAATTCTCAAATTTTGTACATATGTATATTTCATTGAAATCATAATCCACAAAAAAATTCAGATTAAAATTCATTAAATTCAATGTGTTTTCATCATGGTCCTTACCGAAATTAAAATAAGGGATCCCTCATGAGAGACTCACTGTATATATATATATATATATATATATATATATATAGCGTTGCCAAGAAAGTGGAAAAAAAAATGAAAATTTAGAATGGTTTTCTTAATGGGTGTCCTTTAAAATGTCTAAACAAACCTAGCTTGAAATTCATTAGATTAACCATCACATATGCATATGAATGTAGATTTAGAAATTTCTAAACCTTTTTTAAAGAGTAATGCTATGACACGGCAAAATGAAAAGTAGCTACCACAATTTCCTATGATATACATAGACGTTACATACTTGCAGATTACCTTGTCAAGTTATTTGGACAAAGAATTAGCAAAATATAGTATTGTTATGGTTGAGATTCTAAATAAAACTTTTGTGTGATGCTACAATTTCATATTCGGATACCAAATGTAGGATAAATACATATAGATGTGTATATAGGGAGACTCAAACTCATAACTCTAACAACTCCGGTTCTTCTTTAGTTGATACAATATCCGGTAATCCTTACACCTAAAAGCAACCTACAGTACTTTTCGAGGTGATAAACTTTGCAGTGTAAAAAACCTAAAAAAATAACCCACTCAACTAAAAACCATGGAATTTTAAAAGGTCATCCTCATCTATTAAGAGTAAACCAGTTGATGACCATGAACATGGAATTGTCAAACTGGACACATACATGATTCTCCATAAGTGAAAAGTTTCACTTTTGACAAGGAAGTCAAAAAGAAGATAACAACAAAAAATTAAAATTAAAATAATAGATTTTCATACAAAGAGAGAGGGCTATTGCCCCAATCCCACACACACCCACACTATATATAGATAGATGGGGTTCAAGAAGTTTGTCCAAAAGCAAAAGCAGAATAAACCATTCTCTCTTCTTTGTACAATATGGCTCTCTTAGTGATCATGGCAGTAATGTTAAGTTTACTGATCAACCAAGTAGGCTTTGTTTTCGGGGATATTGGTACCGCGAGCTCTTATCATCCTCCATATTTACGTAAGTAAATTATATTACAACCTGGAAAACGAACATGATTGAAAATACAAAAAAATTTCAAACTACATCTAATGCTAGTTTTTGAAAAGTGTTTAATTGTAACAATCTTTTGTGTGCAGCAACTAGGTGTAGTGGCAACAGACAAGACCAATTCCCTCCAGGAAATCTGTTTGTCGCGGTGGGAGAAGGCTTGTGGGACAATGGAGCAGCTTGTGGGCGGCGTTACAGATTGAGGTGTCTCAGTGGCAGCAAGAAGCCCTGCAAGGATGGTACTATTGATGTCAAGGTTGTGGATTTCTGCCCGAAATCGCCTTGCCCTTCTACTATCCTACTGTCAAGTGATGCTTTCGCAGCCATCTCACGCCCTACTTACAAAGTCAACATTGAATATGTCCAGTAGGTGTCTTGATCTCTCTTTTCTTTCTTGCCATTTAGTATGTGTAAGTGTCTATCAACTTCTAAAATTCTTATTTGATTGTTGCTGCTGCAGGATATGACCTCAGGATTCTTATACGATCGTTGCTGCTGCTGCTGGATATGACCTCAAGATGCACTACTACTGCTTGTAATTAAATATAGATAATATATGCTTATGAAATGTAGAATTGCAATAAGAGATGTTGATTGATTGATATAATAAGAGAATATTTTCTTACAATTTGACGAAGGAATCAGATGGTGTTTGATTCTCCCAAGTTGCATTCATCTTTGCAAAAGCACAAAACCTGCAAAATTCCAAAATCAATAACAAAATTCTGAGACCAAACAGTATCAAGTACAAGATAATTAAAACCAGTTTCACATTGAATGAACACAGACAACCTGCTATATATATATATATATATATATACTCATAACAAGATCAAATCATATATTCGTTTTCATTGTAAATTAAAACTTGGAAAAGACGGCTGCTATAAGATGCTGCCCTGTTAAGTCCCCCGGTTATTCATTAACAGAATTTCAACAGAATAACGTGATGTCAGTAGATATAGTAGATATACAGTGATTTTTAATGGTGATTGATTATTAGTGCAATGCTAAGAAATGTCATCAACAACAAGTTAAGTCTTAATTTCACAAACCTTAATAGCATTTTCCACTACTACAACAGACAAGGAAGACTGAATGATCAAAGCTAATGATCATATTCAAAAGGATAGACTCGATCATTCAAAATTTTCCCAAGTCCACCACCTTGAAATCATGTTTGAAGTTAGTGGGATTATCTGTTATTCATGTTCAAAGAAAAAAAAAATGATTGACAGAGGCACAGAGGCACCAGAAGAAGATCAGCCAACCATCCCCACTAGTGTAGCCGCCCATGCTTGGTTTGGTTTTGTACATGTATCATGTACTTGACTACTTGGTGGGTGACCCAAATGGCCATCTCTGAGATAATTGGGTTGCTGCAAGAACCAATCACTCCATAAATGACAGCTATATAAGCTTATTGTACAGTGGACACATACAAGAGATATGATTAAACAATATTTAAGGAATCTTATCACATCATATATGATATATATATATTTAGTGGCAGAATAGTTATCTTCAACTTCATCAAGTGACTGCTACAAAATGCAAAGCATGAAAACACCTTACTATTCAGTCACAATCATTATTTTCCACTAATTGAATATGATCATCATTAGATCTTAACTAAAACACTTTGCACGGTTGAATGACATTAAGTCATTGCTCTTACTTATTAATATTCGAGTACGAAGACGAAAATATATATATATATATATATATATATATATAGTTTGACTGCCATAGTGCCATACGAATGATTAAGCAGACTATGCAGAGGTTTCACACCAAAAATCCAAAATGAGAAAAAGGGTACATATTACATATATACATACATGCATATACTGATATACACCTCCCGTGTGTGTGTATATATATTCTGCCAATGAGAAAATTAATGATGATATAAGCTTCAACTTTTATAAGAAAAAGCAAGAGTACCAGAAAGTGGAGAATCAAATGAGAAGACTGCAAATGAAGACAAAACCATGGAAGCTAGATGAATGCTCTAACATATGATAATATTAAAATGAGGCCACTCTTATCAACTTTTATTTTATTTTATTATATATATATATATCTATATATATATAAAGGTGCTGCAAGAGCTAACAAGCACCTTAAATTCAGGCCGTATGTTATAGGAAAAGCACTCTAACACGATCTATGTAGATCGCAGATCGACATGCTTGGCACGTAAACTAAACCTAAATACAGATGTAAATTGGGTAACCATTAGACATAAAAGCGCTAATAAGAGAAAAGTTCAACAATTTAAGCACCTAACAAAGTTATATCTAATGAATTAAGATTTCTTGCTATGTTGATCTTTAAGCTGACCTCGAACAATTAAAGATAATATACTAAGCCTTTTTTTTCTTCGGATAACCCTCTTCTTCAATCAATCCAGTGTCGTGGAGCAGTGGAAATCACACTGTGGGACAAATTCCTGGATGCGCTTTTATTAATTCTCAATTGAGTTTTTTGTTTTTTGTGTGTGTTCACATCTCTTTCTTGTGATAAAAGTTTTACATAATCTTGAAAGTAACCCTAACTAAACTAGAAGAATCCATGACAATTCCAAAGTTCATTAGTCACATCATCTAGAAGAGATCACGGGATTGTTAAACTGTACAAATTATTTCATGCATTTTCTCACAAGACTCAATAGGATTTTCTTTTTCTTTAAGCATCTCCAATAGGTCGGGAAGCAACACCTCCTCGACTATATATATTTAAGGAGGTTGGACCGGAATTTGCTCCAACAGCCTCCCTATCTCACTCCCTAAATTTTATTTTGGTAAATGCCTCCCCAAATATAAGGAGAGAAACTTCCTCCCTATTTCTCTCCTCAATTGAAATGGGTGGTCAAGGATAGTCCACATCATTCATATCAATGCACTACAAGAAAAAGTGTCATTTATGATGGTTTTTAACCATCATGAAAGGGTTTTAATGACAGTTTTATAAGCGTTGTTAAAGCCACTGTAATAAAAAGTTTATCATGGTTTTACTTTTTATTGCGGTTTTTAAAAACCGTTATGAATTTTTTTCACGGTTTTTAAAAAACTCATCAATTTTTGACGGCTTTTAAACATTGTGATTAATTGATGATGGCTAAAAACTGTCACAAAGTTCTGTTTTTTTTTTTTTTTTTAAATAAATTATATATAGAATCTCTTGACAATATTATCAAGAGATTCTACTTTACTTTTTTGTTAATTTATTTTAACATTATATTGTTTTCCATATATATATATATATAAATCTCTTGATGATGATATTGTTAAGATATACTGCTTTATTTGTTTGTTAATTTATTTTTAATATTATAATATTTTCCATATACATATATATATATATATATATATATATATATATATAGTGGTTCTCTCATAAGGGATCCCTTATTTTAATTTCGGTAAGGACCACCATGAAATCATATCAATTTGAATGAATTTTAATCTGAATTTTTTTGTGAACTATAGGTTCATTGAAATCTACCTATGAATAAAATTTGAGAATTTTTCAATCACGAAAACTATTTTTCTTGAATTTCCTATATTTCACCTATTTTTCTAATGCCTTCGTATTTAAAAAAATCGGTAAAAATAGTTTTCATGCTTGAAAAATTCTCAAATTTTATTCATAGGTAGATTTCAACGAACTTATCATTCATAAAAAAATTCAGATTAAAATTCATTCAAATCGATATGATTTCATGGTGGTCCTTACCGAAATTAAAATAAGAGATCCCTTATGAGAGAACCACTGTATATATATATATATATATATATATATATATATATATATATATGTATAATAAATATTAAAGATCTCTATTCATACTTAAAAAAAAAAAAAAAAAAAAAAAATCTATTCAAGATCAAAATTCATTGAAGAAATTAAAATAAAATATTACAAACACCTATCACCAAAATATACAAACATTTATTAGCAAAATCAATTCTAAAAGACAAACTATTATACACAAAAGCTATGTTTAAATTTTCTTTGTTCATATACATCAAATAAAAAAAAATAAAAAAAATCTTTGTTCATCTTCCTTGAGGCTTCCTTTTGAACATACAGTTGCATAGTATGAGAAACGATAAGAGTAAGTTTGACGAACAATAAAATTGGCAAAAAAAAAACTACTATACTATAACAACAAATCATAATAAAAACTTATTTTAACAATAAAAGAACGAGAAAACAAAAGGAGATCGAAACGAAAATTAACTAACCTCTTTTTAATATCGACATAAACTTTCTTTTAGACAACTTTGACGAAACGGTGCCCAATTGCATAGATAGAGGTCAGAGAGATCATGATCTTCTGTTTGTATAAACGTTCATATTCAAAACAATATAAATGTGTTGAAGTAAGTCACTCGCTACTGAAGACCGTAACAAGTTATACATAAACAAATTAACCAATAAAAATAAATAAATACATAGGAACAATAAGAGATTTATAATCCAAATCATGTGTTGAATTTATTTGAAGTTAAACACTCACCATGACTGGAGTTCTTTTATTTGTGAAAAGTGAAGATTGTGAGTGAGATAATATTGAAAGAAAAAAATACAAGAAAATAGGTAAGAGATGTGAGAGTGGCGGGTGGCTAGGGTTAGAAAGTGGGGAATGCTAGCTTTTAAAATAAATATAAATATATAGTAAAGATATAATGTGTACATACCTATGATATTAACTTGTATCCACTTAATCATTCATTGACACATGTGCAATTAGACCAAATAGAGTAATTAATCACTTTTACAAACAATTAAAAACTAAAACAGGATAGTAATTATACTAATGATATGTTTAAATATATATAAAAAAATTAATGTAAATTTATATGTTAACTTTTCTTAACTTTTTATATTTTAATATTTCACTACAAAAAGAGAGCATATGATTGCTTGTACTTTGTTATTTTTTTTGTTCTTAAAGTGTTGTGACTAATAAATTTGAGAGATTAAAAATTTAAAATTATAGTTTTAGTGTAATTTTGAAATTAAAAAAAATAATAAAAAAAACATTTTTCTTTATCATGCTAACAAAATAGTATGATAATTAGATTACACATAAAAACAAAACGCATGATAACTTTATCACGATTAATAAAATTCGTAATAACTTGATCACAGTTTGTTAAAAGTGCGATAGCTTAATCACGGTTAATAAAAAATGTTATCCAATTATCGCAAATTTTAAAGGACCGTGATACTTTGATGTCAGTTTTAAATTGCGTCATAAACATATGACGAATTAAAAAGACTAGTATCACTTGATCACGGCTAAAAAAAACTGTGATAAAATTGCGTGATAAAAACCTATTTTTCTTGTAGTGATGGTCCAAATTATTTTTCCATTCCCTATTTCTTTTTTGTTTAACCAAATTATTTTTTCACTCCCTATTTTTAGGGAGGCTTGTTAGAGTATTAACTCCTTAAATGGCTCCCTATCCGTAAAAAGTACAACACACTCCCTAAATATAAGGAAAATATAGAGAGCTTTATTGGAGATGCTTTACTCAATTATCTTATAAATAGGATTCAAGAAGCTTGTCCTAAAGCAAAACTAACCATAGATATCTCTCCTCTCCTCTGTAAACAAAAATCATGGCTCTCTTAGTGATGATCATGCCAATAGTATTAAGTTTACTTATCGGAGAATCAAGCCTCGTTCTTGGGGATATTGGCACCGCTACCTCTTATCCTCCTCCATACTTACGTGAGTGAATTATATATACGGAACTTGTAAAACTAGAGAATTGAGTCTTTTTTTTTTTTAACATCTACATATTTATTGATGATGATCATGTTTGTGTTTGTGTGGATGCAGCAACTAAGTGTAATGGAAATAGACAAGACCAATTCCCACCAGGAAATCTGTTTGTTGCTGTAGGAGAAGGTCTGTGGGACAATGGAGCTGCTTGTGGGCGGCGTTACAGGTTGAGGTGTCTCAGTGGTAGTAACAAACCCTGTAAGGATGGTACTATTGATGTCAAGGTTGTGGATTTCTGTCCGAAATCGCCTTGCCCTTCAACCATCCTCCTGTCCAGCGATGCTTTCGCAGCCATCTCGCGGTCTGATGCAAAAATCAACATTGAATATGTACAGTACGTATCTCCTCATCATCTTCTTCTTCATCATCGTCACCTTTCAGTATATATGTATATGTATCTATGAAATTCTAATATTCTTATATAATTTTTCATGCAGGATATGATGAACAACTTCAAGACATAATTCTCTACAATTGTATTGTACTTATAAATATCTTCACAAGTTGCACCATCTTTCTTTTTTTGTGAACAATGCTTCAAGAAATCATGTTTGAAGTATGTGGGATTGTCTACCCAATCGGATAGGGGGAGCCCAGTGAGGCAACCGTCTAGGGCCTCTGATTATAAAGGGCCCCCCAAATTGTATTTCTTAAAAAATGTTTTTATAATATAATTTATTTAAGATTTTAAATAAAACAGACCCATAAATGACTTTAAAAAAGATCCATCATACACATATAATTTTTTTCAAGGGGCCCACCAATGGAAATCTAACCCATAAATAAATTTTAAAATGGATCACTATACATATATAATTTTTTTTCTTTAAAAAAAGGCCCACTAATAGAAACTCATTTATCATTCTTACAACAACAATATTGGATCAATGGTGGCGGTGGGTTAAATCCTATGTGGGTTGAATCCTAGCAACTCTCATGTTTGTCACATATAATCATCTTTTATATCTCTAAAAAAAAACTCAATACTCTCTTTATACGAAAATTCAGAAGTTGTTGTTTCGAAGGTAATTAAATCAATACTCTTCATTTTTTTTTTCTTTTTTTGAAAACTTGTAAGCTTAATTAGTACTTTTGTTACTAAAAATGTGAAACGAGTAAGGTTTAAATAATATATTCTTTGATGCAATTATTAAAAAAAAAAAAAATTGGTAATTTTTTATTTTTTTTTTACTATTTTGTTATGTTATAGTCTTGAGTTTGAGTTATTATATTGATTTTTATAAGTATTTACTAGAGAAAAAAAATCAAGTAAATATACAATTATACATAGAGTATCGAGGGCCTCATATTCTATAGTTTATCTTGGGCCCCGAAAATCTCAGAACCGACCCTGGTTCTACCATGCTAATTATAAAAATTATCTTCAAAGGCTAAACTTTCAATCAATTCAACTGTAATTTTACACGATGCTATGTGTACTTAATTAATTAGTGACAATACGGTGATTATATAATTAAATCTTTATATAATCATTCGATTCATCCTAGATTTTAAGTACAAAATCTAATTTAAAAAAAGAAAAGAAAAGAAATACTCCTCTCTATAGACTATAATCATTCATGAATAGTATTACATTTTATTGTTGTAGTACTTGTTTTCTATTACAAGAAATTTTCAGCATCTATACTCAGCAAATAACTAGGAGAAAATTGTTTCCCCTTGCCAAGAATCAAATCAAACCAATGATAGGGTTGAAAACAGTCCTATAAGTAGAATGAACTTTATTTCTCTTGAAAATAATCGAGATGGTAAGGTCGCTGTTGTGCGATAATTTACGTATTCTTGGAATTGTTGTTCTGAAAATATGGATGAAGAGATCTAACTCCTTCTAGGTATAAAGGTGTTTGCATTTCAATCAAGCGAGAGAACTGCATACAATGCAATGCAACGATTTCATTGCTTAGCGTGAATGAAACAGTAAATACTTTCTTATCTTCCATCTATTTCCTCTTCATTTTCTTTATACAAGAAGGGAAAGAACGCGATGACACGAAAAAAATGAGTGTAGAAGAAAAGCAGAACCACACTTACTGCTCGGCGGAAGGCAAACATCTCTTCTTGACCGGAAAACATCGAAACTATACCAGACGGTGCACCCCCTGAACTCACAGAGCCTTCTGCTAGAACATCTCGACGAAGTTTTGTACCTTCCATCTCTGTTTCGAACTGGTAGCTGGATACGAATAGTAGAAAGATCCTTCTTAGTAAAAAAAAAAAAAAAAAGTATGAACTCAAGACCATTAGATTATCAACTGGCAAGATTTCTTGATATCTAGACCTACTATGAACAAGAGCAAACAAAAACCAGAACACTTACCTTTCCAAGTCAAAAAGTGTACCCCCTCGTTCCTTGAAATAAATCACCAATAGAAGCAGCTGCAGAACAGAATAGGCAGCAATGATGGTTGTATAGCTCATCAACTAGGGTGATAAATCTCCGTGCCTGCAAAAAGTAACGGATAAAAAATTCACAACCATAGTATGTTGAAGGGACTGTGAGGGACTGTGATAAGGATTCCAAGGCCAAAAAATAGGTATTTATTACGACCCCAACATAATTCTCATATGTACTTGTGTATATACTGGAAGAGAGAGTGGTAGATCAAAACTAGTTGAGTTGAGTTGAAAATATTTTTGATTATCAATCTGTCCTAGGGCAGCATATGCGAAACTTAAATGCATATGAGATACTAAAAGGATCAAAATTGTGTTGCATAAAGATTGTGTCTAAATCTCTCTCACATGTTTCGTTGCCAATCGACAAATCAATTTTATCATTTTGTAATCTCACAAAGTTGCAAGTAAAAAGACCATCAACATGGAATTGTCAAACTGGACATATACTGACATACATGATTCTCTGATAAGTGAAAAGTTTCACTTTTGACAAGAAAGTCAAAAAGAAGATAACAACAAAAATTTTAAAAATAAAATAATAGATTTCCATATAAAGAGAGAGGGCTATTGCCCCAATCCCACACACACACACACTATATTTATATAGATAGATGGGGTTCAAGAAGTTTGTCCAAAAGCAAAAGCAGAATAAACCCTTCTCTATTCTTTGTACAATATGGTTCTCTTAGTGATCATGGCAGTAATGTCAAGTTTAGTACTGATCAACCAAGTAGGCTTTGTTTTTGGGGATATTGGTACCGCGAGCTCTTATCATCCTCCATACTTACGTGAGTAAATTATATTGTAATATGGAAAACGAACATGATTGAAAATACAAAAGATTTCAAACTACATACAATGCTAGTTTTTGAAAAGTGTTTGATTGTTACAATCTTTTGTGTGCAGCAACTAGGTGTAGTGGCAACAGACAAGACCAATTCCCTCCAGGAAATCTGTTTGTCGCGGTGGGAGAAGGCTTGTGGGACAATGGAGCTGCTTGTGGGCGGCGTTACAGATTGAGGTGTCTCAGTGGCAGCAAGAAGCCCTGCAAGGATGGTACTATTGATGTCAAGGTTGTGGATTTCTGCCCGAAATCGCCTTGCCCTTCAACTATCCTACTGTCAAGTGATGCTTTCGCAGCCATCTCGCGGCCTACTTACAAAGTCAACATTGAATATGTCCAGTATGTGTCTTGATCTCTCTTTTCTTTCTTGCCATTTAGTATGTGTATGTGTCTATCAACTTCTAAAATTCTTATTTGATTGTTGTTGCTGCAGGATATGACCTCAGGATTCTTATACGATCCTTGCTGCTGCTGCTGGATATGACCTCAAGATGCACTACTACTGCTTGTAATTGGATATGGAGAATATATGCTTATGAAATGTAGAATTGCAATAAGAGAAGTTGATTGATTGATATAATAAGAGAATATTTTCTTACAATTTGTCTAAGGAATCAGATGGTGTTTGATTCTCCTAAGTTGCATTGCTTCATCTTTGCAAAAGCACAGAACCTGCAAAATTCCAAAATCAATAACAAAATATTCTGAGTCCAAACAGTATCAAGTACAAGATAATTAAAATCAGTTTCACATTGAATGAACACAGAAAACCTGCTATATATATATATATACTCCTAACAAGATCAAATCATATATTCGTTTTCATTGTAAATTAAAACTTGGAAAAGATGGCTGCTATAAGATGCTGCCCTATTAAGTGCCTCGGTTATTCATTAACAGGATTTCGACAGAATAACGTGATGTCAGTAGATATACAGTGATTTTTAATGGTGATTGATTATTAGTGCAATGCTAAGAAATGTCATCAACAAGAAGTTAAGTCTTAATTTCACAAACCTTAATAGCATTTTCCACTACCACAACAGACAAATTAAAGAAGACTGAATGATCAAAGCTAATGATCATCATTCAAAAGGATAGACTCATTCGTTCAAAATTTTCCCAAGTCCACCACCTTGATCGAAATCATGTTTGAAGTTAGTGGGATTATCTGTTATTCATGTTCAAAGAAAAAAAAAATGATTGACAGAGGCACAGAGGCACCAGAAGAAGATCAGCCAACCATCCCCACTAGTGTAGCCGCCCATGCTTGGTTTGGTTTTGTACATGTATCATGTACTTGGTGGGTGACCCAAATGGCCATTCTGAGTAATAATTGGGTTGCTGCAAGAACCAATCACTCCATAAATGACAGCTATATAAGCTTATTGTACAGTGGCCACATACAAGATATATGATTAAACAATATTTAAGGAATCTTATCACAGCATATATATATACTTAGTGGCAGAATAGTTATCTTCAACTTCAACAAGTGACTGGTACAATATGCAAAGCATGAAAACACCTTATTATTCGGTCACAATCATTATTTTCTACTAATTGAATATGATCATCATTAGATCTTAACTAAAACACATTGTACGGTTGAATGACACTAAGTCATTGCTCTTAATTATTAATATTCGAGTACGAAGACAAAAAAAATATATATATAGTTTGACTGCCATAGTGCCATATGACAGATTAAGCAGACTATGCAGAGGTTTCACACCAAAAATCCAAAATGAGAAAAAGGGTAAATATTACATATATACATACATGCATATATACCTCTCGTGTGTGTATATATATATACAGTCCCAATCTAGTCAGTGCATCCTGATATAACTTTATCAGGATATTGAATGTGAGCCACTAGTTTTGACAACTGCATACACACTTGAGTCAAGGTATATAAAACGAGTGGCTCACATTCAATATCCTTACGAAGTTATATCAGTATGCATTGACTTGAAATTTTTTTGTATATATATATATATATATATTCTGCCAATAAGATTGTTATAATAATGTGGCTTTTTACCACATGTGTTATAACACAAATATCCCAACAAATATCCCACAAATATCACATACAAATATCCCACAAATATCCCACATAAATACACCTAAATATCTCACCTTCATCCACCGCCTCTCTCCCACTCACCTGATATCACCCACTTGCCCTCTCTCTTATATTTGCCTATATATATGGCTTGGGTTTTCAATTGTAATGGTTGGTGAAAAATATGATCTCTCTCTATTGTGTCTCTCCCGGCTCTCTATCTCGTCTCATCTCTGTTTTCTCTCATTTTTATTTATTTATTATTCAATTGATTTACAACACGTTATTAGCACGATCGTATGTAAGTAAAAATGATCCCTAATGGGTGATTAGATTACATCTCAATATTCTGAATCTGTATATATTCCGTATAAACTGGCTTTTGCCGACAACGGAACATATATATATAGTTCTGAATTTATTCTCTCTAAAATCTCAATATTCTGGATCTGTATATATTTTCGTACATCAGATGGCTGTGCCGTCCACGGAACATATATATATATATAGTTTTGGATTTATTTTTATGCACATAACAGGTGAGCTGAGCCTCCTGGAATTGTTTATTTTTATGCACATAAATAGGTAGGCTGAGCCTCCTTGAATTGTTTTTACAGAACATATATACCGTTCTGGAACTGTTTATTTACGGTACATAACAGGTGAGCTCAGCCTCCTGGAATTGTTTATTTACAAAACATATATACCGTTCTGGAACTGTTTATTTACTAAACATATGAGATTGGCTAGACCGATGAACCAAAACTTAAAGTTTCTGGAATTATTATATTTAAGTCAGCACGGTTTTGAAAACCGATGAAAACCTGGAGTTCTGGATCCAGTGTTATATTCATGAATGCCATACGGCACGGTATTGAAAACCGATGAGAACCTGGAGTTCTGGATCCAGTGTTATATTCATGAATGCCATACTTCATTATTTGGAACCTGGGATTTCAAATCAAATTAGAATCTGAAGTTTTCTGGATTTTATATATGAACTTACAGTTCATGGTCGAACCAGAAGTTCGAAAAATTAATATGATCCATGATTTTATTTTATCTCATATATATATATAGTGATATGTTTACATATCATTCATTTGAGAAAAAAGATTTACACATCCAACAGGATGTTGTGAGTATCGTAAATGGGATTTAAGATCCTAAACGTTTAGTGAAATTGGAATTAATATTTTATCCATTTCATACACATCCAACAGGATGATGTGAGGATCATAAAAGAGATTTAAGATCCTAAACGTTTAGTGAAATTGGAATTAATATTTTATCCATTTCATACACATCCAACAGGATGATGTGAATATCATAAAAGAGATTTAAGATCCTAACATATAATGAAATTGGAAATAGTATTTTATACATGTAGTTTATAAGTCCAAAACAAACCTAGGTCGTATCTGGAAGAACAGAAAGCAACAACACAAGAAAACCACGTTAGAAAACAGTTTTAGAACCGAGGCCCGTGTTTCACACAGTGTCCTTAAGACAATTTCGCCGGGCAACACCGTATGTGTTTTGGCGATCGTCTCCCAGGATACAACGGTTCAACAGTGGTAGGCCTAAGCACTATCCACTACCAGCGAACTCAAATCGAGTTTAAACTTACCACAAAAGGAAGAACATGAAATCAGAAATAAGAACCCTTTTGCTCTGTAATACAACCTATTTTCGAATTAATAATAGCATAAAGTATAATAGGGTTTATATAGGAAACGAAAACAGAGTCACTAGGGTTCCGTGGGATTGTTTTTGGAATTTGCTTGTTTAGCACGTTTTTGAGCTGATAAGGAAACAATTAATTAGATAATAATCTCCTAGAGATCTATTTCTAATTAAACACTGATTCTGTATTCTTAGTGATCAAGTAAGAAATCAGAACCCAAACAATAAATACTTTCCTTATTAATTACACAAAAAACGTTGACTTAGGGAAGTGGCAAAAAGTCAACTGCACTCTCACGGTCCAATCGGAGCGGCATTCGTGTACATAGGTCGCGCCCACATACGAGTCGTCCATTCGAAGGTTCGAGGTCCATGATTTGCACCCCCCCCCCCCTGCGTGAGCGCGAGAGAGCCTCTATGCCACACACATGTTGATAGCTCATATCACACATTCACTTATATACTACATATAAATGATTTCCCTAAGCAATGTGGGATTCACTTTATTCCCTACACAATGGGTTCACTTTGAGACTCAATTTCTCATTCACCCATTAATCATTTTGTGAATTTGAGTACACCATTTCGAAGCTCTCACGGAGGAGAATTCGAATCCACTTTAATCTTCCATTTCCATGGAATTAATCATACCCAAAAAATTGCTCTCAAACCATGAGTTAGTCACAAAATTTCCAACAATACATTTCATACATGCTTGATACTTATAAAGAGTAATATTCAGAGAAGGACATACACATCTAACAGGATGGTGTGAGTATCATAAAATGATTTAATATCCTAAAGTTTAATGAAATTGGAATTAATATTTTATCCATTTCATATACATCCAATAGGATGATGTGAGTATCATAAAATGATTTAAAATCCTAAAAATTAAAGAAATTGGAAATAATATTTTATCCATTTCATACATGCTTGATACTCATGAAGAACAATATTCAGATAAGGATTTACACATCCAACAGGATGTTGTGAGTATCATAAACGAGGTTTAAGATCCTAACATATAATGAAATTGGAAATAATATTTTATCCACTTCATACACATCCAACGGGATGATGTAAGATTATTATCATTTCACATGAGATGTAAAATGATATTACAAATAATATTCATAAAATTCCTAGAAGAAAAAATATATGTCTTGCTGAGAGTGCAACGACTCATATAATTCTGTGGAGTCAGAAATATTTTATAAATTCGACTTTGCTGAGAGCAAATGTTATTGATGTATTAGGTCCAATGGATCTGATAGAAAACTCTTGAAGAGCCATGATATTGTTATCAAACAATACTAAAATATGTATCAGGTCCAACAGATCTGATAGAAAGCTCTAGAAGAGCCACGATATTGTTATCAAACAATACTAAATTATGTATCAGGTCTAACGGATTTGATAGAAAGCTCTGGAAGAGCAATGATATTGTTATCAAACAATATTAAATTATGTATCGATGATACTTGATATTATTTAAAGAACAACATAAAGAAATATGTTTAGTTCAAAAGCATATAAAGTTAATACCATATCAGATCCAGCGGATCTGATTAAATGCTCTAGACGAGTCACAATCTTATTACCAGACAGTATTAAATTATGTATCAATGATACTTTATATCATTCAATCATAATATAAAGAAATATGTTTAGTTCAAAAACATATAAAGTTAATACCATATCAGATCCAGCGGATCTGATTAAATGCTCTAGAAGAGCTACAATCTTATTACCAGACAATATTAAATTGTGTATCAATGTTACTTTATATCATTCAATAAGAATATAAAGAAATCTGTTTAGATCAAAGACATATAACTTTATTAATGTCATATTGAGACCATAAATAATAAGAATGTTTAATATCTGTGCATGATTCAGGCCAGAAACGCATTATAGAAAAACTGTGTGATTTATCATCTGGATTATATCACTGATCAAAGGGGGTTGTATGTGGATATATTCATCCACCAAATAAACCATCTCATTTTAAAGTTGGTTTTGAATCTCTATCATTCAATGGGATATATGTGGACATATTCATCCACCAAAAGAACCCTTTTCATTATTTTATGGTTCTAGTTAATGCATCTACGAGATGATCACATGTTTATGTATTATCAAACGTCTCCAGCTGAGATCGATGTTCAACATCTATTTTTCACATATACACATAATCAGAATGGATGAGCGGAATCAATTATCAAATGTCTCCAGGTAATTATGAGAACTTTATTATTCATTTACCAATTTCTATATGGAACATTTTATAATACATGTTGATGCATTCATCTATGACTTACTACCTATCATTGGTATTTACCATTACAACTTGTAATTGGTCATTGAATTGCTCACATTTTTAAGATATTTGATTGTGTAATATATCGCCTTATTTCATCTCTGGCATGATCTAAGATAAGAATTATATATCATTATGAGATTAATTTTGATTTTAATTAATCTCTATTAGATCATTTAAACTTCTAAGAGTTTATATTTTTACACACAATCTATATATCATTATATTGATTAATTTCCAAATGGAAAGTTTCTCCAGAAAGAGTACTCTTATACAAAATAGAGATATCAGTTCGGTTCTCTATATATAAATGTGTCTCATTTCAAATCTTTGTATCACTCAAATACGAAAGATAATTAATCATCAGATAATTATTAATCTGTTACTTGATATATTAAAGGTAACAAGATTTTATAAGTTGTCATCTCATAAACCCCGGCCGGGTGATTGTTCTTAAAGAATAATTAGAGTAAATGACAATAAATAAATCATCTGATGCATATCATAAGCTTATGAACCTTTTTGAAAGGTATTGTTATGAGGATCCTAATGTAAACAAAACTCGAGTTATAAATAAATCCACTTTCTCTAAATCAACTCTGAAAGAGTTTGATATATCTAATGAGACACAAGTCTATAAAATGACTAAATCCATTGAAAATGGAAGAAATCTCAACAGAGATACAAGTATATTGAAATTGAGAAAATTTCTATACTAGTCTATGAAATGACTAAATCCATTGTAATGGAAGAAATCTTAACAGAGATTCAAGTATATTGAAATTAAGAAAATTTCTATAAATCATATGAGAGAAATGTGGAATCATAAAGAAACAATCATTGATGATGTATTTTTATACACAGTAGCGCTACTGAAATTATAAATGATAATTATGATATTTATAATATCAATGATTGTATACAAAAGGCATAATTGGCCTAAGTGAAAATAAATAATTCAAGAAGAATTGACTTCATATGCCAAACATAAAGTATTTAGACCAATAGTACTCCAGGCACTTGGAGATGTCAAATTAGTTGGATACTAATGGGTCTTTATACGGAAACGTAATAAGAAAAACGAGATCGTGAGATATGGGGCACGACTCGTAATACAAGGTTTCTTATAGAAACTTGGTATTCACTATTGATGAATATGATTACGTTCCGAATTTTTGATAAAATTGGCTGCCTTTGAAAGGCTTGAAATGCGTCTTCAAACGTAATAATAATTTATCTATATGATTCACTCAATACAGATATTTATATTACCGGAAAGATTTAAAATGCTAGAAGCATGTAAATCGAGATCTCGTAATCTGTATTTGATGAACATACAAAAATCTTTATATGGATTAAAAACAATCTGGACGGATGTGGTATAACCATCTCAGTGAATATCTGATAAAATAAGGGTATAATAATTACATTATATACCCAAGTGTCTTCGCAAAGAATCAGAATTCGAATTTACTATATTCACAACATATGTTGATGATATGAATTTAATTAGAGCTCTTGGAGAGCCCTTGAAAACTCTTGAATTTTTGATAAATGAGTTTAAAAATGAAAGACATGGGAAATGAAATATTGTCTCAACCTAAAGGTCGAGCATGGATCAAATGGAATATTTATCCATCAATCAGAATATGTTGAAAAGATTCTGAAAAGATTCCATATGGATATTACTCTATAAAGCAAGTCTTTACTTATACTTCCTCCCATCATTTATGATGTTATTTCATTTCATGAAATAAACATATGTATACCCCAGTTTAGCAATCTAGAAGATTGCTTTAAGAGAACTTTTATCAGGGGGAGCGTCCCATCAGGGAGAGCATATCAAATGAAGTATATTAATTATATTGGGGCATATGTGCATTGTACTCTTTTCCCTTTCAAATCAGGTTTTTCATCCCATTGGGTTTTCCTGATAAGGTTTTTAATGAGGCAATTCTCTAAGCACACCCAAAATCATTTGATCCACAAAATCATCATAAATATTACATTGATTCAATATACATCGTATATATGTTATTTTTGATCAAAATATCATTGTAAATATTACTTTGATCTTGCTAATCATCGTATATATATTACCTTGATCCAAACGATCATTAATATTACTTTGATTCGACAGATCAATGGATATTATTGCTCAGGTTTTTATCCCACTGGGTTTTTCCTAGCAAAGTATAAATGTGAGAAATGTTTTGAAGAAAACATTAACTATTGTTATATTTGCATTGTACTATTTTTCCCTTTGATCAGGTTTTGTCCCACTGGGTTTTCCTAACAAGGTTTTTAACGAGACAATCAGGGGGAGCAAAGTTTAGAACAGACAAATGTGCACTATACTCTTTTTCCCTTCGATCAGGTTTTATCCCACTGGGTTTTCCTGACAAGGTTTTTAACGAGATAGTTTTGAGAACATCCAGCATCACAAGATCCAGGAGATCATTGTACATATTTTACTTAGGTTTTATCCCATTGGGTTTTTTCCCTAGATATTAGTACATGTGGTATAAATCCAAGGGGGAGTGTTATAATAATGTGGCTTTTTACCACATGTGTTATAACACAAATATCCCAACAAATATCCCACAAATATCACATACAAATATCCCACAAATATCCCACATAAATACCCCTAAATATCTCACCTTCATCCACCGCCTCTCTCCCACTCACCTGATATCACCCACTTGCCCTCTCTCTTATATTTGCCTATATATATGGCTTGGGTTTTCAATTGTAATGGTTGGTGAAAAATATGATCTCTCTCTATTGTGTCTCTCCCGGCTCTCTATCTCGTCTCATCTCTGTTTTCTCTCATTTTTATTTATTTATTATTCAATTGATTTACAACAAAGATAATGATATATAACCTTCAACTTTTATAAGAAAAAGCTAGAGTACCAGAAAGTGGAGAATCAAATGAGAAGACTGCAAATGAAGACAAAAGTCACAAAACCATGGAAACTAGATGACTGCTTTAACACATGATAATATTAAAATGAGGCCACTCTTATCAACTTTATATTTTACTTTATATAAATAAATAAATATATATACAGTCTTTCAATTATCGGTTCGAACGGATAAAAGTTATATCAGTTCCTTATATGTAGACCACTGGATTTAAATACTTTGACTGACAAGTGCATACAGTCAAGTCAAAGTATTTAAATCCAGTGGCCCACATGCAAGGAACTGATATAACTTTTGTCAGTTTGAACTGATAATAGAATTTCTGTGTGTGTATATATATATATATATATATATATATATATAAAGGTGCTGCAAGAGCTAACAAGCACCTTAAATTCAGGCCGTTTGTTATAGGAAAAGCACTCTATACGATCGATACAAATTGCAGATCGACATGCTTGACACGTAGACTAAACCCAAATACAGATGTAAATTGGGTAACCATTAGACATAAAAGCACTAATAAGAGAAAAGTTCAACAATTTAATCACCTAACAAAGTTATATCTTATGGATTAAGATCTCTTGCTATGTTGATTTTTAAGCCGACCTCGAACAATTAAAGATAATATACCAAGCGTTTTTTCTTGGATAACCCTCTTCTTTAATCAATCCAGTGACGTGGAGTAGTGGAAATCACATTGTGGGACAAATTCCTGGATTAGCGTTTATTAATTCTCAATAGAATTTTTTGTTTTTTTGTGTGTGTTCACATCTCTTTCTTATAAAAGTTTTACAAAATTTAATCTTAAAAGTAACCCTAACTAAACTAGAAGAATCCTCATGAGTCACATGATCATCTAGAAGAGATCACGGGATTGTTAAACTGTACAAATTATTTCATTCATTTTCTCACAAGAATCAATAAGATTTTCTTTTTCTTTAAAGCATCTCCAACAAAGCTCCTTATATTTTCTTTATATTTAGGGAGCATATTGTACTTTTTATAAATAGGGAGCCATTTAAGGAGTTAATACTCCAACAAGGCTCCCTAAAAATAAGGAGTGAAAAAATAATTTGGTTAAACAAAAAAGAAATAGGGAGTGAAAAAATAATTTGGACCATTGATATGAATGATGCAGACTATCCTTGACCACCCATTTCAATTGAGGAGTGAAATAGGAAGCGAGCTTCTCCCCTTATATTTTGGGAGGCATTTGCCGGAATAAAATTTATGGAGTGAGATAGGGAGGCTGTTGGAGCAAATTCCAGTCCAGCCTCCCTAAATATAGTCAAGGAGGTGTTGCTTTCCGGCCTATTGGAGATGCTTTACTCAATTATCTTATAAATAGGATTCAAGAAGCTTGTCCTAAAGCAAAACTAACCATAGATATCTCTCCTCTCCTCTGTGAACAAAAATCATGGCTCTCTTAGTGATGATCACGGCAATAGTATTAAGTTTACTTATCGGAGAATCAAGCCTCGTTCTTGGGGATATTGGCACCGCTACCTCTTATCATCCTCCATACTTACGTGAGTGAATTATATATACGGAACTTGTAAAACTAGAGAATTGAGTCTTTTTTTTTTTAACATCTACATATTTATTGATGATGATCATGTTTGTGTTTGTGTGGATGCAGCAACTAAGTGTAATGGAAATAGACAAGACCAATTCCCACCAGGAAATCTGTTTGTTGCTGTAGGAGAAGGTCTGTGGGACAATGGAGCTGCTTGTGGGCGGCGTTACAGGTTGAGGTGTCTCAGTGGTAGTAACAAACCCTGTAAGGATGGTACTATTGATGTCAAGGTTGTGGATTTCTGTCCGAAATCGCCTTGCCCTTCAACCATCCTCCTGTCCAGCGATGCTTTCGCAGCCATCTCGCGGTCTGATGCAAAAATCAACATTGAATATGTACAGTACGTATCTCTCTCCGGAGCTTCTCCATTAATTTCCTCTTCTTCTTCTTCTTCTTCTTCTTCATATGTACAGTACGTATCTCTCTCCGGAGCTTCTCCATTAATTTCTTCTTCTTCTTCTTCTTCGTCGTCACCTTTAAGTAGTATATCTGTGTATGTATCTATCAAATTCTAATATTCTTATATTATTTTTCATGCAGGATATGATGAACAACTTCAAGACAAAATTCTCCACAATTGTATTGTACTTATAATAAA
Source organism: Acer saccharum (assembly GCA_030490815.1). Classification (NCBI taxonomy): domain Eukaryota; kingdom Viridiplantae; phylum Streptophyta; class Magnoliopsida; order Sapindales; family Sapindaceae; genus Acer; species Acer saccharum. The sequence goes on from CM059871.1 coordinate 42,790,631, forward strand.
TATGTTCACTAGTCACACCATCTTTCTTTTATTGTGAATAATGCTTTCAAGAAATCATATTTGAAGTATGTGGGATTGTCTACCCAATATTTCAAGAAACAAGATTTCAAGAAACCATGCTAATTACAAATATTATCTTCAAAGGCTAAACTTTCAATCAATTCAACTGTAATTTTAGCATCCATTGATCCACACGATACGATTGGTTTGTACACATACATATGCTATGTGTACTTAATTAATTAGTGACAATACGGTGATTATATAATCATCCGATTCATCCTAGATTTTAAGTACAAAATCTAATTTAAAAAAGGAAAAGAAAAGAAATACTCCTCTATAGACTATAATCATTTATGAATAGTATTACATTTTATTGTTGTAGTACTTATTTTCTATTACAAGAAATTTTCAGCATCTATACTCATCAAATAACTAGGAGAAAATTGTTTCCCCTTGCCAAGAATCAAATCAAATCAATGATAGGGTTGAAAACAGTCCTATAAGTAGAATGAATTTTATTTCTCTTGAAAATAATCGAGATGGTAAGGTCACGGTTGTGCGATAATTTAGGTATTCTTGGAATTGTTGTTCTGAAAATATGGATGAAGAGATCTAACTCCTTCTAGGTATAAAGGTGTCTGCATTTCAATCAAGCGAGAGACCTGCATACAATGCAATGCAACGATTTCATTGCTTAGCGTCAATGAAACAGTAGAATACTTCCTTATCTTCCATCTATTTCCTCTTCATTTTCTTTATACAAGAAGGGAAAGAACGCGATGACACGAAAAAAAAATGAGTGTAGAAGAAAAGCAGAACCACACTTACTGCTCGGCGGAAGGCAAACATCTCTTCTTGACCGGATAACATCGAAACTATACCAGACGGTGCACCCCCTGAACTCACAGAGCCTTCTGCTAGAACATCTCGACGAAGTTTTGTACCTTCCATCTCTGTTTCAAACTGGAAGCTGGATACGAATAGTAGAAAGATCCATCTTAGTAAAAAAAAAGTATGAACTCCAGACCATTAGATTATCAACTGGCAAGATTCCTTGATATCTAGACCTACTATGAACAAGAGCAACCAAAAACCAGAACACTTACCTTTCCAAGTCAAAAAGTGTACCCTCCTCGGTTCCTTGAAATAAATCATCAATAGAAGCAGCTGCAGAACAGAATAGGCAGCAATGATGGTTGTATAGCTCATCAACTAGGGTGATAAATCTCCGTGCCTGCAAAAAGAAACGGATAAAAAGTTCACAACCATAGTACGTTGAAGGGACTGTGATAAGGATTCCAAGGCCAAAAAACAGGTACATATTACGACCCCAACGTAATTCTCATATGTACTTGTGTATATACTGGAAGTGAAAGTGGTAGCTCAAAACTAGTTGAGTTGAGTTGAAAATATATTTGATTATCTATCTGTCCTAGGGCAGCATATGCGAAACTTAAATGTATATGAGATACTAAAAGGATCAAAATTGTGTTGCATAAAGATTGTGTCTAAATCTCTCTCTCATGTTTCGTTGCCAATCGACAAAACAATTTTATCATTTTGTAATCTCACAAAGTTGCAAGTAAAAAGAGCTTTCTGCACTAGAGACCCCAAATCCTCTTCTGATTATCTCGTCTGATCAACATCCAACACAATATTTTGAATCAAAAGAATAAAGATGTGATAAAATTACCTTGTCACGGATTCGCATACTCATTACTGGAATGTCAGAGATAAAGACAGTGTGATAGTTTTGTGTTACTGCTATATAATCTGCAGCGCCAACCTGCAGACGTTTGAAAATAATGTAACACACCATAAAACAATATAAAAAATGAGCCAGTCATATAACATATTATATGCATAGCTAGAACTGCAATTAAACTTACAAACACATCATCAATCAAAAAGAAATAGCATGAACATAAATCACATATTCATATATAAAGGCAAGTGTAATACCGGACGACCACATAAATACTCAAATGTGAACCGTGCCACTCCATTACAGCTTTGAGGAACTTCCAGTGTTCTGATCCAAGACAAAAGTATGCCTTTAATATCAAAAGAGAGAAACTATTAAATATGTACAATTAAGTTTGAAAAGTACCTCCCAAACATCACTGGGATGGTCTGAGACGTGATTTGTCCTCCCAACTGGTTAGTAACCTGAGACCACATTGTCTCAAACTCCTTTAGAGCATTGCTATCTAAGGGCCAGAAATGGTGAACCTGCATGTATGCAGTTAAACATTAACACACCTGCTCAAACATGTACAGATTTTTTGCATTTAATGATAGACCAAAATGTGGCTCCAAAAGTACGAATTTGAAATTGTGGAACGTATAAAACTCTAATCAAAATCACCTTGGCATTCAATGATAAAGAAGAAATGACCCACAATAACAACTTACCTGGTCTATAGAACTTTGTGCTATTTGGCGACGGTAATCAATCTCACTTTCAACTTGAAGCCACTCACAGTGCTTCTCCAGTTTTACAACTAATTTTTGGAATATCTCTCGTTGCATGCCATCCTGCATGGAAGAATGTTTTTAAAAAATAAAAATAATGAATAAATAAATGAACTCTACAAACCACCCGAAAACAATTTGTAATGTTCAATGTAAATATATTTAGAAATTTCTACTTTACAAACAAAGAGATTCCATATTATAATGGATAAGATTACCAACAGCCTTCATCAGTCCTCATCCGGGAAGATGATGCAAGTTTGAGGAAAGGTTGGTAGAGAGAAGATTAGATTTTTCATCAATGTGAAGAATTCATTAAAAAATACACCTGATTTAGATCATTTGGTGCTCGATTACTGGTGGCAACAAGAACAGTTCCGGTACTCAACAATCTGCTCAGAATTCCAGACAAGGCCACAATAGCAAATACATCAACAGTCTGTAGTAGAAAGCAAAACACTCAAGTTATCAATTGAATTCCAAGTTCAATAAGCTGGTTTTGAGCAAAGAATTCTTGCAAGAGTCTATCAAGGTAAATAATGCCTCATAAAACCGATCCATCTTTCAAAAGATTAAGCATACTTATTGACCATCATCATATGTGTATTTTAGACTATCCGGGCCTTTCCAAATATATATTTCGTATGTAGAGGTTGTCAGTAATTCAATAATTTCACATATTGATCAACGATTCTTGTATTCCATCTGAATAAAAGAAAAGTAATGAATGGGCATCTAGGTAGTTTTGAGAAGGGAAGCTCAACCAGTTCGCTCATTTCCCAACCACCATGAAAGATAACAGTTCCCACTCCCCCTTACTATTCATACTAAAGGCATACTACTAGTTGAAACTAGACAGAGTTGGGGTGGGCTTGCGAAAAAAAAAGAAAAAAGTTAGCAGTGTTAAAAGCTGGTTTATAAAACGGAAAAGTAATATTGGTCCTCCTTTGGAAACTATATCAAGGTCTGTAAAGCACACCTTTCCTCATGAGCTCTGCTTTAATATGAACTTTTGATACCATGGGTCCACGTGTGTGTGTCTATCACTTAAGTTCTAGTCAATGATTACAATTTTAGATTTTCTACAGAAACAAATTGACATGTTTCCACAAATGATCAAATCTGTAAAAGTTTTTATATCATGGCAGCTAAAGTCATGTAAAGGCTCTTGTTTGCCATATCAGAGATCTAATACTCATTTCTGAAACCAATACTTGTACTTGTTCTAGTTACATGTTTAATAACTGGCAAATTAAATTGTCAACATATGATATTTTCTTAATAAAGTTATGATGAATCAAGAACACTGATGATACCTTATAACACTGGCATCAAATTATAAATTTAAATGAGTTCTTTTTAGCACATCTCAGCTTACTTGTATCTCATCAAAGCAAAGAATGCTGGCTCCTCTGTTATCTGCCTGCTGGTCTACCAGAAACTTATCTGCTACAGCAGGAAGAATGTTCTTCATCTGAACCTCTTGCTTATATCTTTCTTCTGCAGCTAGCCATTCCTTAACTTTCATATCTAAAGGAAGATTCATGATCCAACTAGATATACCTGACTTTAGGGACTTCTCCTCCACTTGATTTTTCCATAACCTATGCATATGTTCATTAATTTTTAGCATAGCCTGCAAAAACATAAACTTCTGTAAAGTGGAATCAACCACAGACTACATATTATGTCCCCTATTAACTCATACAGCTAGAGGGCAGTATCCAACTTTAAACACAAGTTAGAAAAACATTATCTTTAACACATGAAATTGTCATTCAAATTGATGTGATCATGAAAAGTAGCAGGACATCATCAAAGCACAAACCAAAAGTTCACCTCATGGAAATGAAACCTTTGTCGATGTTTAACAATTCCTTCAGTGGCACCATAAAACATATCCATGAGCATTGTTTTCCCTACACAGAACCTTTCTTTAGCTTATTGCACTCTTATGAGTTTAACATTTTCATAAGCTGAAGGTACTAAAAGAGAAGCTCAAAAACTAATCTAAAAGAAACTACCTATCTCCACCAGACATATTTCAAGGAGTGATGGAATACATAGAACAATATAATGTGACTTGAAAAAAAAAAAATTGATAACACCAGATAAATAATTAATTACAAATCTCATATCCCCAGGCTTCACAAGTAAGCATAGCTGCATAGGAAAACAAAATAAGATCTAGCAACATACCACTTCCAACACTGCCATATATATACAGCCCTTTTGGAGCTGGAGGAGCAGTTGGACAGCGACCAACAAGTGAATCCAACTTCCTCTCTCGATTAAGGTATGAAACCCATTTACCCACTCCTGGTTCTACATCAGGTTTTCTCCTGCATAAAAAGGAGCTATTATGTTTCCAAAAAAAAAAAAAAAAAAAAGAAGGAGCTATTACTCTATACAATCACACAAGCCATCCTCAAAGCTTCTACCATGATGATGTCCACACTGTTTTCTAAAATAAAGCCGTGCATCTTTAATTATTTTCAGTGAACACCTACAGTGATTTAAAACTCCCAAAGACATAGAATATAGAAGTATCAATCATGCTTTCTGCGGGTTACTGATCGTTTTTATATTTGCTACAACATCAATCAAACTATTAACAGATGGTCTCATCTAGATTTTTTTTTTCCTTTTTAATTTTTATCATAACTATTCAGTATTCATATGCTATGCAGCACATAATAATGATTCCTTTTCATGGGACTTCCAAATGATCCCTCCAAGAATGATAAGAAGATAACAACTGAATTAGTTTAGAATGGTTATTCTTGAATCACTCAATTTTTGTTATTTTTCATACCTTTAACCTAAAAGTACAATGGTATCAAACATGCAACAAGATTACTAGCTCTGGATCCAAGTAGATAAATATTTTTACACTAAATACTACATCAGTCTCTAGAGATTACATAAGTATAAACAGAAAATGGGGACATATTATGCGGTGCCTCACCAAAACATCAATCTTTCTACAAGATTTTTCTGATGCTTGTTTACTGATGTCCATACGCCCCCTTGCTGCTGCTGCTGCTCAGCTTCCTCCATCAATAACTTGCGCCGCTTGTCCTCCCTGTTTTTCTCCCAGTTAGCTAGTTTTACCTGCAAATAGTAAGGAGAACACCATCAATGGTGGTCAAAGAGTCACTAGAGTACCAACTCAAAACATATACACAATCCAGATTGTACATGATATTCTTCCATGTCCTTTTCATACTGGTCCAGTCTCCCAAGTAAATTCTCTAACGCCACAGCAACCTTTTCCTGGTAAGGATCATGTTGCAGCTTCCCTTGCTCAATCAACTTCCTGTACTGCACCAGGATTCCTGAAACATTAAATGTTTTTACGACATACTCACTGAAGACAACAAAAAGATTCAACAATAATTCCATTTTCGTCAATCAAGGTAAAATTTATCTCCACAAAATTGGAGGAATTCAATCAGAAATTTCATGTTCAATTTGGAAAATGTACGGGCCAAGCATGAACTCATAGTCTCATATTATGCAAAAGTTACATTTTTTTTACTCTATAATGTTAAAATTTTCCTTTTTTTTTTTTTTTCACTTTTTGCAAGGTTTGGTCGATCAAACTGTTCCATTGGTATCCTAGCGAACACCTAATCAATCATATTCATATTTCACCAGAAATTCTCGATTCACATGTCACATTATCAAATTCAAATACACGCACAAACATTGAAATTTTTTGATAAAACAACTGATTGCAAGATATATATATATATATATAGAGAGAGAGAGAGAGAGAGAGAGAAACAACACCTGGGGGAGTTGTAGACGGAAGAAGAGAGTACGAGCGAACCGTATATGAGAGCAGCTTGTTATTATAATGAGAAGCTCCTCTTTCACCGGACGACGCCGTATAGAGAAGCAGCGAGGCGATTGAAGACACTTTCTTCATTTTTTATTTTATTTATAAAAAAAAAAAATCGTCGCTGGAGAAGCTTTTCTCTGCGAGTCTGCGACTGTGATCGTGATTTGGTTTCTGTCACAATTGGACTATTAGACAGAGAAGGCGCAGAGGGAGGTAGAAGGAGATGACGTGGCTTCCAGCCAATCAACCACGTGGAGACATTTGGGGGTATTGTTGACGTGGATAGTAAAGTGACTGTTGGATGACCAGATTGGCTTTCTTGTCAAAACGAAGACACCTATTTTCGGTTCAGGCTGATCCGAAACTGTGTGGTTTCGGGTTGACTTGAACTGAAGACCACCCGGGTTAATTATTAAATTACAACCAACTTCTGAGATTTTCTTTTATCATTAATTAACAATTATCTCCCTTTGGTCAAACTTATTTTAAAATTCTCAAAATTGGCGGTTAGATGTTTGTTTAAAAGGTCTCCTCCTCCTCCATCGGATGCTGAAACTGTGAAATTGTTTTAGCAGAAACTTGGGCAATGAATGTAGTTTCTTTGATAACCAACAAAAGAGCAGCAGAGCAGAGCTGCTTAGCTCTTCTTCAATCCTGCAACAGCCTCTCTAAGTTCACGCAGATACACTCTTATATCATCAAATTGGGTCTCCATAGCAACCCACTGGTCCTTACCAAGTTCACTTCCACATCCGCTGATCTCAACGCCATTAGTTACGCTTCCTCCTTCGTGTTTTCGCCAGAATCGGATACCCGCCTCTACGACACGTTCTTGTTTAACACCACGATAAGGGCTTATGCTCAGAGGAACGATTTGAAGACAAAAGCTGTTAAATTTTACAATCTCATGCTTGAATGTGGAGTTTCGCCTAATAAATTCACGTACCCTTTTGTTCTTAAAGCCTGTGCTGGCATTGGAGAGTTGAATTTGGGGAAATCCGTACATGGGTCGGTGATAAAGTTACGATTTTGTGATGATGTTCATGTTCAGAACACTTTGGTTCACATGTATGGGAGCTGTAAAGGAGGGATTTTGTTTGCTCGCAAGGTGTTCGATGAAATGCCCAAGTGTGACTCCGTTTCGTGGAGTGCGATGATTGGTGGGTATGCTCGTTTGGGTTTGTCCACTGAGGCCATTAGTTTGTTCAGGAAGATGCAGATTTCGGGTGTTTGTCCTGATGATATCACTATGGTTTCAGTCTTGTCTGCTTGTACGGATTTGGGGGCGCTTGAGGTCGGCAAGTGGGTAGAGTCTTTTATAGAGAAAGAGAGGGTTAATAAAAGCGTGGAGCTTTGTAATGCGCGTATTGACATGTTTGCGAAGTGTGGTGACATTGATAAAGCGTTGAAGTTGTTCAGAAACATGATTGAGAAAAATATTGTTTCATGGACTTCCGTGATTGATGGTTTGGCAACGCATGGTCGTGGTTTGGAGGCTGTGGCTTTGTTTGAAGAGATGATAAGAGCCGGGGTGGCTCCAGATTATGTTTCCTTTATTGGACTGCTCTCTGCTTGTAGTCATTCCGGGTTGGTTGATAAAGGCAGGGAGTATTTTGACTTGATGAAAAAAGATTTTAACCTTGTACCGAAAATAGAGCACTATGGATGCATGGTAGATATGTTGTGCAGGGCAGGGTTACTGAAAGAGGCGCTTGATTTTGTTCAAAAGATGCCCATTGAGCCAAATCCAATAGTTTGCCGAACCTTGATTAATGCTTGTTGTACCCATGGCGAACTCAAGCTTGGAGAGAGCATCACCAAACGGTTAATTGGAAATGAACCTATGCATGAGTCCAACTATGTACTACTTTCCAATATATATGCAAAAATGCTCCGTTGGGAGAAGAAAACCAAAATTAGGGAGGTGATGGACAAAATGGGGATGAGGAAGGTCCCTGGGAGCACTATGATTGAGTTAGACAATGAGATTTATGAATTTGTGGTAGGAGATCAATCACATAATCAGCACAAAGAAATTTACGAGATGCTAGATGAGATGGGGAGAAAGATGAAGAAGGCTGGATATGTTCCCACTACAAGAGAAGTTTTACTGGATATTGACGAAGAAGATAAGGAAGATGCCTTAAATCGGCACAGTGAAAAGCTGGCTATTGCTTTTGCTCTTCTGAAAACACCCCCTGGAACTCCTATTAGGATTGTGAAGAATTTACGAGTTTGTAGTGATTGTCACTCTGCCACTAAGTTTATCTCTAAGATATATAGTCGAGAGATTGTGGTGAGGGACAGGAATCGGTTTCACCATTTCAAGGATGGGTTTTGCTCATGTGGAGATTTCTGGTGATGAACAATTACAGTTTCAGGATTATTGTTTTATTTATTAATGCCACAGTTGTCTTGATCATGGAAGTTATGGAAGGTTTTGACAGTACACAGAATCCAGTCTCATGATCATTCACTGAATGTATGACTACCACCCAAGTTTGATCCAGGAAAGAATTTTGACCAACCCTGGCAAGTCTTTTTTACCAATTTCAATCCAACCAGATATATCAAGATGGTAGACAAGTGATCATTGCAGACAAGTGACAATCAGGAAGTGATCAGAGATGCTTAAACTGTGCAATTTGGTGGTGGAAGCTGCTAGCATGAATTAGTCAACTGATAATCAAAGCTTTGCTTTCTTTGTGTCTCATTCTTTGTTCAAAGATTTGGTCTAGGCTGAAATACATTTGGTGATGCTGATCAGATATTGCTACAAATACCTAAGGGATCTTGTATTCAAGCCAGCTTTGCTAGAAATGAGTTTGGGCTTAACAACATTCAATGTATGTTCTCTTCAAAAAGCAATAAATCTGAAATAATTTTGATTCAGTATGAGTGGATTCATGAATTGGCAATCATAATTACATCTGACCTTGGTTCTCATAAGATTATGGAGTGAACAGTAAATCTAGGAACATTTGTCATGAATAGGAAAGTGATATGTTGTTGGATTTGGAGAGATACAACGAATTGAAATAGTGATTATGCGTATAACCTTGACTATCACCTATAATTAAGATCTTTCAATAATTTAGATTTGTGGTTAGTAGAGACCTGAAAGTAAATCTGGGAACATTTGCCATGGATAGGAAAGGGATATGTTGTTGGATTTGGAGAGATACAACAAATTGAAACAGTGATTATGTGTATAACCTTGACTATCACCTATAATTAAGATCTTTCAATAATTTAGATTTGTGGTTAGTAGAGACTTGAAAGTAAATCTAGGAACACTTGCCATGGATAGGAAAGTGATATGTTGTTGGATTTGGAGAGATACAACGAATTGAAACAGTGATTATGCATATAATCTTGAGTATCACCTATAATTAAGATCTTTCAATAATTTAGATATGTGGTTAGTAGAGACCTGAAAGTGGCAATGATTGATTGATTGATTTTGTTAAACAACACCTTGCCTACTGCTGGCACATGTACTGGAAAACAGATGTTACTGAAGTTCAACAATCTTGCCATCGTGCAGTATTATGACCCTTGAGAATTGATAACCTAAAAACTCTCACATTCTATTATTACTGAACTATGTGCTCCAGGTCAAAGCCAATAACAGGAAAAGCATGTTCAGCTATATTGGCCTGGTTGGGTGGCAGGCTGGAAAGTTATACAATTACCTACCATCTTTTTTGTTCAGAAATCGGTATGATGATCTTGAGACTAAGATTTCTGCTTTTCCGGATGCAAGGTCTCCATCCAGATCAACTTCCTAGCCATTGGCGTGTTTTTTCAGTTTGTGCTTCGCTTGAGTAGGTATGGTTATCATTGCTATCACTGCCTTAATGTGTTTAATCTTTATTATTTTATCATCCTTATATTTTGCTCCTATGAAGCATTTGTGTTAGCCAAATGTTAACTATAGTTAGTATTAATCATCTTTGTTATATTACTGTTTCAGAATAATGACCATTTGCCGTATAAGCACCAACAACCTCAGACAAGGACCTGAGAAATCATCATAATCTTGTGGGGTAGGTGTAAGAAGATGCTTAACCTTAATGTTGTATGTAATCTATTAATGCTTGACTATCTAGTGATGTCTTTTTAATTTTACTCTTGTTAGGCTCATATTTGTAACACTCGTGATCTGTCTACTATTCTAGAATAAAGTAGTTGGAGATTCTACCAATTATTCAACCAATCAATCATCCTTCTATCGATTGTATATAACTCGTCAATGTGCATTTATATTTGTGCTTTCTTTACATTAATATGTGAATGTTGAAAATCAAATATGAATGTGAATTAATTAGAAGATACGGGTACGATTCCAATATTTACCTTGTTATAGTGTCTTACAGTCTAATAAGTTATGCAAATATAGTTAATGTGCAAATAGCTGGCTTATTCTTGGTGGATTACACTGCAATTAATCAATGGTTACAAGATCATTAAATATTGGTGATATGATTATCCCGTAAAAAGCTATTTTCCACTTCTTATCATGTTTACTGATTTTTATTTTTAGTTATTTATTTTGAGGCTTTAATATCTTAGAAAGTGAAAGAAAATCAATCAGTTGCTATTGTTTTCACTTGTTTATGCAATGCAAGTTAATTCATCTGATTGGATTTCAAAAAAAAAAAAGAGAAAATCATCTGATTGGGAAACTTGTCAGTCACATGGACTGTTACTTATCTTCAATCTTTCTCAAACTCTCACACGCTCACTTTTTATCCACAACTTTTTTAAACACATACATGCATGAGCAAGTTTCCAGAAGGCAGCAGTATATTTCAAAGCCTTACAGTCCACTTGAGCTTACATTTATCAACTTGCTGGTATTGTATGTTCTCATAGTGCGTCCCAATGAATTAACGGCTAGCCTCCAGAAACTTGGCTTACATCACCTGTGAATAAAAAAATTGCACTCTGGAGTGCTTCATCATATGATATCATATCATGTATATGTACATACATAAATACATGTTCCTGTTGAGGATTTGTTTTTTTTCTGAACTGTTCCAACTTGGTGCATTAAACAATCCTTCATAGTAGGAATAGAAGCCTAGGTAGAAAGTGGGGAGGCACTTTAATCACCCTTTATAATGAAATTATTTTATTGTCATGATTGTGGACTACAGCTTTACTTGACTTACTTTATTTGTAAAGATCTCTGTGATGTTAAGATACTATGTCTATCACTTCTGCATTATTATATTTTTGCCTCCATATTTTTTTTTTTTGCTCGGTTGGAACATCCATGTTGTGACACGTTTCACCGCTTGTGATCATACAGATTGGCTGCAGAATGATAAAAATACATGGCACTGAAGTCTTCTCTGCATGTAGTGGAGGGGTTCTTCGTATGCGGCTGCATTATTGGACTTGTGGCCTTTTAACATTCTAGGTTCCGTGAAGTAATTCTTCACATTTAACAGGTGGGAACACTACTTCTAATTGCTTAGGGACTAAACTTGTGAGTTGTAGAAAGTAGGTCCCTCTCCATCTCTTTCAAGTTAGAAATTTTGCTTGATTTATCCTTCCCTTTTGATTGCTTTAATTCTAGTTTTAGCTAAGCCGTATGCAATGTGAATTCATCTTGTTGTCTATTTCACACTGTGTTTCATATCGACATTATTGGGTTTTCACTTTAAAGCAACAGTCTCTATATGCATAACCGTGTGACCCTCTCTAACCAAAAGACTCTGAGATTCTAAAATATCTGCACACTCATCTCATCCATCTTGAGCTCTGTGTCGTAAAAGTCTAGGATCTTGGGTATACATCACAGCCTCTAGTATTGAACTTTTTACCTCTGTCAATGTAATAATGTTGTAATAATATATATATATATATATATATATATACATGATCCTGCCTATAAGATTGACTCATAGTTACACCTCAAATGGTCCACAGGACCACAACACCAACTTCATACACATTCCTCAGAAATTCAACTAACACCAACATCATCAGCTTCAGGTGCCAACAGTAGGTGATATGTCGTTAACCCAACTATTCAGCAAGTTAAGTTAGCTTCTTCCATCTGAGTATAGCATTTCGTATATGCTTGGTTTGCTTATATAAGACCCTCAATGAAACTGACACTTCACTGATAAACACAATGTTGTTATGGTCGACAATATCAGCAATGGTGAGGCAGACTACTCGAAATTGTAACGAGAGGACCACATAGATGCTTACTTGTTTTAAGTAACAATGATTTGCCTAAGAGCTTAGCTTTTTTAGAGTGATCATCTTCACAGAGGAATGGGTCCATAAAAAGGAACCAGAGAGCAAACATAACTTTTGGCTGTGGGGTAGCAAAAGCTGCAAAACCACTTAAAATGGCTGGGTTTGTGTGGCGCACAGATTCAAGAATCAATTTGAGATCAACCCTATCGTGATGAAATCTTAATGAATATGCCAAGAACAGTGAACAACATTTTTCAAAAATTTCTTTGCCATGATTCTCTTAATCTCCTCCTACTTCCAACTTATCTATGAAAAATCTAAAAAGGGGAAAAATAAAATAGATTAATATAAAGAGAGGAAAAAAACAAAATCCTTAAAAAAAATTCCCATATTTCGATGACATGACAATGTGAGACCTATCAGAATTGATAGTGGATGTCACTGTAAGAGGAGCACATCACATGCAGCATCATCGGCTATATAATTAGATATACTTGAGTCCCTTCCAAAGACAGCTTAGTTTCCTTTCTTTTTCTTCCAATCAAGCTCTGCTCTGTTCAGGCTCTTCTCCAACTCAACTTTGGAGATATGGTTTGTTTCTCTTAAGTTTCTCATTTTCTCCAATTATGTTGCCTTAAAACTTTTTGTTGGTTCATTTTACAAAGTGAATGAATGTCTTCTCTTGACAGGGAGAGATAAGTAGTTTGACTGTTGCTGATGCAGTGGACTATAAGGGATTTCCTGCTGACAAATCAAAAACTGGTGGTTGGATCCCTGCTGCTCTTAGCTTAGGTATGACATGAAATTGCAACTCTTTTTGCTTTGCCATCCAAGTGTTACTTTGATGTTTTAACAGCTCACATGAAATTTCCTGGTGATTGATTTATATCGTAATTTTGATATTATGAGACTCTTCGTTTTTGTTCAAACTGATTATGAGTTTAGAAGTTTTTGGGACAAATAATATAAGCTCAATCATTATTTTCTTTGGCTAACTTTTTGCAAATGTTTAGAATATGCATTATAACCTTTGATAAAGATATTATTTTTTGCTTACTTTTTGAATAATTGCCTGCTCATACTTTTTTTTATGGGATTTATTAGAGTGCTAAGTTTTCTTCATTCTCTCCTTTATACTTGCACAGCCACAACCTCTCTCTCTCTCTCTCTCATTCAAGGGAGGTTCTTTAACGTAACTTACATCAGAATTTTCCACCAAACAGCCGCATCAGAAGCAGCGAGAACAACAATTAACAAACACTTTTTTGGTAGAAAAATCATATAATATACACCTCTAGTAAAAAGATAAAGAATTTCTCTTTCATTGCCCTCTCCTGCTGATGAGGCTGTGGCAGACTAAACTCTAGAACAAAGATGGCTGATGAAGTTTTCCTTGTAAAAAAGGAAGTTGTGACCACATCAGTCTCGAACCATGACCAATATTAAGCCTTGGATAGTAAACATTTCCACACACTGAATTGTTAAACGTTTTCCAGGCATTGAAATATGCGAGAGGCTCTCAACAATGGGAATAGCAGTGAACCTTGTGACGTATTTAGGTGGAACAATGCATCTTTCAAGTGCTACTTCTGCCAATATAGTCACAGATTTCATGGGTACCTCCTTTTTCCTATGTCTACTAGGCGGCTTCCTCGCTGACTCGTTTTTAGGCAGATACTGGACCATTGCAATATTTTCCGTAATCCAAACCATTGTAAGTGTTACAGTTATTTTGAATGTTATGTATTCCATAAGTGAACAGTTTGCAGTTTTGAAATCACATTAATTTTTTTTTTAATGGTAGTATTCTCTTCTAACATGGCTTTTGATATGATAAATGGTGAATTAGGGGACTTGTTTATTAACAATATCGACAAAACTGCCACAATTCCGTCCGCCTCCTTGCCATGCTATTGAAGTTACCAGCTGCGAGCGAGCTAATGGATACCAAATGGGATTTCTATATCTTTCCTTGTATCTGATTTCACTGGGGACTGGTGGCCTAAAATCGAGTGTTTCAGGATTTGGAACGGATCAGTTTGATGAGAAAGATAAGAAGGAAAAGACCCAAATGGCCTACTTCTTCCAGAGGTTCTTCTTTGTCATCAGTACAGGCACATTGATGGCTGTCACTGTGCTTGTTTACATCCAAGATAAAGTGGGTAGAAGCTGGGGCTATGGAATTTGCTCCATTTCTATGTTAGTTGCTATCTTGATATTTTTATCAGGAACTCGAAGATACAGATACAAGAAATGCATGGGAAGTCCCATAGTCCATATTTGCCAAGTTGTTGCAGCTGCTGTAAAGAAGAGGAAGATTGAATTACCTTCCAGTACTGCCTCCTTGTATGAGGATTACCCGGAAACTATGAGAATCCAGCACACAGATCAGTTCCGGTAAGCAACTTGCTCTCATACAAACTCTATTGCTAGTTTTGTTAAAATAATGTAAACTTTGATTTATCTTTATAACCTACAACTTAAGACCTATTTTGCAACTCTTCATATTATAGCTTCTTGGACAAGGCCTCTGTTGTCACAGAAAATGATTATGGAAACAACGGTTCCTTCATATGCAATCCTTGGAAGCTTTGTCCTGTTACAAGGGTAGAGGAGGTGAAGATGGTGATTAGATTACTTCCAATTTGGGCAACAACAATCATTTTCTGGACCACATATGCACAGTTGATCACTTTCTCAGTAGAACAAGCTTCCACCATGAAGAGATCACTCGGACATTTCCAAATTCCAGCTGGTTCCCTCACTGTCTTCTTTGTTGGAGCCATACTGATCACTTTAGCAGTTTACGATCGATTGGTTATGCCAGTTTGGAAAAAATGGAAAGGAAAACAAGGTAAGTAAACTGCCTCTTCCAAAACCCTTGTAACACTGAAACTCTCAAAATTTATTCTTTCATTTTTTTTTAAAACACCTGTTTGGTTTTGAAAATTGTCACAGGATTTAGCAGCCTACAAAGGATAGCTATAGGTCTCTTCTTGTCAGCAGCAGGAATGGCCTGTGCAGCTGTAGCAGAGATGAAACGACTGTCAGTGGCGAAAGCTTCTAGTCCAACTATTACAACTCTACCAATCACAGCTTACATTCTAATCCCACAATTCTTCCTGGTGGGTTCTGGAGAGGCATTCATATACACCGGTCAGCTAGACTTCTTCATCACTCAATCACCAAAGGGGATGAAAACAATGAGCACCGGCTTTTTCCTCACAACACTTTCACTCGGGTTCTTTGTCAGCAGCCTTTTAGTTTCCATTGTGAAGAGTGTAACCGGAAGCCATGGAAGACAAGGTTGGGTGGGTGAGAACATTAACAAAGGGAGGCTAGACTTGTTCTATGGACTTCTAGCTGCACTTAGCTTCATTAACTTTGGATTGTTTCTTCTATCTGCATCATGGTACAAGAAGAGAACAGTCAAACAAGTTTCAGAGATGGAGATTATAGTGAAAGGCTCATCAACTGAACAGAAGTACTAGATTATTTGTAGATATAAGGAGTGCCTGATGGCTTGGAAGTTGGACCTTTCTCTATTTAGTTTTAAGTGTTGAGGAGTGTGGTATTGTTTCCTTTGCAATCTTTTGTGTGATGGAAATTTTTCATAAAAATTACATAAATAGAATACATAGAGCATGGTTTGCAGTAATTTTTGTTATTCATTGTCTGTCACTCTGTCATGCCATTCTCTGCAATTTCTAGGTTCTAGACTGCATTTTATGATATCCAATTATCCATTCCATTTCTACGGTCACTTGGTCCAGAAAAAACAAATATGTGATATACACTTAGCAAGTGACCAAAAAAAAAAGTTAACAAATATGTGATATACACTTAGATGTTATGGGTCACTCGTGTGCTACATTGATGTATTCCACGAGTTTGTTTCCACAGTGATAAGGATAAATCATTGTAATAAGGCCGTGTAATTTAGTATAGCTATTTTAGAAAGCAATTCAATTCTCTTTATCCCTTTAAAAGTTTATTTATTTTATTTTTTTAGAGTGACGATATTTGTACCTTTTAAAAACTGTATGTACATTCTTAAATCATACTCTTGAGTAAAATTGCTAAGAGGATTAATTGTTTGTTAGTACACCCACCAATAATTATTAATTAGTTTCCTATTTTAATCTTTTATAAAAATCATTGTAATAAGGCCCGTTTAATTTAGTATGGCTATTTTAGAAAGCAATTCAATTCTTTTTGTCGCTTTAAAAGTTAATTTTTGAGTGACGATATTTGCACACCTTAAAAACTGTATATATACCCCAAATTAATATGTTTTTAAAAATCCAATAATACTCTTGAATAAAATTATCAAGAAGATAAAATAGTTTGTAAGTACACCCACTACTAATTATTAATTAGTTTCCTATTTTAATATTTTGTGAAAAAAAAAAAAAAAAGTTTCCTATTAATGGTTAGATATTAACATATTTCATTAAAATCTCTTTTCATTTTCTTAAACCCTAGATTCTTTGTTAAATACTAATTTCAATTATATTTTCAAATTCTTTTAAGGAAATACAAAAGTATGGAGAATGAATCAAAATCTTCTAAAATTGATTGTGAAAGTTTTAAATTAATTATTATTAGTTTTTAAATGAAAATCTCTTTAGATTTTTTTTTTTTTTTTTTATCAATATTAGTTGTTCTTCAATTTCATTAAAAAAAAAAATTATACTTGCAAATCAATTGGGATTTGGGACATGGCATAAACCTTGCATCTCTACCATTTTCACAAACAGAAAATGGATCTCCAATCGGAAAACCTCAAATTGTAGTGATTTTTTTAGACAGAAAACAATCAATAAGAAACAAAGAGAGTTGTTTGACATGACGAGAGAGAAAAAATAAAGAAAAATAGAGTCTGATTTTGTGGAATGAAAACATAGAAAAGAAAAAGTGAGGGAAGAGAAAGAACAATGATATAATTAAAGACAATAATAAAATTTTAAGAAATAAAAAAATTGATTAATATGTGTAAGTGGTATGTACTTATAAAAATTAATACAGTATAATTTTTAAAATGATATTTTTGGTATTAAATGGGGTTTATTTACAAATTATAAATTTTTTAAAAAATTGATGGGTGTGATTACAAAAGAGGTGTACATACAGTTTTTAAGGGGTGCCATTACCGTCACTCTTAATTTTTTTATTTTTTTTTATCTTCCATATATATATATATATATATATATATATATATATATCACTGTAGTTGCAAGCTCTAAGACCAAACAATGTGCACTGCTGATTTCATATTTTCATGGCCATTATTATCCAAGCTTCAATTTTATCTGAAAAGAAAAGAAAACAAAACAAACCAAACCAAAAAAAAATATAAAAAATATAAAAAATATAAAAAATCTTGTAGTGAAAGTTAAAAAATAAAATAAAATAAAATCCTCCACTCAGAAACAGACAGCAAACTTATAATAATAGCCCAATCATCAATCAACCATGGTTATCACTAATTATACTTCAGCCACCTACTTCAAAAGTTTTAACAATTAAAGTTAGAGCAATATTAGTATTAAAAGTTATCACTAATTCTGTCATTATCATTTTAAACCTTATTAGTGATTACAGATTCTAAGTCACATGGTACTTTTACATCAAACAGACAACACATCTTCAAGTAATGAAGTTTCAACTGTCAATCTAGCTTAAAATTAACATTCTGATTGTTACGAGAGGCCCAGAAAATTCACTGATTCACTGCTAGAAATCTTGTTTGGTGCACCATTATTGTTGGGAAAAAATCAGATTGCTACAATTGAGCTAAAGCCACAGACATACCAGAAACTTGTGAAAATTGACATCAAGCAATTTCACTTATGGAAGCGTACAAGAAAGCATTTTTCTAGTACTTGATTTGCTTTTCGAGCAGGCACATTAAGAATATAAAAAAGTGTTACTTGCGAATCTCGTCAAACTAAAACGTAAATCATCTTCTCGCAATCTAAGGGCACATTTGGTATCGTTTTTAAAATGATATTTTTAAAAACTTTTTTAAAGATGGAAATCATGTTTTAAAAATGATGTTTTTAAAAATAAAATGTGTTTGGCAGTGTTTTTTAAAAGTAGTTTTTTGAAACGGAAAACGATGTAAAAATGTTTGACTGTTGTTTTTAAAATGGATAAAGTAGTTGTTTATAAAGAAAAGTTGATTTGTTTTGAAATAATATTTTTGAAAATGGTGAAAAACAATAAAAAGTTGTTTTTAACTTTTTAGTTATACATTTCAAAAAGTTGTTTTTTGCTTTCAAAAACGGTTTTGAAAAACGTGTAAACAAACAACATTAAAATTATTTTTTATTTTTAAAAACAGAAAACCATTTTTAAAAACGGTTCCAAACAGCACCTAAGCTCACCCACGTTTTAAAGAATGTCGTGATTTATACCCGTATAATAACAGAATACATACCCAATACTGTATACCATTGTATATAAATTTCTTTCTTTAGTACAGAATAGTAGTTAGCTAGTTCACAGTAGTTTGATTCTAGATTAGATCTAATAGTGGTGGCACTGCTGACCACAAATTGGATCCGACAAGAAACAAAGTAGCAACTGTAACTTTCATAGAAGACAACTGGCTAATTTTCTTCAATGTGGGAGAGCATTGTGTTGTCTACCACTGAGGGACCACTTTCACAGATTCAGGACACTATAATCAACATGAGGGTAAGATATAACAAGTTAAGAACATAATTGTTCAGAGCTCTCCTCTAATGCTTATAATCTTGAGAACTAAGAAGATGATGATGATGATTCAAGATTTTGACAATCCATAATCAACATTCAAATATCAGAATACCAATAAAACAAACGACAGATTCGCAGACAGACGGTAGGAAATAGAGACAGGAATGGTAGAAAATAGAGACCTGGCTGCTAGGAAATAGATAAATTTTGGGCATTGTTGTTTTTTTTTTATATTTTATTTTTTACGTATTACATTTTCAACTATTACAATAGGACTGCCGGATCTGCCAAGATTAGACGATTCATGTGCGGCCCGAATAACTACTCCCACAAACGGGAGAAAACTGCGGCCCAATGGTGGCCCAATGGTGGCCCAATAACTACTCCCACCAACCGGAAACCGGGAGAAAATTTCCTACACATACATGTAAAATGCACATAGTGAGCATTGTTGTTAATATGTGTGAATGTAGTTTAATAATGTTGTTGGCTTGTTGCCTTGTTTGTACTGTTTTTATGAACACTTGTCATTTGTTTTTTTCACTTAAAACTTAATGGGTATGAATCATAATTATTAAGTTGTTTTGTTTGTTTTTTTAAGTGGTTAAACAACTGAAAAATACCCAAAAAAAAAACTTAAAATAAAAAGTAAAAAATCATGACTTTTCATTTAATTGTAAATCACTGAACTGCATTAAATGCAATCCAAAATCTTTTTTTCCGATACTATCCTCCATATATAACATATTTCCAATTTCATCTTAATTATATATGATATAGAAATCTTTATTTTAATATATACCTTATTTTAAATAACTTTAAAAATAAAAAAGAACCTTAATCACTTCTCATATATAGGTGTTTAATATCAATACTTTATTATGATATTAGGGTGATGTGTATATATATATATATATATATATATATATATATATATATTGTTTTTTTTTTTTTGTGAGTTTTCTTACTGCCTCTTTTATTTTTGTGAAAAAAAAAAAATCTTTTCTTGGTAAAAATGAAGTTTGTTTGTAATGGAAGAAGAAAATCATGATCATATGTGTTCATATATAATTATTATTTTTGAATTGTTTTTATTCCATATTATATGTATAATTGTTAATATGGGTATAAATGTAAAATTACTTATTTTCAAACAATTTTACTTTTAAAAAACAAACGTGTTGACAATACATTCAGATGTGAGGAAAAAAAAAAAAAAACATGTCATTCAAATTCAAATTTCAGTCTTCCAAAAAAATTCAGGACTATTCAGTCTTCAGACAAAAAAACAAACGACCCCTCAATTAACAACATTGACATGTTTCTGTCTGCCTGCATTTATAGAATAGGACCTGGATAGGAAATGAGTGATACAATATCACTTACAACCAATTCACACGTATGAGCTTCTAATCATTGCTGGAGTCACTAAACACCAAGAGTGCCGGGTTCCATTGACTGAAACACCAACTTAAAATTCGGTGGCGCAACCTCATGTAACATAATGCAAGTGTGAGAGACATGTGATGAAGGAGATGAGTCGATACTTCGGTTTGGATTACAAGTGTCCCCCATTTATACGTAACCTAGATCAGCTGGATTCAAAATAATAAATATATGGCACAAAAAGAAAGCAAATGATTTGGTGGACTACACTGATAGCAATATAGCATACCACAAGTTTGTATAAAGTTCAAGCCTTCAAGGTGGTGAAAGCTCCAAATACAAACAATCGTTATCACATGAAAAGGACACAGATATCCCTTCCCCTCCTCACATACGAAGAACGGAGGAAGCACATTCCAGAATTGAGTAAATTTCCAAATCCTACAGCTACTTAAGATTTTAACCATTTTGTGTTAAATTTAAACAGTTAGATCTCACCTTGTACTCCCCCAGATAGATAGATAAGGACACTGACTTAAATGCCTTTTGTGGCTTGGAACATGGGAGCATCTTAATGGTATCGGCACCTCACATGCCTGTTTGCAGCGAAGTACTTGCAATTTCAAGACAACCAAGTAGATAACATATTTCAATTATTGAAGGATTAGAGCAAAACTCAAGCACCTGATTTGAATACCCAAATGACTAATGTAAGACACTAGCTTCTTCGTATTAATACCTATAATTCCACAAGCAACTCAAAGTTTGGAGGATAAACCGATACAAGCTTACTCTAGTGAGGATTTTCTTCCCCAACTCCCAAATTCCCACCTCTAAATAATTACATTTGGATCAATTATTTCTTTAAGGCTAATACTAGTACCTCAAGGCTCCCATTCCCAAAATTCACATGAGATTAAATAGTATTCAAAAACCAATCCAAACCACCACCACGAAAAGTAAAAATCATGAGACAAAGGAAATATATATATAAATAAATAGCATTAAAACTCCATCAATGGAAGAAGTAACACCTACAGACACATAAGTACTTAAAATGAAAAACAAAATAACAAAAAGATAAAGAGGGCATTTGAGATTCTTACTCTACTAAGATACATGAATTGGCAATGTAAGCAATGGAACATGAATCTCAAACCCTTAGTACTATTAAGAAACAAACATAATAACTAGCAGGAATTAAAAAAAAAAAAAAACGGAACCTAAAAGCAGCAGCAGCCCAAAATGCATCCAATGAGCAAAAGAAAACCAATACCCTCAATTTCTTTCACTCCAACCCGAAACCCTTAATGTCATTCCTCCCCTGTAAACTCTTATTTGCATAACTTCATTTTTTTTTTCTTTTTTTACAATGCATCTCCTAAATTAACTCATAAAAATTAATTCTGCGAATCGCTCCTCTTCCCCATTCCTACTTCTCCTTCCCTCTCCTCCAACAACTTCCCAGTTTCCTCATCGCCCTGTCCAATCTTCTTCTGCGCCTCCTTTGCCTTCATCGCCTGCAATTTGGAGTGATTGTAATAGCCCACGCCCAAGAACGCAAGCCCATATCCGAAAAGGTTAATAGGTGTGACAGTGTCCTTAATCACAGACCACGAAAACGCAATCAACAACCAATCCTTAACAACACCAGCCACATTCATAGTCAAAGCAGAAGTCTTGCCAACAAGCAAGAACACAGCCAGATTCAACGCGAAAGCGCACAAAGAATTAGTCCCAAAAATAACGAAATCAAAATGGAAACTTGAGCTCTCCCTCAGAATCGGCATCTCCACAAAGAACCAGGGAAAAAGCAAGAAAACGAAACAACAAGGAGCAACATAATACAAAGAAGTAATTGGATTCAAAGTGATCCCTTTAGATGTAAGCAAGATTTGGATCATTACCAATCTAGTGGCTTCAAAAGCGACAGCACCCAATTGAAGCATAACCCCCCAGGTATCAAATCTGGCCTCGCCGTAGGCAGCAATGGCGACACCGAACGAGATCGAGAGCATATTGATCATGGTATCGCTTTTGAATCCATCTTTTTTGAATAAAACCCCAATAGAGTAAACAGCAACAGGCATGAGGGCTTTAAGCATCTGGATGAAAGAGACAGAGAGGTAGATGTAAGCGGAATTTGAGAGCCAGAGGCTGAGAGAATAAAGAGCGCCGATGGGTACGACGGAGGATAGGTAGAGATCGCGGGACATGGTGACTGGTTCAACGACTTTGAAGACCTTGATGAGGACAAAAGCGAGTGTAGCGCAGAAGGACATGTGGATCATGGTTAGTGAGATCGGGAAAGGCCAGTTGTACATCTTCTTGTCTAAGATGTACTTGTTGTAGACGATGACAGTAAAGGAGAGGAAGATCCATATCCCAACGTAAGTGTACGAGAGCAAGATCTTCTTCAGGACGCCGTCGCTGAGAGAACCGCCTTTTCCCATTGTCTGGACGGTGGTGGGTAGGCGGAGGAGGACCGGAGGAGGTGGAGGTGGTGGTGTTGGTGGATGAGGAGGAAAGAGAGGTGTTTTATAAGTGTATGTGTTTTTGTTTGAGTGAGTGAGAGAGAAATTTGAGGGGTTTGGTTTAGGTTTGGTGTTAAAAAGGACAAAAACAAGTTTAAAGATTTTTGGTGTTTGTAGGAAGTTAAAACATATTATATGGGCTTTTTTTTGGGCTTTTTTTTAATTATTATTTTTTTGATTATTTTTGAAATTTTAATGGGTTTATTTTGAATGAATTGTATTATATTGGTACAAATCACAATACAAAAATTAACATGAATTGGGTGGGATAAATTTCCAATTGGGGATTTTGACTAAAATATAATAACTCTTAGGGCACGTTTTGGTATTGTTGTTAAAATGGTGTTTTAGAAAACTTTTTTTAAAAATGGAAATCATGTTTTATAAATGATATTTTAAAAAATGTAATGTGTTTGGCAGTGTTTTTTAAAAGTAGTTCTTTAAAACGGAAACGATGTAAAAGTGTTTGGTTATTATTTTTAAAATAGGTAAAATAGTTGATTGTAGGGAAAATTAGATTTGTTTTGAAATAATGTTTTTGAAAATGATGAAAAACAATTTTAAAAAAAATGTTTTTAACATTTTAGTTATAAATTTCAAAATGTTGTTTTTTGTTTTCAAAAACAGTTTTGTAAAATGTGTAAACAAACAACATTAAAGTTGTTTTTTATTTTTAAAAACAGAAAACCATTTTTAAAAATGGTTCCAAATAGCATTTTATTTTCTTGATATATTAATTAGAGTAAATTGCACTCCACCTCCCTAAGGTTTGGCTTCTTGTACCCAGAAACAACTTTATCATTAATTGACACTCACACTCCTGCCTTTAGATCAAACTTAACTGTTAACGGAATGTTATCTTTAATATACTAAACTACCTATGACTCTTAAATTAAATTAATAAAAAATTAAAAACATTTTTTTAAAAAAAATGGATGATGGATGGTATATATCAAATAAAATTTTAAATAATTGAAAATTGAATTGAATTAAAAATATATATATAAATCAAAAGAAAAACAAAATTTAAAAATAAAACAGTTTTAAAGAGCAAAAATATAAAATAAAATCGAAAAATTCAGACTTCAACAGTCACTTCACACAACATCAAACCCTCAAAACCCAGATCTCATTTGCAAAAATCTCAAGAACCCAAAATCAAAATCTCTACTTTCTCAATGTTTCCTATAAAACCCCGCATCAAGATTCATCCTTTTCAAATATTTTCGAAATATGTAAGATAATTTAATATTATACTTTTTTTTTTTTTTTTTTTTTGAGATAATACAACAACTGCCAAGACCAGCGAGATTATGCTCTACAAACGTAGCTCGGACTACAGCTCCCACAACGGGGAGGCGGAAGCTCCCGGAATCGAGAGACAGCACCCACACTTGGGATTTTATGGCCAAGGTGGGACGGGGAAAATTTACACAAATATATGTACACTCTTGGCGTTGAACCCTGGTGGCGAAGGCTCGCTCGGGAGCATCCAGCCACATTGGCAAAAGGCCAACTGTGTTAATATTATACTTGTTATGAAAATATTTTTCGAAGGTATAGGATATAGGTGGATTCTTAATTTCTTATTTAGGATAGAATTAAAACAAGATGGATTGATATATCTGATCTAACTAAAACATTAATTATTTGTTAAAACAAAACAAAAATATTAATTATGCAAAGAATATAAAATATGTGGTGGATAACATACTAATGACAAATCACTTTTTTACGTGATTTTAGTTCATAGTTTAACTAAATTGTTTTCTAGTTGTATAACATTGCTATTTAAAAACTAAAACAATGCAAAGTGTCATTAGACTATAAGAGGTTATAAAGAAATGGTATTCTAATTTTATTTTATTTTTACAAAAATAGTATTCTAAAACAAAACAAAGTGTGCCTACGTTATATGGTTTTTTTTTTTTTTTTAAGTATATTTATCTCTTCCAAACTAATAAAAGTAATCGAATTCGGATCATAACTTTATCTATAATTATCTATAATCTTTTATATATATATATATATATAAATTCTATTATCAGTTCGAACTGACAAAAGTTATATCAGTTCCTTGCATGTGGGCCACTGGATTTAAATACTTTGACTTGGCTGTATGCACTTGTCAGTCAAAGTATTTAAATCCAGTGGCCCACATACAAGGAACTGATATAACTTTTGTCAGTTCGAACTGATAATAGAAAGACTATATATATATATATATATATAAAATTAAATATCAAAATCTCATTAACATATGTATGTTTATCATTAGCCAAACTTAACTCAACTTTCTCTTTATAAATGACGAGATAAGGTTAGTTCGGTGGTAAAACCTTTTACACATGTGTCACAAGGTTACGGGTTCAAATTCTCCCCCTCTTTAAAAAACCCGAATTTATGTTATAGTGTAATACTTCAAAAAGAAATTATCTCTATAAATACGTTTTCCAGTTAAAATAGATCAATTAAATAGAATTAAAGTAGATATTAAATTGTTTCATAGCAAATTAGCAATAAAGTTGTAGCAGTAGTGAAAATGTTGATGGTGTGAGTGATGGGCAAAGGCAATGTTTGTTTTTGTGAGGCATAAAATAAATAAAAACGCATGTAGGCAGTAGGCCTGTAGGGGTAATAATTAAAGAAGAAAATTAATAAATGATAATAATATTAATAAGGCGAAATGAAAAGTGAGAGTGAAGTCCGGCCGTCCGGGACATATAACGCGCGTACGAAAAATGATCACGTGGGGCTTCTTGTATTCGACTATTCGTTGGTTGACCAACATCTCATCTTCTGTTTCAGGTGACTCGCTCTCTCCTCTCCTCACTCTTCACGCACTTCTCTTTTTCCTCTTCCCATTATACCCTCCTATTTTTCCCATTTTTTTCTGGTTATTTTTTAAAAAAAATTATATTTGCAATGCAAATGTCTTTTTTCAAATTCTACATATACAGAATTACAGAGATCTATTTTTTTTTTTCTTATATATTTTAATTTTTCAGGTATTTACTAGTTTAATTAATAAAATAGAGAAATTCATAAGTAGCCATAACACTTATCATACTTTTGTTTTTAACCACTTTTGAATTTTTAATTGTTAATAACCACTTTTTTTAAAAAAATTCAATTTAGTACCATGAATTACCAGAATACCCCTGAAAATAGTGTTCTTTAAACCTCGAAACAACCTTGAAATCATGACTAAATTGAAATACACAAACTTGAAATCATGCTTATATGGAAATATTAAAACTTGAAATCATGCCTAAAATAGAAATATTAAAACTTGAAATCTGAGCTAAATTGAAATTATGATAAGTATTTTTTTTTTTTTTCCTCTTTCTTCTTCCTCTTCTTCTTCCCCAAATTCGATTTAGGTTTAGGGTTCAGATCAATTTTGCCGACGACCTGCACGAACCACGTCCGGCGGCTCGGTGTGCTTCGGGATCGCCGGCTGCACATTGGAACCAGCGGCGGACGAACCAGCCGCCGACGACGCCGCCTGGTCGCACGTGGTTCGTGCGACGAACCAACAGTGAGCGAGGGATCGGCGAACCAGCGTCGCCATCCCGTCCGGACGTCGCCCAGACGCACGCCGGAGCTCGGCGACCGTCAAC
Organism: Acer saccharum; assembly: GCA_030490815.1. Classification (NCBI taxonomy): domain Eukaryota; kingdom Viridiplantae; phylum Streptophyta; class Magnoliopsida; order Sapindales; family Sapindaceae; genus Acer; species Acer saccharum. Next base: position 42,817,441 of record CM059871.1, read on the forward strand.
CCACGCCGGCGAGAGAGAGATCGGCGAGAGAGAGGGAGATCGGGGAGAGAGAGAGACGTAGATCGGGAGAGAGAGCAGAGAAGAGAGAAAGAAAAAAAGAGAAAAAGAGAGAGAGAGCTGATTGGGATGTTTTTATATGGGGGCATTCCAGTAATTGCTCAAAAAGATGGTTAAAAACAATTAAAAGTATGGATGTGGTTAAAAAAGAAAATCCTATAAGTAGATGGGTCAGTTTTGGCAATTTCCACTTAATAAAATCTCCTACATTATTTACCTTTTGTTTTTGTTTTTGTTTTTGTTTTTGTTTTGAAGACTTTTTTTTTGTTAAAAATAAAGAGAGCTTCTCCTTACAATCCATAAATTATCTATTCACACTCCAATTTAATTTTTTTTATTAATGACAATTTTAACCTAAATTAAAATTACTAAACAAGACAAAAAAATTTAAAGACATTCCAAACTAATTAAATTATTTTTAAAAAAAAATTCTCTCTCCTAAATCATTAGATTAAATATTATGTATTAAACTCTTCCTTCTAAATCTGTTATTACCATTTTAAACACTCTCTCCTAATTAATCTCTCTCCATTTTAAAAAAATAAAATAAAAATAAATCATATTTCTATACTTTCTCGATCAATATCTAATTAATAGTTAAAGAATGAAAGAATTAAAGTTCTTTGCACAATCACATACCTATAAGAGTAATAAAAATCATTTTCATATTTCAAATTTTTTTTTTTTTAATATATACGTGCATATGGTTCCTAAAAATCAAACTTACTATAAAAATCAAACTTATTAGTAAGTTTTTTTTTTTTTTTTTTTTTTTTCTTAACTGTTAGTCTTGCTTGAGAAATAATAGAGATAGAAAATTAGAAATATGTATTAGAGGAGAGAGTTTAATATGGTAATTAAAAATTTATGAGCGAGTATTTAATATGTAATAATTAATTTAATGATTTAGGAGAGATAATTTTTTTTTTTTAATAATTTAATTCAAAAAAGATAAAAAGGATAATCTTGTAACAAAATAAAGTGTCTTTAGAATTTTTTAAAATTTAAAGTTTGATAATTGAGTGTTTTTAGAAAGAAGTTTAAAAAGAAAAAATTGGATTGTCAAAAGAAGTTCTCAAAAATAAATTATTTGCACCTTTTTTTTTTTAGTTTGAATTACACTTCCTCTTCATTGTGTTCAAGGTTTTAAATTTCATATTGTTTAGGGATTTAAAAAAAAAAAATCCCAGTTGGAAGCCAATATGGGGTGACTCATTCCAATAATAAATTATCTAGATCCGAGTAAATCCTGACAGACCCTAATTGTCAGAATTGAGATCCTAAATTTGTTAGGCTGATCTTTGCATTGAACTCACAAGATCCCGTTCAATTGTAATGTAAAAAAATCAATTATTGAGATTTTATTTTGTTTTTGTCACTTTCATTATTTTTCATTTATAATGTATTATCTTTTAACTATATCTAGTCAGATAGTACAAAGGTATGATGCATCTTCCATTACGGTCTGTAATAATGACATTACCTAGAATTATTAGCAAGACCTTTTCTAATATTAAAGAGAAGTAAAGAAAACGTTTTGGAGAGTAGTGAGTAATGAGAAGAATCGTGGTAGTTGCTTACTCTTTATGAAACATTCCATGTTCAAAACTCTTCTTCAATATCAACATTTTAATTACAATACATCACCATCAATTAAATAACAATTTATCTTACTCTTTTCACTGAACTAACATAAATTAAAAATACCCAAATGAGATTAGATTTATTTGGTGGAGGCTTTTGATCCCACTTGCCACTTAATTGGACTATTATATACTCACATAGTCACATTGAGTTGTGAGCCAATAACCGATCTACATAAATATTTTATTTCATTTTTCTTTTATGTGTGAATAATTTATATTTTTTATTGATTGGTTGTACAAGTTGGTACTGTACTGAAATATTATTGACAAGATACCAATCTTGTTATATATATATATATTTTTTATATTACAACAACTGCCACGACCCTGCGATAATATGACTCTATTCCCACAAATGGGGAGAGGGCACCCACACAAGAGGAGGGACAAAAAATGAGTATATATATATATATATATACATGCATACCTGACATTAAACCGTGGTGGTGGAGTCTCCTATTGGAGTGTCACACCACATTGGCAAGAGATCATTGACATATATATATATATATATATATATATATATAATAAATATATGGAATTTTAGAGATCCCTAACCAAGTTGTGAATTTGGACATGCAAATGGAATGCATAAAGTCTCCATCTTTTTAAATTAGAATATTAATCAATCCATCTTATAGGTGTATTAATTATACTAGTTCAAATTGACTATTCTACAAAATTAGAGATGGCAACTTTTTGGGTTCTTGACAATTTGGATTTTTAGGTTTGTGTGGACCATGTATGTTTTCATTGTTGACCAATTCTATATTTTTTTTATTAATTTTTTTTATAAAAAAAAGATTTCTAACTTATACAGCTTGTGAAGTATTATTATTATATAGATAAGTTTTTGTCGATTTTTTTTTTAAAGAAGTTTATCACCTAAACTTGTTTGTGATTAGAGCAATATAGCTGGTTGAATGTTAGCATAATTTATGCGTATTTTTAAAGATAAGATACAGAAAAATCGAGATTGAATTGAATACAAAATTACAAATATCTCTAATAAATTTCCAATAATACTAATCCTTGACTTTATATCTATATATCAATCATTCGTTAAAATTGTTTTGGATTCATTGTATATTTGTAATTTTGTATGCATATTCTTCTTTTGATTGTTCAAATCATATCCGATATGAATTTAGAACCTTTCATGGTTTGATTTTTTAACCGGTGATATAGCCTTAATAAGAGGGCATCTAATCTCATCAATTCGTTTTGATTCTTCCAATTGTACTCTGTACGAAATTTAGATTCTCCCATAGTCTAATGTTTTTTTTTTCTTTTTCTTTTTTTTAATGTATAACTACTACTGAGACCCAACGAGAATAGACTCTACAAGCACAACCTAAAATACTACTCCCATAGTCTAATCTTTTTTATCAGTGATATAAACGAGAGGCATACGATCTCATCTCATCAATTTAGAGAGAATAAAAAGTTATACATGCCTTTGATGGATGTGTTTTGGCAAGACTTGTTCATGATGTGACATAAAAATTGAAGAGAGGGAAACCGAGTAATGGGTTTTATGCTCAAGCATATTCTTGTAGTTGTTTGTACAATTATTGCAAAAGGCATTATTATTATTGTTGTTGGTTTCTTCAAATTTATTTAAGGGGCACACTTTAATTAATTTGAGAGTTTAATAAATTAAATTTCATTCAAAAAAGATTTTAATAAATTAAATTATCTCATAAATGCTAACTCCAATGGGTCCAAATTCAAACCCTTCAACTAATGAAAGTTTGGTGCTTGAAGTGTTTGATTTTGTCAGAGCCGTATAGACTCCGAGTGTTCGGATCGGTCATCCCTAAAAAAAATAAAAGAAGGATGAGAGAGTCAAGAAAGCAATACTCTATAAATGTGAATTTTTGCAATGGGAAATGAGGTCTTTAATGGTTGTTGTTGTTTTTGTTTAGTTCTTATCTAGAGTTTGGCTTCATTTGCTTTGCTTGTTGACTTGGGTGGTGGCTAATTTTTTCATCAATTAGCTCCTTAATAAATGGTCATTTTGGATCTATTCATATTCATGAGAAAATTTTGTATGAGACAATCTCACTGCCACTTGGTAAGACTGTCCAATGAGATTGCACGATTTACTTTAGAAACTTAAAAATATATTATAAAACTCTAACTTGATGCAATTTCATTGGACGGTCTCACCAAGTGACAGTGAGACTGTCTCATACACGATTTTCTCCATATTCATGGTGTTCGATTTTGAAAGTCAAGATAATGAAAGTAACCCACAAATCCACAATAAACATTTTTGTCTAACCCACAACCTAATGAGTGGAATTGTGAGGGTTTATTCTCAAAACAAACTCATTTTGTCTGACCATGGCCTTGGCCCTTCTAACTAATAAAAAAAATATATATATATATCTATAAAAAATTGTACTTTTCCTTAAATTCTTAGTTCGTTTCGTTTCGAACCCATTGAAACACTTCGTTTTAGTGCTAATGATCCCTCCAAATAAAAAATCCCAGTTCCGCCCCCGTATAATGGTGACATTTTTCAAGGTAGGCAGCAAGGCAACAACAAAGCCTGTTCGGTTGACCGTCCTTGTCTTCTATATGGGCTGCTGGGCAATGCTTTAGATTTTTCTCATGGAAAATTTGGTATTCGATCACCTACCATTTGTTATGTAAAACAGAAATGCGTGTGAGTGAGTCCCATTTATGATATTTTTGACCAAAAACTAGTTGTAAAGTTTCCTTTTGTGTGTTTGCCTTTAAAGCTCCTCTCTTTTTGTCTTTCTCTTTGCAATCATCTCCCCTGTCTAGCTGTTTTCTTTTCTTACATATAATGATGCTTCTCTCAGGATTTTCTTTCTTCTTCTCTTTACATCATTTTGGTCTGATTTTAAAATTTTATTGATGGGTCTGTAAAGACCAAGTTTTTTTTGTTTTCTTTTACAAAATGGGCCAATATAGTTTCAACAAAATATTGAATTTGTTTTTGCAATATGTGTGTAACTCTTCCTTTAGATTTTTAATTTTTATTTTCTATACTTTGAATATATTCATACAACAAACCAAACGGTCTTAAAAGCTTTCTAATTGATTGATGTATAATTACATTGAACAAGTCTTTTTTCCATCGAAAGGAACATCGTACAAAAAATTACATTGAAACTTGCTAATTAACACATCACGATCACGAATCATTTTTTTCCGAAAGATTAGTTAGTTCAACTAATAAGGTCTTTTCATGATTAAGCAAGAAGTTTTGAATTTAGAAAGTCATAGGATTTTGAGAGGTTCTTGGTTTTTAATGACATACACTGATACACAAGCAACAATCAGATGGGTTGATTTTCTACATGTAAGCAATTCACATGGGTTTGGTGTTGGTCCACTTGACAAAGAAGTCAACTGAGAATATGGAAGATGAAAAAATAAAATTAAAATAAAAATGGGCTTCAACGATGCAGATTCAATATCAAGTACAATGCCATGACTTGTATTCTTTTTCCCATTCCGTAAAAGTTCCATCTTTAAAGAAAATTTCAACGAATAGCATATAATTAACGTGTGTTTGAGATCAAACGAATGACTAGACATTCAAAGTAAAATTCGGATACTTATACAACAAACTACATACCTGGAGAATTGAATCTTTGTGGTAATGGGTGAGGTTTGGATCTAACAATTTTGTCGCCCTATTACGATATTATCGGTTGTGTTCAACGTTGATAGCACCTACAACATCATATGATTTGTGTAATTTTAAACATTTGTTTAATTATTTTAAAAATTGAATACGAATTTTTAAAAAATCGGTTTAATTTAAAAAAAAAAAAAAAAAAAAAAAAAACTAAGATTAATTGAAATTTTAGAATTTCTTAAAACAAAATTAGAAAGATTCAAATTTAAAAAAACGATTTTTTTAAAAAATGCTTGGTTGTCCATCCATTTAAAAAAAAAAATCAAATTACAAAATAATAATAATAAGAAAACGATTTTATTTTATTTTTTTAATAAAAAAAAAATTGATCTCCGGGATCTCCATCGATGCAAATGGGTCTCCATTGATTGGGATGAGGTCTCCATATGGAGACTCAGCGGCTCAATTGCTGAGGATGGAGATCCCACACAGAGGTCTACACCGTCGGCGATGAATGTAGATCTAACGGTTCCAGATGGAAACGTAGTTGTCTTTATTTGGAGATTTGGTCTCCATCAATGGAGATCCTGGTGAATATCCAAGGATCTCTACTAGTTTTTTCACTTTCTTTTTTAAAAAAAATTCCTTTTTTTTTTTTGTTGGGCAACTTTGATCTCTACCATCTATTTTTGAGATGGACAGTGGAGATCAACCTTTCCTCTAATTTTTTTTCTTTTAAAATTTTTTTTCTATATTATTTTAAATTTTGATATATCAGGGATATTTTCATCTTTTATCATTTTTTAATGGTCAACCCTCACACTTTAACGGTCAAATCCTAACAGCAGGGGAGGTGAGTATCAATTATCGATAAAGTTATTTATGATTGTGAAAAAACAAACCTATTAGAGTTTGGTGTAATTAGCCGCATAATATATGCTATAAATAATAAACTTGAAGCCCATTCTAATTTGGGCTAGAAACTACCGGACCGGATCAGGATAATTCGGCCCGTTTGTATACCTCACCTGCTCACCACGCAGAAGTTCAACTTCTTATCCCTCACTTGAAAAGCATCGCCGCAGCCGAAAAATCAAATTTTAAATGAAAATAATCAAAATCACGAGACAAATTTTTGGTAGTGAAAAAAAGTTAGTTTTAAATTATTTTTTATTATTTTTATTAAAAGAACAAAATTATTATGTATATAAATAGACTTTTAAATTAATTATATTATATATATTTTTTTTATTCCTTTCAAACACACTTTAGAACTTTTTTTTTTATTTTTAATATTTTTAATATTAGATGTTCTTTAATTTTATCAAACATCTATTTTTTTTTTTTTTTTTTTTTTTTACATATCATTTAACATCTATCTACTTCCACATCAATTGGAACATAGCACAAATCTCGCATCCCAACAACTCAATCTCTCAATCAGAAAATTGTTCTCTAATATATATATAAATCTTAAATTGGATTTTTAATGAAAAATAGAGTTTGATTTTAAAAAAAACCGAGAAGAGAAAAGAAGTTGGGAAGAGAAAGAATAGTAAAAGAATTAAAGGTAACAACAAAATTTGAAATAATAATAACGTTGATTAAATAACATAATAATAGTTATAGGTGTTGTGTACTTACAAAAATATAATTTAGTATAATTAAAGAAAGGGTATTTTGGCATTAAGAGGGGTATAATTACAAATTAGAGATTTTTTAAAATTTTTTATGGGTGTAATTATGAAATGGGTGTAGATACAGTTTTTGAGAGGTGTCATTATCGATACTCTTTTTTTAAAGGCCCACCAAAAAAATACAATTATACTACTTAACCACATTCACAGTAGATTAAATAGTGTATTAATCTATCGGATATTCAAAAACAAAAATTGAAATCAATTCTAGGGTTCTTGAAAGAAACATAATTATAATACTTAATTAATACTTTTACTTCTAAAAATGTGAGACAAGTAATGTTTAAGTGATACATTATTTGATGTAATTATGAATTTTTTATTTCGGTGACTTTTTATATGCTATTTTGTTGTGTTGCAGTACTAATTTTTTAGATATTATATTGATTTTTAAAAGTATTTACTAGAAAAAACTAAAAAAAATTAAATAAATATACATAGAGGATCGAGGGCCTCATTTTTTTTAGTCCGCATCGGACCCCCAAATTCTCAGGACCAGCCTTTCTCTTATGGTTAGCATGAATCTTGGCACTACTGAGCCAAATACTAGAGCAATATAGATCTTGTTGCATCAGAATATGGTGTGCAGAGTTGTGAAACTTTCTTACTAACAGTCTAACATAGCTCTCGTGGTACTTAATTATATAGAATATACCATTTTTAATATATAGAACAACAGGTCCAACCAAATAAATGTGTACTTAAGGTAATATATAAACAGCCACTTGTTAAAAGACAATTTAATAAAGTTTCAAGTATCAGCTAGAAAATGAAAAACATTTTCTACTTTACGGTGATTGTTACATGTTGATTTCATAGCCAACTTTTTTAGCTACCTCCATTAGCGCTAAACACAATTCTCTAATGGAAGTTGAAGCCCAATAATTTATGGTTCTTATCGATTCGATATAATAAAAAAAATTCGATGATCATCATCTTCATCATTTGATTCTCATACTTTCAATCCTAATTCATCAGATTCTCAATCCTGTCAATCTCTATCAACAACTATAACCATAATATTCACAGTTTGGAAAAAGAAATTTTATCAAAGGTACTTACAACAAGAGATATAATAAAAAAAAATACCTATTCAAATCGAAGGAACTCAAATTTCATCAAAGAAAAAAGAACCAGCTTAGTTGAATTTGTGATGATTCGTAGCATACAAAGATCAAAATTAGACGAAAGTAGAAGAATTTCCTATATACCCTATAAATTAAAGTGACAGATAATTATTGTATACAAAAGCTCAAGTGGATTTGGAATTTGATATTATATATACACAACACATGATATGAATCATTTATCGAATAAAAAGAAAAAAAAAAAAAAATCTAATATGAATCATATTTGACATATCCAAAAATTATCGTTGCCGACAACACCATTAATTTTCTAACTTCAATTACAAAGATAAGTGGCGTCGACACTTATCATAATTTGCTTACCCAAAAAAAACTCAACCAGTGTTGAATAATAATTAGATTTATCAGCCAAAATTCAAAGTCAAATCAAACACAATCAAAATTGGTTAACATATGAAAATACATATTAATTAGTATTGAAAAAACAATTAAAAAGCTTTATTTAATTAATAAAACTAGATGAAAATACGGACAGACATGCTCTGGTTTATAGATATGCTGCCCTGCTGTTGAAAAACCAACCAATAAACCCCCGACCTCTTCATTCCAAATTTGCACAATATACAATAAAAATTACGAAAACACTAACGAGAAAGGAAATCAATAAAAAAAGAAACACGACTTACTAGGTTCTCAAAGTAGCAACCCAACTTTAGTAGTGTTGTGTTCTGGCCCATTACACAAGTCCTACAATAAGATAATTGGCAAAATTACATAGAAATTACATTAAAAAACCAGAGTAGGTATCAAAATTAAATAACCTACTTCAAGGGAGACAAAGACAACAATATCGAATCGGTAATTGCCAGTCCATTATATTTCTCCTCGGTATCAGTCTCGAGCAGACACATCTTAGACTTCTCCACCGACCGAAAGAGAGGCAACGGACAAAAATACCTCATCTACAACATTCAAGAATTTTAATAAAACAAGTTAAAAAATACAAATAAACTATAACAGTGCTTCAGAACTACAATAAAGCTAATCAAAGAACATAAAATCTGTTACAAGGAAAAAACCAAAAGGACCATAGTTCTATAGTTAACTTTTAAAGGGACAAAAAGAATCGAATTGCTTTCTAAAATAGCCATACTAAATTAAACTGGCCTTAATACATCAGTGTAGCACGCGTGTGACCCATAACATCGAAGGTTCGGTCATGTCCCTTAACATCTAAGTGTCTATCACATATTTGTTAACTTTTTTTTTGGCCCAAGTGACCATAGCAGTGGAATGGATATCATAAAATGCAGTCTAGAACCCAAAAAATGCAAAGAATGGCATGACAGGTAATGAATAACAAAAATTACTGCAAACCATGCTCTATGTATTCTCTTTATGAAAAATTTCAATCACACAAAAGATTGCAAAGGAAACAATACCACACTCCTCAACACTTAAAACTAAACTGAGAAGGTCCAACTTCCAAGCCATAATACACTCCTTATATCTACAAATAATCTAGTACTTCTGTTCAGCTGATGAGCCTTTCACTATAATCTCCATCTCTAAAACTTGTTTGACTGTTCTCTTCTTGTACCATGATGCAGATAGAAGAAACAATCCAAAGTTAATGAAGCTAAGTGCAACTAGAAGTCCATAGAACAAGTCTAGCCTCCCTTTTTTAATGTTCTCATCGAATCGGTAATTGCTAGTCCATTATATTTCTCCTCGGTATCAGTCCTAAGTAGACACAACTTAGACTTCTTCACCGACCAAAAGAGAGGCAACGGGTGAAAATACCTCATCTACAACAATAAAAATTTTTAATAAAACAAATTAAAAAAAATACAAATAAACTATAACAATGCTTCAAAACTACAATAAAGCTAATCAAAGAGCATAAAATCTATTACAAGGAAAAAACCAAAAGGACCAGAGTTCTATAATACATAATTACTTAACTGAACAAGTAGATCCACTTCTTTAAATCAATCATAACAGCAATACAGATATCCACAAATTGGCAAATAAACAACGATCCACATAATAGATTAAATGTCCCCCTTTCTTAGAGGGAGTTCATCTAGTTTTTGTAGATTAAAAGAACTCAAATCACTCTGTAATCGCTCCATAATGATAACTTTAACATCTCATAAAAAGCTGCATTATGGTAAATGTCGAATAATAATTAGATTCATCACCCAAAATTCAAAGTCAAATCAAACACAATCAAAATTGGCTAACAGATGAAAATACACATTAATTAGTATTGAAAAAACAATTAAAAAGCTTTATTTAATTAATAAAACTAGATGAAAGTATGGACGGACATGCTCTGGTTTATGGATATACTACCCTGCTGCTGAAAAACCAACCAATAAACCTCCGACCTCTTCATTCAGATCTACACAATATACAATAAAAATTACGAAAATAATAACCAGAAAGGAAATCAATAAAAAAAAAAAAAAAAAAAAACGACTTACTAGATGCTCAAAGTAGCAACCCAACTTCAACGCTATTGGGTTCCGGCCCATTACACAAGTCCTACAATAAGATAATTAGCAAAATTACATAGATTTTACATTAAAAAACTAGAGTATGTGTCAAAATTAAATAACCTACTTCAAGGGAGACGAAGACAATAGTATTGAATCGGTAATTGCCAGTCCAGTATATTTCTCCCAAGTATCAATCCCGAGCAAACATAGCTTAGACTTCTCCATCGACTGAAAGAGAGGCAACGAGCGAAAATACCTCATCTACAACATTCAAAATTTTTATTAAAACAAGTTAAAAAATACAAATAAACTATAACAATGCTTCAGAACTACAATAAAGCTAATCAAAGAACATAAAATCTGCTACAAGGAAAAAATCAAAAGGACCATAGTTTAATAATACATAATTACTAAACTGAACAAGCAGATCCACTTCTTTAAATCAGTCATGACAGCAATACAGATATCTGCAAATAGGAAAACAAACAACCATCCACATAATAGATTAAATTTCTAAGAAATGTTTAAATTTTTCTCTGTTATTGAGAAATGTTTAAATTTAAAATTTTGAGAAATATTATATCAAAAATTTTAGAATAAATGAGAGGATTACATTGAGCCATGTAAAATGATTTTTGAAACTCTAAAACATTTTAATGGGGGATTTAGTCCAAGTATTTTTTTAGTTCTTGGGCTTGTTTATACTTTGGCTTGGGATTGGACTTGGTCAGAGTCAATCGTTTGGCCACATTTGGGCTGGGCTGCATTTATAAGTTTTTTTCTATCATTTTTTAGGGTTACCCCTATATTTTGTAGTATATAAGCTTAGTGAATCTTTTTCTATAATCACTAAAATTGCTTTTGCAACCAATTTATCAACCATTTGCGATTAAGGTACATTAGGGTTTTTCAGCTAATATACAATAAAAATTACGAAAACAATAACCAGAAAGGAAATCAATAAAAAAAGAAAAACGACTTACTAGATTCTCAAAATAGCAACCCAACTTCAGCGGTGTTGGGTTCCGGTCCATTACACAAGTCCTACAATAAGATAATTAGCAAAATTACATAGATTTTACATTAAAAAACTAGAGTAGGTATCAAAATTAAATAACCTATTTTAAGGGAGACGAAGACAATAGTATCGAATCGGTAATTGCCAGTCCAGTATATTTCTCCCCAGTATCAATCCTGAGCAAACATAGCTTAGACTTCTCCACCAACTGAAAGAGAGGCAACGGGCGAAAATACCTCATCTACAACATTCAAGAATTTTATTAAAACAAGTTAAAAAATACAAATAAACTATAACAATGCTTCAGAACTACAATAAAGCTAATCAAAGAGCATAAAATCTGCTACAAGGAAAAAAATCAAAAGGACCATAGTTCTATAATACATAATTACTAAACTGAACAAGCAGATCCACTTCCTTAAATCAGTCATGACAGCAATACATATATCTACAAATAGGAAAACAAACAATGATCCACGTAATAGATTAAATTTCCGAGAAATGTTTAAATTTTCCTTCTCTGTTATTGAGAAATGTTTAAATTTAAAATTTTGAGAAATATTATATCAAAAATTTTAGAATAAATGAGAGGATTACATTGAGCCACGTAAAATGATTTTTGAAACTCTAAAACATTTTAATGGGGGATTCAGTCCGAGTATTTTTTAGTTCTTGGGCTTGTTTATACTTTGGGCTTGGGCTTGGGCTTGGTCAGAGTCAATCGCTTGGCCACATTTGGGCTGGGCTGCATTTATAAGTTTTTTTCTATCATTTTTTAGGGTTACCCTAAATTTTGTAGTATATAAGCTTAGTGAATCTTTTTCTATAATCACTGAAATTGCTTTTGCAACCAATTTATCAACCATTTGCGATTAAGGTACATTGGGGTTTTTAGCTGATATCTATTTTTTGAGTTCTTTTTTCGCTTTGAACGGATTCTTTAACTCCATCAATTACATGTTGTGATTATTAAAACATTTGTGTACAATATGATCTTCATTCTTAGTAAAGAAACAAATGGGTTGCAGAAGCGCCGTCTGTGATTATAGAAAAAGACTCACTAAGCTTATAATTTTTAACCATGGTAAATGAGTTTACTTTCATTAATCATCAACACTTATAACCAATGTTTATACAAGATTATATCCAAAAAATGGCAATTAATCAAAATTGTATGCCTAGAAAATGACATAATGATTGAAATTTATAATCTTCAATACCCAAACTTCCAATTTTTAACCATGGTAAATGAGCAAAATAAGTGTTGAAGATTATAAATATTTATCTGATGGTAAATGTTTTTGTTATGAGAAAAATTTAAATTTCCCTTCTCTGTTTTTTAGAAATGTTTAAATCTAAAATTTTGAGAAATATTATTTCAAAATTTTTAGAATAAATGAGAGGATTACATTGAGCCATGTAAAATGATTTTGAATCTCTAAAACATTTTAATGATATTGGACAGTCATATCTAGAGAAAAAGTAAGACATAGTACTTATGCACCTCTGGTCTATTTTTTGTTATCACTTTCTTTTTAGATTTGAGCCCTCCTTTTCTTTTGGTGGTTACTGATGAGGTACGTGAAGCCTTTATGACTATTTGACGATGTTAAGAAGTATAATATTTGTTTGCTTGGTGTTGACATCGGCACAACGTATACTGGAATTGCGATTACTGAACTCAATCTATATAAGTGAATTGATGTTGCACTGAACTCAATCTATATAAGTGAATTGATGTTGCAAGATCGAGTTCAGTAATCGCACTTCCAGTATACGTTGTGCCGGTGTCAACAAAAAATAATAATTGCAAGATCGAGTTCAGTAATCGCACTTCCAGTATACGATGTGCCGGTGTCAACAAAAAATAATAATTGCCATGGGATATTTCAAATTGTATTCACATTGTGTATATGATATTTGTATCTCTCTCATCAACATAATGTATAAAGCTAATATAGTAGTATACTAATATGGATCCAAAAAGATAACAACAAAAAAATATAAATAAATAAAAAAGAGAGAAGTACTCTAACAAAGACGCTTACGTGCCAGCAAACAAGTGGGTGACTCAGACTCTGTTTCTCTCTAACAATTGTCAGTAAAATCCTTACAAACTTTTTTTACCCACAGGATAATTGTGTTCAACCAGAGGATTGGATTTGATTCGTGTTCGTTTGAAAAATCACTGAAGAAAAACTTGGTACATGTGGACAAACAAATGATGGGTGTTGTTTACTTTCTCTTAAAGCGTGTGGGTATTAGGGTAGTGTTGCATGGAGGTGTGTAACTAGTTCTAGTTTAACTAAGTTTATTGTAGGTAGCTTTTTGGTTTCATATCATCTCATGTTGGCTTAATTTGTTGATGACTTGTATTGTTATTTTGAGTCTTTGACATTTGGAAGGGGAATCATGATTTCTTTTAACACCTTTAGAGATCCCTACGATCTTGAGGACTAAGAGGCTTCCAAATGAATGGTCGTGGATTTTACTCATTTGCATCTTCATCTTTGCATGTAGGTGGATAAAGAGAAATGTGTGAGCTCTATGGTACTTTAAGTCATGTATTATATTGCTACGTAAATTAGTATTAGAGGTAATTATCCGGTGGCCACCAATTTGGTTGAAAATGAATATTACATGACTATTTTTTGGTATAGAATGACACACTAATGGCTATAGAGGGTCAATATACAATTATTGGGAACTGGGCTCTTGCAGCTTGTAGGCAGGGCCTTTGTTGATCGGGACTTGTCGACTACTTCAAAAACCTACAAAAGAAACGAAAAAAAGAACAAAAAGAAAGAAAAAGGTTGAGCCTTGAATTTAGCCTTAGGTTGCTTGTGCAGAGCATGGATATTGATTAGGAACAAAAGGCTTCAAAGATGAGGTAGATTCGTGGATGATTGTGTAATCTATGTTAAGTGAAAGATTTCCGATGATCACAAAGTATTCCAGTAGCGTTTTAGCACGCATGTAAGCTTTGTTAATTGAGAGAAAATCAGAATCCCTTCTCTATCGAGAAGTGGTTCTATTCATAGGTTCTCGGAGATGGTTTGATGGAGGATCAAGTCTAGTTGATCGTGTCCGGATTTGATGGGATGCTCTATCTTGAGTTCAAATCAAACTCTCTTTAGTTGCTACGAGATGGCCACTGAAACCAAAATTGGTCAAATGGTTGTTATCTCAACCACCAGGTTCTTGGGTTGACCCGTTGCACTTTTGCTTGACTCGAATTACTTGTTGGATTCATCATGGGCTTCGAGGTTGGGCCTATAGCCTGTTTTTGGCTATCACAGTTTGTCCCCCACTCTCTAAGAAAAAAGTTTCTAAGTTAGAGAGTGTTACTTTGTTAAGTTGAACGTTGGTTTGTCAATATGTCGATCACAGACTCGTACTTGGTCAGATATAACGAGTCGTATGCTAGAACTTTGTTTAACGAGTCGTAGCTAGAACTTTGTTTAACGAGTCTTGGTATTTGCAATGATGGGGTGTCGAGTGCTCGCATGCTTCAGGGAATTGAAATGTCAATTGATGGGACTGGGTTCAGTTCCCTAGGGCATACGTGGTGCCTTATTTTTGGCGCAGTTCTATTAACATGTTGAATTTAAAATTAACCTAGCAGCCCTAGTTACGAGGAAACCGCAGCGGTTGTGACACATGGCGGCCGGAGTTAAAACACAAGGTTTTTAACCAAGAGGAGTGCTAGAATCACTCTCTCAACTCACTCTCTCAACCCACTCTCTTTTCTCCATTTGACACTTGTCCATTATTTACTTTTTTGAAATAAATTTCAGAGCCATCATTAATGAATTGTTTTTACATGTTATTTACAATTCAAACTATCATATCTTCCTAAATTGCCCTTTTTTTTAACACCTAATTGTCATAGTCCTTTTCTTAATTATTATTATTATTATTATTATTTTATATACCTCTTTTTTATTTTATAAAATATCATATCAAACATAGTTTATACTTGAAAAATTATCATTTTTATCTATATTATCATAAGTTCATCATATTTTATAAAGTGATTATTTTTACGTAATTTAAAAAATATAGTTAAAAAATAATTAAAATTTCATTAATAATATCAAAACTCAAATATACTAAAAAAACACAAGATACCAATGTTTATTGTATTTTAATAACTTAAATATTGTTAATAATATATTTGCTACTTTTTAAAAATAAATATAAAATAAATTTAATAAATATTATTCAACCCATTTTACCTTTGAAGATTTTTCTTACATATTTGGAAATGATAATTTGGTGTAAAAAAAGGGCAATTTAGGAAGATGTGGATGATTTGAATTTTAAATAACATCAAAAAATAATTCATTAATGATGGTTCTAAAATTTATTTCTAAAAAGTCAATATAGGACAAGTGTCAAAAGGAGAAGAGAGAGTGAGTTGAGAGAGTGAGTTGAGAGAAAGGAGAAGAGAGAGTGAGTTGAGAGAGTGTATCTAGCACTCCTCTTTAACCAAACCCTAACACTTCTTCATGGTTACTTGTTTTCTTAGTCTTGAAGCAAAAATATTTCTCTACAAATCTCCATCAAAACTGGTTCATTTTTCGAGCAATCGATCAAGTGAGTTCAACCCAAATTCTTTCCAAGGTAAGAACTTCTCTTTTACTTTTATTTTTGTTTTCGCAAGACTTACCTTCATCTGTTCATAGGAAACTAGCAAAGTAGGTTTAGGAATTTATTTAGAGAAAGTTGCTTGAGTCTTTCGTTGTTCTTCGTATTTAATGCCGAAAGTTGATTCAATTCCTTGTTTTGATATGTTTTAGGGAGTGAATTGTAAAACTTGTGTGTTAGAGATCTTCAATTAGATCATTGTAGAACTCTAGAATGAGTGTCGCTTGAGTTAGATTTACTAAGGTTTTGTTGAATTAACCCAGACTTGTAGAAATTTTCGGGATTTGATTTGGGGTTCTTAGTTCCGTGCTTGATTCTTGTGTTTCTTTTCGTGTGCCAGCTTTTGGAAACGCTATGTCGAGTGAGAGAAAAGATTCGGATCCTAAGCTCAAACCAATTTTCTCTTGGACCTCCAGCGATTCGGAAGAGGAGATCGTGGAGGGCGCTGGGTCCGAGTCGGGAGATGTCGAGCGGCGAATCACTATAGCTAACCCGTTAGAATATGTAAACCCAGATAGATTAGGTTTAGTAGAAACTGGGGCCATACAAGTCGTACGCTCCAAAGGTTTCTCAAAGCATGTAGAGGTTGAGGGTTCATCCTATTCGGGTAGACCGCTAGGCATTCTAGGCGGGGAAAATCCGGAGAGTATACTCTGTGAGTGTGTTTTGTTTCATCTACCAACACATAATCTTATATCTAATATCTAATATATGATGAATGTTGTACTGTTACAAATTATGCAAATCTCTGAACATAATCTTGTGTGTTTCGTTGTTGGCAGTCCTTATACGTGGCACTGCGATGCTAAACCTTTCGTGAGTTTTATGTAATGATTTCTCAACTCAAGATTATATCCTATTTCCTCTCATGCCTGATTATATTATTTTCTTTATATTCGATTAGTTGGAACAAACGTAGATTTTTATTGACAACTTATGCAAAACTGGAAAACTTGAAGGTTCCAAGTATACATATTGGAATACTAGCATTAGATCAAAGGTATGTATGTAGGTGCTTGAAAAATACCCTTTCTTTTATCCTTTGGTTAAATAACATAAACTGATAAATTATAAGATAATTAAAACATATAATCAACCATTAATACAGTGATACATCATTGATCAACCATTCCCAGCAAGGTCAAGTATACTCCTCCAAAGCAGCCTCACTCCAAGACATCAGAATTCATTAAAAAGCTCCTCCAGTCCTAGTTCCTCTGCTAAGTGCCAATCTTGAGATTGGCTGTTGGCATCCGCTTCAAGAGCAAATCTTTTTCAGCATAAATTGGAAGACCAAATTGGAGATATTTACAATAATTTTATATACCAAATCTGTTACTAATGTCCCCTTTAAAATACAAAGTTGTTTGTTCTTACGATCCTGTTTCAATGTCTCAATTAATTTGCACGTTTAGTTGTTAATAGTTTTTAATTTTTTTTTATTTTTTATTTTTAAGATTTAAATTTGAATAATTTGTTGTTATATAGGATTTTTATCCTATCCAATCTCTTTGTTATCTTTTAAATTTCTTGTATTCTCCTATAAGTAGGACTTGCTCTGATACCAAACATTACAGACCCAAATATGTATAATGAAAAGTTACAAAAAATAGAAAGAAAAATTGAGAAAGTGAATAGGTTAATTCGAGGAAACCTTAAACCTTCCAAATATTGGTGTTTTGAGGAACCAACAACCTCCCAAATACAGCGTAAAAGTTGCAGACAATAATTCTTTAGTTCCTTTCATTAATGAATATATATATATATATATATACAGTCTTTCTACTATCGGTTCGTTCTGATAATAAATATATCAGAATAAAGAATGTGGACCATAGATTATGGAGAAGTTTTGACAAGTGCATACACTTTGAGTCAAAGTATGTAAATCTAGTGGTCTACATTCTTCGTCCTGATATATTTATTGTCAGGACGAACTGATAATAAAAAATCTGTATATATATATATAGTGTAATTTTCCAATGAGAACTTTTACAATGCACACTGTAAACACTTTTGATGAAATTGCATGGAATATATTGAATCTTGATTGGTTTTTTTGTATGCATCCTAAGAAAATTAAAATACACATTTGGTAAAAATTTGGAAATTTTTTGGATTTAAGAACTATTTTTTCTTATATTTTTCTATTTTTAAATGTTTTATCTTCAAAAAAAAAAAAAAAATCGGAAAAAATTAGTTCTAGCACCCGATTTTTTTTTTTTTTTTTCCATAAATATATTTCAATGTTTTCACCATCCATATACAAAATCAAATCAAGATTTAATATATTTCATACAATCTCATCAAAGGTACTTAAGGTGTGCATTATAAAAAGTCCTCATTGGAAAATTACTATATATATATATATATACAGTCATTCTATTATTAGTTCGAACTGATATAAAATATATTAGTTCCTTATATGTGGACCATCAGATTTAAAAAATGAGTTGACAAGTGCATGCATCCAAGTCAAAGTACTTAAATGTAATGGCCCACAGACAACGAACTAATATATCTTTTGTCAATTCGAACTGACAATAGAAAAATTGTATATATATATATATATATATATATATATATATATATCTTAGTGCTCACTCTCTCCTAAACTTAAGTAACTAACTAACCCACCACTCATAATTAAATAAGCAGTAAACCCATAAACTTAATATCTTACTAATTAAAACTAGATAAAATAACAAAATAAAACATACAAATAAAATTACAATAAATATCTAAATAATTTTAACAGGTTTCGTATCATTTGTGCCTATGGAATATGCTTGGATTTTATTTCCTAGTGTATCTTTTGTCCTTTTGAGTTCTCAATTGTATGCTTTTCTCCTTATTTGAAATTTTTGGTAACTATAAAAATATAATCAAAAGCATGCAAACACGCCTCCTTACTCTTTGTTTTTTTTTTTAAAAAAAAAAAATTAAATTAAATGATTTTCCATTTTTAAAAATATTTTATAACAGTTATTTAATATATTTCGATCAAAATATATCACACATGTTGAAAATATTAAATACTGTTTATATTTGATACATGTTGGTGCATTTATAATTATTTTAATATTTTAATAGTTTTATTAAGGGCAATATTGGAATATTGAAAAAAAAAGTATAATTTGTGATGTACATACAATTTTGGAGGGGGGCAAATATCGCCACTCTTTTGGTAAATGACACTCAATAAGGATGCCAAATTGGATCTCTTTGGACCCTGCTGGCCCAGATTCCTAAAGCCCGAAAACGTCTTTGGGCCTTTTGTCCGATTTTAACCATCAAAGCATGTACTGTATTTAGAATGCCTTTTTCTTTCCTAATCAAATTGACCGCTAATTATAAAAAACAAAGATTAAAAAAAAAAAAAAAAAATTAGTGTTAAGCTTATATAGAGGTAGTACATTAGAGACATTATTTCAAGCATTGTTTGAGCCTTTTCTGAATATTGGTTCGTATTAGTATTTATTTATTTTTACATAGTTTCATATTTGTAATTGGAAATTGTGAATTTAATTAGAATATCTAATTTTAAATTATAATCACGTTAATTGGATTCACGATTCAAATTACATTATAGTGGACTTGAATTATAAATTATGAATCTTAAACCTATTGGGTGTTACAAGAGAAAGTAGGGAAATTAAAAGTTTGATCTTTGAATGTGCATAACCCTTAAATAATTTTTTTTTTTAAGAATAATGATTTCATGACAAAAACAATTATACTTTGTTAGAAGAATAATATTAGAAGTAATCACAAGATGATTTGGCGGATAATATGTTAATTAATTACAACTCATATACCTTGTAGGGGGTCGACCTACGGTCGATGTGGATCGGGTCGGATGTATGCTAGGCCCAAGGCAACTTGGTTGAGCTTGTCGTATGAGGGGATGTCGTCTGCTCTTGGGATCCTGCAAGAAATGTTAGTCTGCCGAATGAACGGAGGTCGTCTCCTCAAGAACCTGCAAGAAAAGTTATATCATAAAATGAACACAGTTAAAACAAAGGTGGGGGGGTCTGGATCGTTTAGCCTTAGGTGTGCTTGGGCTGAGCAATCTATTGTGGATGTAGTAGTAGTCTGGTGACCGCCGGTGGTCGGAATCTTCTCAGGGACAGAGTTTCAGTACGCTGATTATAGGCTTTAGTTGAGAGAAAATCAGAGAGCTTTCAAATGAACGAGCCCTTCTTTTTATAGGAGGAGGTATAGCTCCAACGTCCACTTTCAGAGACTTGATTGTGGGCGAGATTTGTGGAGTAATATCCTCTCCATAAGTGGACTATTATCTGCGGTTACAAGGCCATTCGTAACTGATGCTTTGAATAAGTCAGATGTTGCTGGCAGCTATGTTGGGTCGACCAAACACAATGGGCCTGGGATAGGCTAGTAAAGATTGGGCCTTGGCAGGTTGGGCCCATTGGACCATTTTTGGCTACTACAGTTTGTCCCCCACTCTCTAAATAAGAATCCATCGAGTTTAGAGAGTGATTTCCGCTGAGTCGACTGGAGTCGAACGACTTTTTATCTTGAATTCGATAAATATCTTCATTGGTTTCAACCAATGTCGAACGATATTTTCTGTTTGAGTCGACTGGAGTCGAACGACTTTGTCTTGAATTCGAAAAATATCTTCATTGGTTTCAACCAATGTCGAATGATATTCGTATCAGAACGAGATCAACATTGATCCTGGATGGAATCGACCATTTGTCGAATGAACATACCTCAGCGATCTCTTTGGTTACTATTTTTGGCCAACGTTCTCTGGGCGAACGACGTTGTGTCGCTGATAAAGGCTTGACGTTTAGTCGATCCTTTTTTCGGTTTGTTGGTTGAGTATTTAACCTGAAATGATGGATTTAAAAGCAGAAGTGACAGGCGTTTGAGTTTCCAATGCTGGCGTCAGATGCATTTATTTCTTGCGCAGTTAACTAGAAAAGTTTTTTGAATTTGAAACTTTTATCGGGTTTTTCACCCAGGTTAACCGGTGTGGTTTGATTAACCGGGGCAGTTGAATCGGCAGTTGGGAAGGTGTCGACACGTGTCAACTAGGGTTAGTGGGTTTTATAAAACCCAAACCGACCAACTCCTTCAACCAGTTGCTTTGCGTTGGAATTCTTTGTTCTTCACTGAGAAAACTCCATTCCTTTCTCCACGATCTTGTGCTTGAAGATTCCTTGCTCTCGAATCCTTTCCAGGTTGGTGAAATCTTTCCTTCGCATTTTATTTTCCATTCTTTCTGCGTGTAGAAAAACTTGTTAAACATTAGTTTAGAAAGTACCTTTCTTTGTTTCTGAATATTTCTGATGTTTGGATGAAGCTTTTTGTTTTTTACGAACTTTTCTGAGACTGAATCTGAGGATGTTCTTTCAGAAGTTTTGCTAGATTTTTGATGTTTGCATGATTGATCCATGTCAAGTTAGATTGTTTTGCAAAATGTTGTTTCTGTTTTCGTGTAGAAGTCGTCTTGGTGAGAGTAGCTTTCTAGGGTAGACTCCTATCTTAGGATCTAGGTTGGCTCTCCCTTAGGAAGTTAGGAAACCCTAGGTTTTTGATCAAAAAGCTCCTTAGGTTGTGATTGTAGCGTATAGCTTTTGTCTGACTTGTGCATTTTCTGCATGTCAGATTTTGGGAATACGATGTCGAGCGACCATACAACCTCTGACTTGGGTATTAGCTGGTCTGATGATGATGGAGGAGTCGACAGTATGACGCGAGATGTCGATAGACGGGTCACGGTTGAAAATCCGTCTACGTCTCTCTCTATTGATGCTAGGGGTCTCTTAGAACAAGGTGCCGTGTACGCCATTGCGTCGGCTGTTGAGTTCCCTGAGTATATAGACGTTGATGAGCCGTCGACATCTGGTCGTTCGCTAGGTATATTAAAAGATAGTCCTGCCAGTGTGATTTCTGAGGACATGTTACCTGGCATTCGTGCGATGTACGGTATTCCTAACGACGTCGAACTACGTGCGCCGAAGGAACACGAGCGTGCCGACTGGGATATACCAGGATGGACGTGTCTCTATGAGTACACCTTCCGTTTAGGTTTTAGATTTCCCATCCCTCAGTTGGTCCGACGAATGTTAGTATATTATGATCTTGCTCCTGGTCAGCTGATGCCCAATACTTGGAGAATATTGTTGGGCTTAGGAATATTATGTGAGAGGTATAATATACAGTTCGGGCTCGGGTGCCTCCTTCACAATTATTATCTAAAGGAGCATCTGACCGACGTTGGACGTTATTCGTTAGTGTCGCGAAATAAAAAGATGGATCTTATTATCGACACGAAGACGAATGACAGAAACTGGAAGGACACTTTCTTTTTTGTAAGGGGTCCTCCAGTCGACGGCCCATGGCGGATGGGGAACGAAGTATATCAATACCCACGAGTTTGGAATCGTTATGGTAAGTTTTCTTGACTGTCGAATGGATTGTGGACACATGTTATTTAGATGGTTATCTAAATATATTTTGTTTATAACTTTTGCAGAGGTTGGAGGGGCAGGCAAAGCACCGGAGTGTGGTGTCGCTGCCGAGCGTACTAGGATTTTGTTAGAAATCCCAGCAGCGCAGAGAAGTGTTAGCAATTTGCTAACGGAAGGTAATTTCAGGCCTAGTCGCCTGTGGAGGTGGTCGACATTAAATAGATCGCGCGCCCCCTATCCTCACGTGAAGGATTTTTTAACGTGCCTATGGATCAGGAGGAGTTTTGAGATCCTTCAGTTCGACTTGCATTTTTTAAAGCCCCTAACTGATGTTGAACGTCGTTTCGCAGTGACGACGATGGCGAGCGCAGAGATAAACATACCTGACGAAGCCGAGACCTTGAGGCGCTACAAAGAGGAGTTCACCAGGAAACGAGCGGCTGCGCAGAAGAAAAAGCAGGCTGCTGAGGCGTCGGCTGGCGGTTCTCCGTCGGTGGTAGGGCCACCTCTAGAGTCTTCACCAGAGAGGTCCCCACTAAAAAAGAAGCCAAGGAGGGCCCCTCCTGTCGAACGACAGAAGAAGGCTGCATCCAGTTCGAAAGATAAGTCGACTGGATCAGACTTCGAGCCTGATTCTCTGATGAAGCTTCCTGCTTCGGGGCTGTCATCCTTCAAGGACCCCACTGGGTTTTTGAAGAGGTCGGACGACTTCACTCTAGTCGATGACGATCTGCATTTGAAGAAAGTCAAGACAGAGGAGGTGTTCGACACGCTGCTGCTCTCGAACTTCCAGGTAAGAGTTATGGTCTTATCATTTTCTCATTGTTGGTGAGGTTCTTTATTGATCGATATTTCCCTTATGTTGTAGGCCTACCAAGCGACGTTGCATCTGCATGGTCGATACAAGGCCATCAACGACAAGAGCGTGGCGCTTCGTAAGGTGGGCGACGCTCTTAAGGCGGAAAATGCTACACTCTCCGCCGAAAAGAGCGCAGTCGAGCAGCAGAAGGCAACGCTGGAGGAAGAGCTAAAGAATGAGAGGGCTCGACACGAGGCCGAGGTGGCAAGGCTCAATGAAGCAGCTAGCCAACAAGATAAGACCATCGAGGCTTTGAGGGAGAGGGCCATATCGATAGCGGTAGAGGCCGTCTGCAAAACTAGGGCAGGACTTTTCAAGGAGTACCTGTCGGGCGACCATTTGAAGTGGGTTCCTCAGACGATGCAAGAAGAAATTGATATGTATGAAGAGATGCAGCGTCTTAAGTTAGAGGAATCTCAAGGGGCGGGCGTCGACGGAGAAGTTCCGCATGTCGATGAGAACCTTGGTGATGATGCGTCGCTCGACAAGGATGCTGCTGCTGCTATCGATGTTCCTCCGCTGAATAGCCTGTAAACTTGTATTATTTGTGTATGATTTTGGTCGCCTTCGACCTATTTTTGTAATATTTCGAATGATTTGGTCGACTTCGACCTATTTTTTCCTTTATTCGATAGTCGTAATAGAATTTTGTCTTTAATTTTGCATTTGTGATGAAATTTTTCGTGTGATGATAACATAAAATTTTTGCAGGGAATGAGATGAGCCTGTAAACCCATGCTCAAACGTAAGGCGATCGACATTATATGAGACTTTGATTTTGTATATATATGATAAGCCTGTAAACTTATGCTCGTTATATAGATCGGTCGACATAACTTATAAGGATGATTCAACTGAGAAAATTTTATCATTGATGTCGTATGATGGTCGACATGACCTTTTACATTGAACTTCGCGTGTATGCGTTTGATGGTCGACACGACCTTTTACATTGAATTTCGCGTACATGCGTTTGATGGTCGACACGACCTTTTACATTGAATTTCGCGTACATGCGTTTGATGGTCGACACGACCTTGTCTTGTTACCGTTGCCATTTGTCCCCAGTACTACTCCCTCACTTTCAATATGCGTTAGTCGACTGAAGTATATTGAGAGTGGTCATTTAGAGATTTGTCTGAAATAGAGAGTTTGCTTGTCGATGTCGACAGCTGGGTTAGCGGGAAGAATGTACGTTGAACTCAGTTTTGCACTTAGTGCAACTAAGTTGTCATCATTGCTCTTGATCATAATTTGTTAGCAATGAAAAGATGAGAAGCAAAAATAAACAGTAATGATAAGTTTTAATAAAATGGGAGTTCAGAAATGGTACTGTTTCAGATGTATGGCGTTCCAACTATTGTGTAGTTCTCGACCGTCGAGTCCCCTTAGCTTGTATGCGCCTCGCCCGACAATATCCGTTACTTGGTATGGTCCTTCCCATGTTGGCCCCAGCTTTCCGGCGCCTTCTTCCCTGGTATTTTGGAACACTCGTCGTAGCACCCAGTCGTGTAGTCTAAAGACTCGGATATTGACCTTTTTATTGTAATGTCGAGCGACTTGTTGTTGGTACGACTGAGTTCTTAAGGCTGCACGATCTCGGCGTTCGTCAAGATGGTCCAGTTCAAAACTGAGTTCCAAGTTGTTCTGTTCTTCATTGGGATTTTCACTACGGGCAGTCGACAGCCTGGTTTCTATTGGGATGACTGCTTCTGATCCGTAGACGAGTGAGAAGGGAGTTTCTCCTGTCGATCGCCGTGGGGTAGTTCTGTATGACCATAAGATCTCTGGGAGTTTTTCTGCCCACTGGCTTTTTTCAGCTTCCAGTCGCTTCTTCAGTGTGTTGACGATTGTTTTGTTGGTCGACTCCGCTTGTCCATTTGCTTGAGGATATCGCGGAGTTGAAAAGCTCAACTTGATCGCGTATTTATCGCAGAAATTTTTGAAGTCGAACGAAATGAACTGGGATCCATTGTCGGTGACTATTTCCTTTGGGACCCCAAACCTGCATATGATATTTTTCCATATAAAGTCGCGTACCTCAATGTCGCGTACTTGTTGATATGCTCCGACTTCAACCCATTTGGTGAAGTAGTCTGTTAGGACTAACATATAAACGACACCGCCTGGCGCTGCTGGTAGCTTACCTACAATATCCATTCCCCATTTCATAAAAGGCCAAGGGGCCGAAATTGAATTCAACATACCTGGGGGGAGATGCGACATCGGTGCGAAGCGTTGGCACTTGTCGCATGATTTGACGTGATTTTGGGAGTCGACACGCATAGTTGGCCAGTAATACCCTGCTGTGATGGCTCTGTTCGACAAGCTACGGGCGCCGGAATGATTTCCGCATTCCTCCTGGTGCAAACTTTTCAGGACGTCGTACGCCTCTCGAGGGGTCACACATCTCAAATATGGGCCTGTGAATGATTTCTTGTATAGTTTACCATATAGGATGCAGAACTTGGCTGCTTTGGCCTTGATTCTCCTTGCTTCTGTCCTGTCGCCTGGTAGAATGTCTGCTTGGAGATAATTGAAGATTGGCTCTATCCAACTTCTTCCGTTGTCGACCGGTGCCACTGTTTCTGATTCCTGAATTGATGGAGACATCAGATGGATTATTGGAACCGACTTCGAACTATTCGTTGTTGTCGACCCAAGGTTTGCTAGTGCGTCTGCTCGTGTATTCTCGGATCTGGGTATTTGCTCGATTGAAAATTCGTCGAAAGTCGACTGCAGCTGTTTAACTTTGTTCAGATAGGCCGACATTCTTTGATCTCTCGCCTCATATGTGCCATTTACTTGTCGAACGACTAATTGGGAATCACTTCGTACTTTAATGATTTTCACGCTTAGGCTTTTTGCGAGGTCGAGCCCGGCGATTAATGCTTCGTATTCGGCTTCGTTGTTCGTTGCATGAAATCCACAGTGGATTGATTGCTCCAGTATGTCCCCGTGTGGGGATTCGAGTACTAATCCTAACCCGCTTCCTTTGATGCTACTTGATCCGTCGACCGACAAGGTCCATATACCGGTTGTAATTGTTAGTGCAACTAGTTCCTGTTCAGCCTGCACACTTTCACCAGGGGTAAAATCCACAATAAAATCGGCTAATACCTGTGATTTCATCGCTGATCGCGGGTGGAAACTGATGTCGTATTCGCTGAGTTCGACCGCCCACTTTGTCAATCGACCTGAAAGTTCAGGTTTATGAAGTATATTTTTGAGGGGATAAGCAGTTAATACCTTAATTGAGTGGCATTGGAAGTATGGCCTGAGTTTGCGGGCTGCCATCACAAGGGCAAGAGCTAGTTTCTCTAGTCGACTGTATCTGGTTTCGGCGTCGAGCAGAGTCTTGCTTACATAGTAGACTGGATGCTGGATACTTTCCTCTTCTCTGACCAAAACTGCACTTACGGCTGTATTAGACACGGCCAGGTATATGAACAGTATTTCGTTGTCCTTTGGTTTCGACAGTAATGGGGGTGACCTCAGGTAGGTTTTCAGATCTTGCAACGCTTTCTCGCAGTCGTCATTCCATTCGAATGCTTTGTTCTTCCTGAGGATATTGAAGAATGGGAGGCACTTTTCGGACGACTTTGATATGAATCGGTTTAGTGCTGCGACTCGACCGGTTAGTTTCTGAACGTCCTTCATGCACTTAGGCGACTCGATATTTTCGATCGATCGTATTTGATCTGGATTAGCTTCGACGCCTCTTTGAGTGACTAGGTAGCCTAGGAATTTTCCTGAAGACACACCAAAAGAACACTTTGTAGGGTTCAGTTTCATACCATATTGGTCGAGTACGTCGAACGACTGCCGAAGATGATCGATATGTTGCTGGGCGACTAATGATTTGACCAGCATGTCGTCGATGTAGACTTCCATCGTTGATCCAAGCATCTTGGCGAACATTTTGTTGACTAGTCTTTGATATGTTGCACCTGCATTTTTCAAACCAAAGGGCATTACTTTGTAACAAAAAATACCTCTTTCAGTGACGAAGGCTGTTTTTTCCTGGTCGTCTGGATGCATCAGAATCTGGTTGTAGCCGGAGTAAGCGTCCATGAAGCTCAACAATTCATGCCCTGCAGTCGCGTCGACCAGCATGTCGATGTGTGGAAGCGAAAATGAATCCTTGGGGCATGCCTTGTTGAGATCAGTGAAGTCGATGCAGACTCTCCACTTTCCGTTCTTCTTTTTTACTACGACGACGTTGGCCAGCCAGTCTGGATATTTTACTTCTCTCACTGAACCGATGTCGAACAACTTTTGTATTTCTTCGTTGATCACTTTGTTCCTTTCGGGAGCGAACTTTCTTCTTTTTTGTTTAACTGGCTGATGGTCTGGGTCGACTTGTAGTCGGTGAACCATTACTTCTGGGTCGATTCCGATCATATCTTCGTGCGACCAGGCAAAGCTGTTGCGGCGTTCCCTCAGGAACTCGACTAACTGCTTTCGGATGTCGTCTGGTAACCTCGACCCGATGAAAACTTTACGATCTGGTTGGTCTGGGTCGATAGATACCTCGTCGAGTTCCTCCATTTTCTGCTTGGTTGTAGTCGACTCAACCGTGGCTTCCTGTAATTGCTATAATTCCTGTTTCTTCTTTTTTAAAGCGTTTTGGTAGCACTCCCTTGCGGCTCGTTGCTCTCCTTTAATTTCTTTAACTCCCCACTTGGTTGGAAATTTGATCAGCTGATGATAGGTCGAGGGGATTGCTTTCAACTCGTGTATCCAGGGTCTGCCGAGTATGGCGTTATATGGGGATTGGCAGTCGAGCACTAGGAAGTTGATGTACAGGTTGACTCCTTCGGCGTAGACTGGTAGCACAATTTCGCCTAGAGTACTCTTTTGTTCTCCACTGAACTCGGTCAACATCGTCGTTCGACGACTGAGTTTCGATTCGTCGACCTGCATTTCTCTTAGAGCACTGTTAAACAAAATATTACATGAATTGCCGTTATCAATTAAGATGCGTTTAGTTAAACAATTGGCAATATGCAAAGAAATAACTAAGGCATCATGGTGGGGAGAGAATAAATCTGATTTATCGGTCGACCGAAAGGTAACGGTTTCGTCGACTTTGGATGGGTGTTCCCGGTTTGGTTGGATCTCTGCGTTCGACACTTGTCGAGTGTGCCTCTTAGCTGCTGAGTAACTCACGCCACTGACTTCAGATCCGCCAGAAATGCAGTTGATTACCCGATCTTGCCTAGGAGGTTCTGGAGGGCTGTCGACTGAACCGGTCTGTCTCTGGTCGTCGCGCCTTGCATATGTTTGCTTACCCTTATCTGTCAGGAACTCTCGTAGATGCCCCCGTTTCAGTAGTTCTGCTACTTCAAATTTTAGTGCGATGCAATCTTCCGTCCGATGGCCATGGTCGCCATGGAATTCGCATCGAATTTTTGAATCCCTATGTTCGGGAAGGGCGTTCATTTTCCGCGGCCATTTGACCGACTTGCCCATTTCTCTCATAACGGCAACAAGGTCGACTGGTTCGATGCTCAGAAGGTACTCTGGTGCTTCCACCTTGGGTCGACTCGACCTCGGAATACCTCGCCCATAGGAGTTTCTCTCACGAGAGTTTTCATGCCGCGACTGGGTGCCTCTCCTGTCGCTTGTCGGGTACGGTTCTGAACGTCTGACGTTAGACTTTCTGTCGACTCGCTCGTTTCGACGACTTCCATAGTAACTGCTATTAGCTTTTCCAACGAAATTCGCCTCATCCTCTTCCCACTTGATCTGAGCCCAAGCTTTGGCCAATACATCTTCCATTGTCCTGCAAGGGTATTTGGTAAGTTCCTTATACAAATCAGAATCAAACCTGAGACCTTTCCTGAAGGCGTAGATGGCAGTCGCCTGGTTGCAGTGAGGGATTTGCACTTTTTCTCTGTTAAAACGCCCGACGTAGGCTCGCCGGTTCTCTGCGTTATGGTATAGAGGTCGTCCGACAGCTTTTCCAACTTGCGGCTGCTTGCAAATTGCTCCACGAATGTGTCCGTCAGCTGTGCAAAAGAATTAATAGAGTTGTTAGGTAAATTTGTGTACCGCTGAAGGGCAGGACCACTAAGGCTGGATCCGAAGGCCTTGCACATGCAAGCTTCTCTAAGGTCGCGTGGGATTGCGGCCGTGAACATCCTTTGCTTGTATTGTGCTATGTGGTCGTCCGGATCGGTCGTCCCTTCGTATTGCTTCATATTTGGGAAGTTGAACTTCTTTGGCATTTCCATGAGAGCTATTGCATCGACGAAGGGCGAGTCAGCAAAGCTATTTGCGGTGCTTTTCTTGATAGGAGCTGGAACTCCTGGGATTCTTTGAATGAGAGCTTCCATTTCTGTAAACCTGCGAGAAAAGTCTAGATTAGCAGATAGATTTAAGTCTGGTCCCGGTTTTACCAACCCGGGTGTCGACTGAAGTGACACAACCGCCTTTGGGATATTGGCCGGTTGTTGATCTACTGGCAGTTGGTATTCGTTCGCGGCATCGTTTCTGGTCGGTAGGTCGTTGAGGTCGATTTCAACCCTCGCTGTCTGAAGTGTGTAGGGAAAAATACGGTCAACGCAGCGGAAGCGAGACTAAAATAGAGTTTAGTATAGTTTAAAATTTTTCCATAATTTGAACCTTAACCCTTTAATTAATTAACATATAATACTAAAGATGTCATACCTTTGTCGCGTGATCCGATTGACATTGCGTCGATGGTAATCCGCAAGATCTTCCAATCCAATCACGAACGTGAATCACCTAGGAGCGTGGTCTCCCTTCTCTTTGAATTGTGTACCTGAGGATGGATTAACAAAACTTTTTCTTTTTCGTTAGTCACAACAAATTCCAAGAGGCTACAAAGAATGTTCCGGTCACTTCTGAATTCACAATCGTTAGATCGAAACTCGCGTGAACCTTATTCGAAATTGTGCACAAAACCTTTTGATATAAAAATTACTAGTGCACTATCGAAATAAGAACAAACTTTTCTCTCTTTTCCTCTTGGCCGAATTCTCACACTAGTCTAAGAGTTGGATTCTATTTTTCTCAAGCAAAAGAAAAAAAACCTCTCAAGCCAAAGACCTAGGGTTCTTGAAAATATACAAAGAAAAATATATATATGTTTAGTGGCCGCTCAATATTCTATTGCTTGAAATAATATATGTATATTTTTTTATATGCAAATCCGAAATAATAATATATATATAGCTATTTATGAAACCGAAAACAACCTTTTAAACATGTATTCATAAAAACTGCACACCTATTAAAGTGCACTTGCAATGCACGCCTAAATACATATATATATATATATATATATATATATATATATATTAATTTAACTTGCCATATATAATATATATCTCTATCAATCTTTAGAATTCAACCCTAATCCAACTCTTTAGTGTATTTGTGACTATATAAAAGACTTCCTTATTTGACTAGATAAATAAATCCCTTATTTATCTACTTACCAAATAAAGTCTTTTATTTTATTTATACTACCACAATAGTATACTACTAAGAAATAGATTTCCTAGTCAGAAAAAGATTTTGATTTTTAATTAAATAATTAATTAATCAATTAATTAATTTCCATTTAATCAAATAATAAAAATAAAACAATATAATATCATATATATATATCTTGGCCATGTGCCATATATATTAATATATCTATATATTGTTTTTCTATTTTATTAAATCCATTAGACCTTAATAAAAAGCCCACATGTAAACCAGACCCATTCTTACTAAAAAAAAAAAGCCCACATGCCTTTCATTAATATATTAATATAATTGATCAGCCCATTAAATAAATAATGTGCAAATTATATTCTTAATATATTAAATACAATTCTAGATGGACCCATAAATTGGTCCGGTAGAATATATCAAGTGATCCATGCAAGTCCGTGTGGATTGGGGATCTTGGCGGGCCTATCTAAATTTAAGCTCCAATAGACATAACCCAATCACAATCAACAAATGATTCACTTAGGTTCAATCTATTAATTTTAGTTCATTCCACTAAAGAACTAAAATTGCACTCTTAAATAAAGATGGAATAAGTAAATGATTCTCATTCATACCCTAGACAATCTTATAGGAGATGGTGTATCCTCGTGAAGAATATCAGTAATCGCCAAGAGCTCATAGACCGCCTATAGCTCTTCAAGTTACCATATTTCCTCATATGACCACATTTTGAACTTGGATATTTTGACTTGTCCAGAAGCCATGTTTCAATAGACACTATTGAAAACTTAACGTTAAGATTTAATATCCAATACCTCAAAATATCCATATGATGATATTCTACTCTCATTTAATAAATGGAGCCACGATGTCCATATCTATAAATGAAGTCCTCTATCGATTAACAAATGAATACCATCAAACTATCGAGGATAGACTATGCTATATAATCGTACTCATTGATAACTCAAATGATAACACTTGCAACCATAAGTCCATCATTTATCTCAGGATTAAGATAGACTCTCTGATTGTCCTGATAATGAAAAGACTTTTATCTACTGACGGTTCTAGATAAAGTATTTCATTGTGATCCAGTTCAATGCACCTAGTGCACTAGATCTTTTACTCAAAGCCACTTTGATGATTTTAGACTCATCATAACACATTTGATCCCACTCAAATGCCAGTAAAAGAATCTACAACTTTAACAAGATAAAGATGCCCAACCTTTAACTTAAGTTGTGAACATTATTCAAGACTAACTAAAGAATTGTGTCTACCTCATACATATCCAGATGTACGAACAATTCTTCTTTTCTCATAGTCTTTTGACCTTATGATTATTTACTTTTGACAATTATAATAATTAAACTATAAATGCTATAAGATTTGTTAAACCAGAAATCACATTATTAATATGAATAGATTGTCAAAAACACTATTACACTCTTGCTATTGAGCATAATCCTAACAAAGTGTTGGTCGATTCTGATGGTCGACCGGATTCACTTCTGGTGCGTTGGGGTTGTCCGAAACTCTCGGAATGGGTCGGTCGACGCCATGTTCGTCGTTCGACGTCGGGATTGGATGCTCCGAAGTGGCTGAATCTGGTACTACTCCGTCGACCAGCGTTCTCAATTCTTCGTTTGCCGCCCGGATTGCCGCATTCTCTGCTTCAAGCGCTTGCAGCCTTTCAGCACTGGCTGCCATTTGGGCGTTCAACATAGCGATCTGTTCTTCGACAGTTGGAGCGGATCCACTTCCTGCCATGTTCGATTGCAGTTGGAATAGACTGGTTTGAATTTGAAGGAAGTTGCAATGGGCCCCACGGTGGGCGCCAAACTGTAGGGGGTCGACCTACGGTCGATGTGGATCGGGTCGGATGTATGCTAGGCCCAAGGCAACTTGGTTGAGCTTGTCGTATGAGGGGATGTCGTCTGCTCTTGGGATCCTGCAAGAAATGTTAGTCTGCCGAATGAACGGAGGTCGTCTCCTCAAGAACCTGCAAGAAAAGTTATATCATAAAATGAACACAGTTAAAACAAAGGTGGGGGGGTCTGGATCGTTTAGCCTTAGGTGTGCTTGGGCTGAGCAATCTATTGTGGATGTAGTAGTAGTCTGGTGACCGCCGGTGGTCGGAATCTTCTCAGGGACAGAGTTTCAGTACGCTGATTATAGGCTTTAGTTGAGAGAAAATCAGAGAGCTTTCAAATGAACGAGCCCTTCTTTTTATAGGAGGAGGTATAGCTCCAACGTCCACTTTCAGAGACTTGATTGTGGGCGAGATTTGTGGAGTAATATCCTCTCCATAAGTGGACTGTTATCTGCGGTTACAAGGCCATTCGTAACTGATGCTTTGAATAAGTCAGATGTTGCTGGCAGCTATGTTGGGTCGACCAAACACAATGGGCCTGGGATAGGCTAGTAAAGATTGGGCCTTGGCAGGTTGGGCCCATTGGACCATTTTTGGCTACTACATACCTTATCATTGTGTATAAATTTGGATAATTTAACATTACTCTCTTATAAAAATATATTGGATTAGAATCATGGATAAGTTGGATTAAAATTATGGAGGTGATATAAAATTGATAAAGGGTATGAAATTAATTAACTATTAAATTCATTTTTTATTTTATGTGAAAAATGAATTACATTAGAAACAGTTAGAATTAAACAATCTACACATAAATATTAGAGAACCTAAAAGACACAAAACTTGGAATGATATAAAGAGATTAGTCTGCAAAGCAATCAAGTTGGTGAAAGTCAACATCAAAATTGACCATCAATTAGTTTAATTCTTTGTTGCTTCACTTTCGTGTCCTTCATACTGCACCGATTAAAAATTGTTAACAACTTGTTAGATATGTTATTAGCCACTGTCAGTCTGCTACTGCTTTATACATATATATATATATATATATATATATATATATATTTTTATAAAATTATTGTAAGTACAAGTTTTTAAAATATCTTACTACAAAGTACAAAGAAATCAAAATCTGTACTTTGTATAATTTGACCATATGACTACTGTAAATCTTTGACTACAAAGTACAAAGAAATCAAAATCTGTTACTTTGTATAATTTGACCGTATGACTATCGTAAATCTTTGACTACAAAGTACAAAGAAATCAAAATCTGTAGGACAGTACTTGTGTACTGACCCCCCAATGAAGTGTTACCACATTGGGATACTTAACCCTCCAATGAGGTGTTGCCACGTCAACGTGGCAACATCCCATTGAGGGGGTCAATACCTTGGGTACTAACTGGTTGGTCAGTATCCAAATATTTTCCAAATTTGTAACTTTGTATAATTTGACCATATGACTATTGTAACTACAAGTCATACAAAACAAGATACAATTTATTTTGTGTTAAAATAACTTTTATATCATCTAATTATTTTATTGTTACTAATGGATAATTTCGTGCGTAGGATATGATATGATTATTTTTATAAAATTGGATTGGATTGGATTGGATTAGAAAAGATTGGACTAAATTTAGTGTATTTGGTGCTATATGAGATTTGAATAAAATGATATTATCTCTTATTTAGTGTGATATTATCTCTTATTTAGTGTGGTATGAGATTAGATAAATATATATATATATATATATATATATATATATCATATATTTAATACAGTGTGAAATTTATTAATATTAAATTAAATTAAATAATTTGTAGATAAATTAAGTATTTAATTTTTTAAAAATAAATAAAAGATTTAAAGTTAATATTATAGAAAATAATATTAACTTCATGCAATGTCGTATTAATAATTTAATATGATGACTCCATAGACCATTAGTTCCTGCACCATACACTTTACGCCACGTATTATTATTCTTCACCACTTCATTTTCTCCCTTTTTTTTTTTTTAATTAAAACCGTTGGATTTATTTTTAATATCACAAAAAAACATGCATATGATGAATTGTTAAAAACACTTGTGTTGAACTCAAAAAAAAAAAAAAAAAAAAGTTTATTATAAGGTATTAGAACAAAATAAATAGAAACAATTATTTTTAAGATTAAAAAAAAAATTCAAAATGATTTAAAAGAAAGCATAAATAAAAGAAGGGTAAAATAGTAATTACATCATAAGAGGAGTAGTCGGAGGGTGATTAGTTTCAAGGCTTGGATGATTCTGTGAATAATTGTGATAAGTATTGATACGCATGTGAGCTTGTCGATATCCAACGGTTTCAAAATGTGGCTTTGTTGATTAACTTTAAAATTCTAAATAAAATTGTATTCGATTTGAATATACTAAGAAAATAAAGAAGAACTTTTATTCAAATTGTATATGGGAAATTTCTTAACTTGTATCTCATATTCATTGAAATTGAAAACTTGATTATTTGTTTGATACTTTTGTTCACTAAAAAATATTGTGTTTTGTGGAAATTTACATTTACTTTGAAGATAAAGCCGCACAGATTCTCTCATGTTCTTAAAATCTTTGACTACAAAGTACAAAGATAACAAAATCTGTACCCTTGTATAATTTGACCATATGACTATTGTAAGTACAAGTTTTTAAAATCTTTGACTACAAAGTACAAAGAAATAGAAAATGCGTGCGTTTAATCAAAACCCTAATTTTGAGAACTCTATATATATATATATATATATATATATATATATTCATCTCTACAGCATTATGTGGCTATCAGAGGTCAGACAGGTTTGGTTAGAGTAGTTTTGGTGTTATTTATCTCAATTCTCAACCAAACAGCTCTGGAAAATTCTCTTGAACTCCTCCGGTGTTCAATTTCCTCCTCTCAAACTCCTCCGATCTTCAATCCCCTTCTCTCAATCCCATAAAGCTAGACCCTTTTATCAAAGAAAGTCTCGGAAACAGAATTTCAATGGGTTTCCTTCTATCAGAATCTCCTCCTGTATTCAATTTGCTTCTTACATATGTTCAAATTTATTTTCTTTACCAGAGTTGGTTTCTTTCTCTCAATCTTCTCCGATCTGTTCAATTTCCATCTTTCACTTCTAAGTTCAGACCTTACCATCCCATAAAGCTATATCCTTTTATCAAAGAAAGTATTGGAAACAGAATTTCAATGGGTTTCCTTCTCTCAAAATCCTCGGATCTTCTCTCAAACTCCTCCAATTTATTCACTTTACCTGATTTTCAGATCTTACCATCCCATAAAGCTAGTTTCTTTTATCAGAGAAACTCTCGGAAACAGAATTTCAAAGGGTTTCCTTCACTCAGTCTCTTTCGATCTTTGAGTGTTTTTCTTTTTTGCCTTTCTAGAGCTTACATGTGCGATCTGTGTAGATCTCTGGTAAACTAATGATTTACGTGATCTTGTCTGCTATATACATGCTTATAAAATGTCTGTAGTCTTGACTGTGCAATTAGGTATGCACCTTTGGTATCTTTTTTGTTATCAATTTCTTTTTAGATTTGGACCCCTTTTCATTTGGTGGTTACAAACGAGCTATGTGAAGCCGTTGCGACTCTTTGACAATGTTAAGAAGTCTGATCTCTGTTTATTTGGTGTCGATACTGCCACAATGTATATATTAGAATTGTGATTATTGAACTTCTGTACAAGAAGATCAAGTTCGGTAATCGCAGTTCCAGTATACGTTGTGCCAGTGTCTATACCCAGTAAGCGTAGACCAGCCTCTTTAACCTCGTTAAAGAATTGCCACTACTTCACATATCTCGTCAGTATCCATCAAAAGAAAAGGAGGGTGATAACAAAAAAGAGATCAGAGGATATCAGTTGTAGTCAGACTACGGATATTTTATAAAAGCATGTATATAACATAAAAGAATTAAGTAATAGATAAATCATTTCTCTTCTGCCTTTCTTTTTCTTATCTCACTATTTATATGCAACAATCCTGTTACATTTCTTATTATTTATAATGTTTCATTTGTAAAATTGCTAACTCTTATTTGTCTTGTATTAGTTATTCATTTGGTTGTTGCAGTGATATTCTTAAGACTCATCATAGCGGCAATACTTTTAATTTGGTGTTAAGGATTCGAAAATATATTTCAAACAGGAATGAAAATAGATTACGAACTGGAACTCTATGTTTTTTCACATTTCGGGAATACCCAGCCTTTCAATATATTACAATCAAACTGTTGTGTTTGTTTCTGTGTTACCATTTTGTGCTGTTCAGTCGTTTCTGTTTCATTATTTTGTGTTCAAATTTTGTTTTCTTTGCATGTTGGTGTGTTTTTTTTTTCTCTGTTTCATAATAGTTAGATTGATATATATATATATATATATATTTATTTATTTATTTATCTTTTATAAAGTTTTTACAAAAAGAAATGTTTCTGAAATTGTAAATCAGAATATGAAGTATAGCAGGTAATAGCCCTTCAAAATCAATATGTTTGGCAACTTTAAAATCAATTAATTAATAGATGTAATACCATAAATACTGAACTGACTACAAAGCAAACGGTCTCAAAAGCTTTATGGTTGATAATCGTATACACATTTCTTCTTCCACCCAGATGAACTTCATATAGAAATTTATATCGGAATCTGTAAATTTTACTTTGCGATCCTGGACTATTTTTTGACAGAAGATTGAGTAGTACTCCAACTGGTAAGATTTTTCAATGACAAAAGGTTTTTAATTTTTGTTGTATGGATATTCTTTTAGCTTGAAAATGTTTTATCTTCCATGTATAAACTGTAAATAAATTAAGTTAGTGACACGGTTAAAGTATTACCTTGTATCTTTTATGAAAATTGATGTCATTTCAGTTTTTCTGGGCGGTGATGGGTTTTAATTATTATTATTATTTTTTTTTTTTATTTTTTTTTTTTGAGAATGTGTGATGAATCTTTGGAAATAAAACCCAGATGATGGGGGATTCGATGAATATTGAAAAAAATATATATATTCGCAACCTATTTTTATTTAATTTAAAAATTTTATTAATGTTAACAGATCAGGGGTATTAAGGTACTTTTGATTATGTTTTAATAGATGCAAGGACATGGCAGTTTTTTATAAAATTTGAATATTTTAGTAAAAAAAATACACATATATATAATATATATGTATATTAGAAATTAATAATAACAATTAGACAGTAAAAATAAATAATAATAAAAAGTTAAATTGGGTAAATTTTATTGATTAGTTAAAAAACAAAATTGCTTTACCAGCGTTGTATGATCCTGGGTGTTTTTTTTTTTTTTTTTTTTTTTTTTTTTTTTTTTTTTTTTTTTTTTTTTGAAGCTGTACGGTCCTGGGTGTTGAACCCATTAAATTCAGTAAAGTTTGTGACTTTTTCACAATTCTTTTTCTTTCGATTTCATTTTTCGCCCATCAATTTCGTTTTATTTTGCTTGCATTTTATGTGAATTTAAATTAGTGGTGTAGCGAAAACATTAATAACTATACAAAAAAAAGAAGATTCAATACTCGGTTCTCATCCGGTTTTCCATGGCAAGACATTCAAAAGTTAGATTTGGCCTTTGGGTTGAAAGTATTGTTTGGTGAAAAAAACTAAATTTTCAGATGTCTATTTACCAGATGTGTGAAAATATTATTTTTCCAGAAAAGTGAAATTGTAGGGAGGATCTTTCAGATCCATTTTTGTTTTTTGTTTTTTGTTTTTTTTTTAATAAAAAATTATTTGTATATAATTATTTGTTTTAATTTATAAGTAATTAGTTACAAATTTTTTTTATAAGTTGAATATGATTCAATATATATATATATACAATACTTCTCTAATCATGACCGTCCTGACTTTATGATTTTCGTACATTCAACCACAGCCACACATTTATAATGGGCCCACAACCCCACATTAACAAATACTCACACCCAATATGAATGTGTGGTTGTGGTTAGACGTCTTGAACTTATAATTTCATGACGTCCTGAACTTATAATTTCACGACGTCCTTACTAGAGAACCACCATATATATATAATACTTCTCTAATCAGGACCGTCTTGACTTTATAATTTCAGAACGTCCAACCACAACCACACCTTCATAGACATTAACAAATACTCACACATAATATGAATGTGTGGTTGTGGTTGGACGTCCTTAACTTATAATTTCAAGGTGTCTTTACTAGAGAACCATCATATATATATATATATATATATATATATATATATATATGAATAAAATAACATTGTAATAAAAAAAATTAAAAAAAAAAAATTCAAACAATTATATATATATATATATATATACATGTCTGTGCATTTTAAGGGTTTTTAAAAATATTTTCTAATTTATTATTGTCTAACTTAATTTTATAATGACTCTTCAACAATATTCAATGGTAAAATTGGAATACTAAAAGTATTAAATGGGTTTAAGAGTAATTGTTATAGGGGTATTTTAGTCTTTTTCGCATCGCTTAGGTGTAAAATCGTCTTTTTGACACTTCTATTAACGTTAATTGTCAATTTTTTGGTCGGGGGGACTTTTTTGATGCATTTCCAAATAGATGAGGACCAAAGACCCTAATACACATAGGCGGATTTTCTATTATCAGTTCGAACTGACAATAAATATATCAGGACGAAGAATATGGACCACTAGATTTACATACTTTGATTTAAAGTGTATGCACTTGTCAAAACTTCTCCATAATCTGTGGTCCACATTCTTCGTCCTGATATATTTATTGTCAGTTCGAACTGATAATAGAAAGACTGTACACATAGGTGGGGTAAAAAAACAATGTTTCCTTAAAACTTAAGGAACAAACTTAAGTTTAACGTT
Source organism: Acer saccharum (assembly GCA_030490815.1). NCBI lineage: Eukaryota > Viridiplantae > Streptophyta > Magnoliopsida > Sapindales > Sapindaceae > Acer > Acer saccharum. The sequence continues at coordinate 42,857,277 of CM059871.1, forward strand.
AGTCAACTAACATGAGTGGATGTTTGTGAAATTTTAAGCAAAAAGTCCATTTATCTTCAGTTGAACCCAAATTCGGTGGAGCTTTGTGCAGTTTCCCTAAAATAGAAAAATCTGTGTTTATTATAAGGTATTAGAACAAAAATGAATAAAAACAATTATTTTTAAGAATAAAGAAAAATATTCAAAATGATTTAAAGAAGGGCCAAAGTAAAAATAAGCCTTAAATTGCTAACTAGGGAGGATTTAGAGCCCAAAAGAATTTTAATCTAAAAACAAGGGTCAAAATAGTAATTTAATTAGAAAAGGAAGGATAAAAAGACCTGTATAACCTTTCTACATAAATTAATGCCGGTGGATTTTGCTGAGGACCCGAAGGCTTCCAAATGAATGATGGTGGATTTTGTTCATTTGCATCTTCATCCATGCATGTAGGTTTATAAAGAGAACTGATGAGATAAATGGTAATTTAAATCATGTATTGCCATATAAATTAGTATTATCATAATGAGGGTTGATAATAAATTAGCCATTTGTCTTCTTATACTTTATTAGTGTTATTTCACGATATTTGAACAAAAATAAGCCATTTTTGCCTTCTCGTACTTGATTAGAATTATTTCATGATATCACGGAATACCACATTGTTTGTTCATTTGATAAAAAATTCAAAGTTAATAAATGAAAAGCTTATAATTATTTGATAAATTTACTTTCGAAAAAACTAACTTAATAACAAAGGAGTAATGTTATTTGCAATCTGTCAAATATCTTTCTACATGTCATTTTTTTTAAAGACAATTTTAATCTCAATTAAAATTACTGACAAAAGTTACCTAGGGCACTACAACCATATATATATATATATATATATATATATATAATATAACATCATTTTTCTTCCTCTTGGTTTACAAACCCTAATTTTTTCTCCCAAAATTTTAAAGTTTTGTTTGGTTCTAATATGATAGCAAATAATATTTGATCAAAAGAAATTTTTGCAGTGGAGGGTACTGATTTGCAACAAGAAACAATAATAATGAATTTATTTATTTATTTATTTTTAGTGTGTTGAATCTCAAGAATTTTATAATATGTTTCCCAAGATATGGTTTAGTATATTTCCGAAAGATTATTTAGTAAGCTTAAACTATATTTTTTTTAACATGAGTTAGGATATAGGTATCTTTAATTAAATTAATTTTTTTTTTTAAATAAAGTATCTTTAGAATAGAAATGTTAAAAGATAAAAAAAGATTACTTTAGAATAAAATGAAGTGTCTTAACATTTTTTTTTTTTTAGAAACCTTCTTCGCCAATGAGAAAAAAACAATCCTAGTATTGTATTTATGCCAAACATTACTGAATTTTTATGAAATTCATCCATTTCCCAAGCAACAATGGTTAGTGGGGAAAACATAGGGGCTTAGCCATGACTTTATTTATTTATTTATTTTAACTATTACAATATTTCGGCATTAAGGGAGTCATTATTCGAACTTATAAGGTGTAATGTGATTAGTTAACTACCGAAACAACCTCATTATATCTGATCATGACCATTCTCAAAATTCTGTATTTATCCTTAAATTCTTATTTTATTTCCTTTCGAACCCACTCAAAATATTTCATTTTGGAGTTGCAGCCCCTTCAAATAAAAAATCCTGGTTCCGTGCTGGACTCTTGGCACAATGGTTACATTTTTCAGGGTAGCAAGGCAACATAAGCCAATGTATATATGGTTGGCTGTCCTTGTCTACAAGGCCTGCTAGGTATGGCTTTAAATTTTTCTCATTTTCTCATGGAAATTTTTGTATTAGATCACCTATCATCTGTACATAAAACAGAAGTGTATGAGACTGTGAGTCCAACCTAAAAAGGTTATTCAAAGATGTTATCTAACCGATGGATGAGCTTGGGGCTTGGACAAATGACTCCTAGGTCAACAGCTCGAATCCTAAGCTTTAAAAAAAAAAATACCTGATCCTGAATTAATATAGATATTGTACTAAGATTTTTTACCAATAACTAGTTGTAAAGTTTCATTTTGGGTGTTTACTGTTTACTTTTAAAGCTCCTCTTTTCATCTTCCCTGTCTAGTTGTTTTCTTATGTATAAGCATAATGATGCTTCTCAAGATTTTCTCTCTGCTTCTTTTTACATCAGGTTGGTTTGATTTTTTTAATTTTTTTGATGGGTTTGTAAAGACCAGTTTTTTTTTTTTTTTTTTTTTTTTTTTTTTTCCTTTCTGAAAATGGACCTATTTGGGAAATACTGTCCAACCCGGATCAAGCACAAATGAAACAAATGGATCAATAGAAATTGAAGTCAAAACAATTTAAATCAAACTTCTAAGTTGATTACGCATTCATTCTATAGCTTCATAATTACATTGAAACTTCTAATTAATACATCACGACCATGAATCATTTTTTTTTTTAATTATAAGAAATACTTGATCCAGAAGATCTACATGTAAGCAATTCACATGGTTTAGTGTTGGTCCAATTAACAAAGAAGTCAACTGAGAGTATGGAAGAAAAAAAAAGAGCTTCAATGAGGTAGAGGCAATGTCAAGTACAATGCCATTACTTGTAGATGCACTCTTCCTTTTCCCATTCCTTGGAGCTGATCAATATGAGTGAAAGACGGATCGCAACATTTGACATGTTTGGACGTCGTCTCCAATTATCGTCCACACAATCCTTCGCCAAAAGTCCCATCTTTAACGAAAATTTCAATGAAAAACAGAGTCAACGCCCGATTTGAGATCAAATTATTCTGTGTTCTCATGAATAACCAAACTTACATACCTGGAGAATTGAATCTTTGTGGTAATAGGTGAGGTTCGGATCTAAAAAATTTGTCAGCCCTGTCATGATATTCTCGATTGCGTTTAATGTTGATAACACCTGCAACATCATAGAATTTGTGTAATTTGGTGTAACTATATATAGTACAACATTTATCCAATATCCATTATCTCTAATGATAATAGATTGACACTCACACGATCCACCAAAGAGCGATGTTCACCGGAGTGATGATCATTTCCAGGATTTACATCTCTATTAAGTAGTGCTGGTTGGCCAGTTATAAGTTCCATGAGAACAACTCCGAAGGAATAGACGTCACTCTTTGTGGTCACACACCCATCTCGTATGTACCTATTTGTTACAAAAAAAATCTTTATTTTAGAGAAATTTTATAAAGAGACCCTTCGCGTTCAAAATGAAGAAGCAACCAAGGCACTCACTCAGGAGCAAGGTAACCAAATGTGCCGACAATTCTAGATGCCGTAGCTGCAACTTCAGGAGAATGCTCTAATAACTTCACCAGTCCGAAATCTGCAATCTGCCGGAATGAGAAATTTAAGCATTACAAACATGATAAGTAGAAGTCTCACTGATGGAAACTGAATCATCACATGGACATGAGGGACTCACTTTGGCTCGGAAATTCGAATCTAAAAGAATATTGCTCGTCTTCACATATCGATGGACATAATAAGGTTTTGTACACTCATGTATATGCTCAAGACCTTTAGCTACATCAAGAGCAATCTGTACACGTGCAGTCCAAGGAAGAGGCTTATAATCTGCAGATGATCATCATCAAAGTCCAGCAAAAATGATCAAATGAAAAAAAATGTATACAAAACTTGCATATAATATAAGAACTCATTTTTGAGGTTTCGACGGATTCGATTTCGAACCGAATCCATTGAAACTCGGGTTTAAGGAGTATAAATCGGACTAAGAACACGAATTTAATGTAATAAAGGAAAATAAAAACGATAAATGTAAAAAATGGTTAAAATTCTTTCATAAAAGAATTTTTCCATTTTTGTTTCGACAAATTCGGTTTTAAATCAAAATCGCTGAAACTAGTGTTTAATGAGTATTATAAATTGGACCAAGAACACAAGTTTAATCTAAATATAAACAATGAAAAACATCAAATGAAAATATATGATGTTTCAAACAAAGTTATTCAGGATTCAAACCTCTGTTTTCAGGCTTGTGCAGATGATCACTCAATGCACCATTTTGGGCATATTCATATACAAGAAATAGAGAGTCTCCACCAGCTGCATACCCGATAAGCTCAATCTGATTTAATTTCAAGAGAAAGGGGAAAGAATGCAAAAGAAAAAAGATTGTTAACTAACACCGTCAATTGAAATAAGAAAATCTGCTAAATAGAAAACGGCCCAACAATAATATTTAAGCAGTCTAACAAATCCTACCAAGTTTGAATGACGAACTTTGCAAAGGACATTCAGCTCTGACAAGAACTCTTTAGACATTGTGTTTTTCATCTGCTTGATGGCCACATTCTACATGCTTGTAGGAAGATTCCATCAGTAGTGAATACATTTTTTCGAAAATGTCAGCAAAAATTTGAATGATGAGTTGCACTAAATGAGAAAACTTACGGTTCCTTTTAATTTTCCGCGGTAAACAGATCCATAAGATCCTTGGCCAATCTTTAAAGACATACTGAAGTTGGAAGTTGCATCACAGACTTCACGGTAAGGAAAAACGGTAGCTTTTTCTGAACTACACGATGAAATCACGCTTTCCTCGGATTCTACAAAGAAACCTCTCATGAATCAACTCAATAGTGATATATGTAAGTACATGATAGCTACAACAACAATTTGTAATTTAAAAATTCTTCTTACTTTTGTGGAAAGGGCATGAATCCAGATAACAATGCACGAAATCCGCTCTCCTTCGACAAACTATTGATTGCTGATTTCCATTCCTTTTATAATGTTTCCATAAAACAAGTGCAACTGCTACTAGTATGATGATGGTGAAAGCAGCTAAGGTGCTTCCAACCACAACAACACTGGTTTGAAATTTTGATCCTTTTCGGACAATGGGGTCTGCAATGAAGGAGATAAGATTAAAAAAGATACCCCGAAGAAATCGAAGATGTTGAACTAGAGGATCAATGGATCAATTGAAGGAGAAGTTTTTGTACAACTGACCTTTATCTTCAGGCAAGGTAAGCTTTTGAAGGCCTGCAGCTGTCCAGAAAATGTCATAAGCGAAAAACGAAAAAAGGGAGAATTAATTAGGATTAGTACCCGAACTAGAAACAATTATGTACAGCACAAACCGAAAAGCAAATTAAGTTATGTCTCTCTTGCCTGGTCCGGGAATAAACATGACATCTCCGGCAAGGATAAGATTCGGATTGGTTAAGCCATTCAGCTTGGCAGTCTCGTTCACATCAGCCATGAACCGTGAACAAATTGTAAATAGAGTATCTCTGGATTCAATCCTATACGTCACAACATCGACATCACGAGTACTCTGATCAGAACAACCACATAGGAGGTCCAATGTCACAATTTGTGATGGAATCAATGTCTTTGCTGGTTTTTCCACCACAAATGAACCAAATTTCGATGAGACGTCCTTCCATGTGTCCCCGTGTTGGACAGTGTAGTCCATATGCCATGTGTACTCATCGTGGCCAGGCAGCAAGCAGCTGCAATTTATCCCAATCAAGAAACCATCAACGGTTCTATTGACTACATTAGAATTCACATTGAACAAAGCGGCTGTTTCTTTGAGGGTTTTTGCGGTTTTCGGGACATAATATAGTGAAGCAGGACATGATTGGATTGAAGATACATTACATTGAATCGAAGTTGAATGAAAACTGTGACATGTACACAAAATAGATATTGATATAACAAAATCCACCAAAAGCATTTTGTTTCCATTGTCTATAGAACACATTTTTGCCAATTCAAGTCAAAATCTAACTACATTTTCCTAGTAACCAAACAGAGCTGGATAAAATTAGAATCAATCACATACTTCGTTGACATTTCAAGACCGTAAATTATCACAAACCCAACAAAGAAATAGTCACTTTTCGATCGAATTTCCAACTAATATGACAAAATTGTTTTCAATTCAAAAGAAAAAGCAAAATTTCATAACTTGTAGAAAAAAAAACCGAGGAGATAACAAAATAAATAAATATATATATATATATATATAACAATGGGTTCAAAAGCAGAGGAAGAACTGATGAGGGTGTCACCTGGCAGATAATTGAAGGTTGAAATTTCAGAAGAAGACATGAAAGTAAGTCCAAGAAACTGAGTGTTCCCGGGATTCTGTTGTTAGTTCTTGAAACTAAGCGGTGTTGGTCTTGGGTTGATTCGGCTATTTGGAGTTGACTGGCATCATCTGATTTCATTTTCATGCACACACACATGACACGACACTACTGTGTTTGTTTGTTTGTCGCTGTCTCTTTGTTGCTTCTGTGTTTTACACTTCTACTTGCCACCATTTAAGACCATATAGCCGGCCTTTTTTGTATGGTTTTGTATATAGTCAAATTATATTGCGTCAACACCCAACATCACCAAGCGTCTGTAGTCCAACGGTTAGGATAATCGCCTTCCAAGCAATAGACCCGGGTTCGACTCCCGGCAGACGCATCTCTTTTTATTTGACTATAGAAACCTAAAATGCTTCTCTCTGTTTTTGTTATTCACAATGAATACAAATACATTTCTATAGATTTTTGTTTTTGCCCTCTATGTACAGTAACAAGTCACGTACGTATTAATTTCACCCACAAAAAAAAAACAAAATTTAAAATTTTTTGAGAAAATACGCCTTTTAAACCAAAAATTAAGGGTCTTTATTGTTTTTAGCCGGAATTAGTAAACTGTTTGTTTTTGTCAAATAATCCATTGAAGAGACATAATTGCCCCTCAATTTTTTTTTTTTAAAATACCTCTTCTCTCTCATTTCTACAGAATCTTTTTATTTTATTTCTTTCTCTCTCTCCTTTCTCTCTCACGTTACATTCTTCTTCTTTCTTTCCTCTCTTCTCTTTCTCTCTCACTACCTCACGCCATCTCTCCTCCTCTCTCCTCCATCTTCTTCTTCTCTCCTTCTTCTTCTTCTCTTTCTCTCCTCTCTTCTCATTCTCTTTCACATTTTTTTCCAGGTTTTTAAAAAAATTCAGAATTTTTTTTAAACCGAAAATTTCAGATTTGGTGGTTGTGTTTAAGTTTGGGTTTTTCAATGGGTTTTCCGATCGTCGGTCATCCAATTTGGGTTTAAGGGTGGTTCGGTTTCCAGATTTATTTTTTAAAATTTTCAGTTTTTTTTTTAATTTTTTTATTTTGAAAAAAATTGCAGATTTTGTTTTTGTTTAAAATTATTTCAATTTTTTTTTAAAAAAAAAAATCAGGTTTTTGAGTGTTAGTTGTTGATTTTAAGGGTGGTTGTGGTTGTGAATGTTTAGATTTGAGTGTTAGTTGGATTTGAATGTTTAAAAAAAAAATTCAGATTTAAAAAAAAAAAAAAAAATTCCAGATCTTGTTTTGTTTTTTCCAGATTAAACACACTAGTTATAATCAATTAAACACACCAGTTGTAATCAATTAAACACACCTGACCAATTAAACACATCAGATCACCAATTAAACACACCAAGGCAACTCCATTAAACACACCAAGTATAAATCAATTAAACACATCATGACACACCGATTAAACACACCAGGTGTAAACCAATTAAACACACCAGACTAATTAAACACACCACAACAACCCAATTAAACACACTAGGCCAACCCATTTAAACACAATTAAACACATCTGGGAAGAAGAAGAAGAAGAGGATGGAGGTCTGGGAAGAAGAAGAAGAAAAAGAAAAAAAAAATAGAGAAAAAAAGTTGTTTTTTTTTTTTCGGGCAAAACGAATTAAACAGACCAGGCAAAAACGAATTAAACACACCAGGGAAAAACGACTAAACACACAAGGCCAAAAGGACTAAACACACTAGGCAAAAATGACTAAACACACAGGCCAAAATGACTAAACACACTAGGCAAAAATGACTAAACACACCAGGCCAAAACATCAAGCAAAAACGACTAAACACACTAGCCAAAATGACTAAACACACCAGGCAAAAATAACTAAACACATAGGCCAAAACGACTAAACACACCAGACAAAAATGACTAAACACACCACGCTAAAACAACTAAACACACCAGGAAAAAAATGACTAAACACACCAGGCAAAATTTCTGAATGAAGGGCATTTTTGTCCGAAAAGTGGATTTTTTGACAAAAACAATCAAAATACTAATTCCGGCTAAAAACAATAAACCTCCTTAATTTTTGGTTAGTTTCCATTTTCACCCAAATTTTTTAGTTACATCAATCGATTTTCATCTTGCAACAACATATCAATGTGTTTTTATATTTATGTATAGAAATTATCCGATCAGGACGGTATATATCAAGCCGGTATCTCATCGATGATCGTGTTGTATATCGTACTATAGTGACACAGGCAGTGGCTGCAGAGAGCTATTAGTGGTAGTGGTGATTGAACCAGACGAAGAAGACACCAATACATAAACAGCACTAGGCCTGGATTCAGGCAAGTCCATAAGAGGCTCATTGGGGTTCAAGAACACTTGTACAGCTTTTCGTATTTTTGGACGAAATGTACAATCTGGATGCAAACAAGCCAAACCAACAATCAATGTCCTCTTCACTTGTTCTTGATCTTCATCATCAAAGCTGATTCCTCTGTCTCCTTCTAGTACTCCTAGCTGTTTGTCAACACATTCAAGCAACGCATTTCTTGCATATAAATTCCACACGTGATCCACCAAACTGTTCTCTTCCAAGACCCCTCTCGATCTCCTCCCGCAAACCACTTCAAGTACCACCATGCCGAAACTATAGACATCTGACTCTGGGGTTGCTTTTCCTGAGAATCCCACCTCAGGTGCTAAGTATCCTGGCGTTCCGGCTAGCATGGTGGTGGCACAGGAATCGTTCTGGATTAATCTGGCTAGACCGAAATCGCCTAGATGAGCGTTGTGTTCGGAGTCTAGCATGACATTGTTTGGTTTGACGTCCCGATGAACCACAGGGTTGTCACATTCTTCATGGAGATAGAGCAAAGCTGAGGCCAACCCTGATAGGATTTTGTACCTGGTTTTCCAGTCAAGAAAGCTCTTGCCGATGAACCGATCGAGGCTGCCATTGGACATGTATTCGTAGACTAACAGGAGATGATCACCCTCATGGCACCAACCTAAAAGTTGCACAATGTTCTTGTGCCTTAGACGGCCTATTGTGCAGATTTCTGCAAAGTACTCCCTTTCACCTATTTAAAATTGAAGAGGAAAATATGTTTGTGAGTACTTAAAGATTATAATAATGAAAAATTGTAGAAACAATTAATGATCTAATGGCACGATTACTAATTAGAAATCTCAAAGAAGGAACGGAATTTAATTCCCAATTTGTGATTACATGCATGAACCCCACGCATAAATTAGGAATTAAGTTTCTCGCATTTCTGATTCCTTTAATTTTCATTTTTGATAAGTAAACGTGTCATAAGTCTTACAATCATCAGCTTTGATATCCGGACAGGAAAAACATTTTAACATCCGCACTAGAGAACAACAGGAATATGAGGTTGATTGGGTGGGACGACTGACATACCTTGATGTGAGGTTGCTGAAATCTTTTTGACAGCTACAATTTCAGGAGGATTCGACAAGGTACCCTTGTAAACACTTCCAAATCCACCCCTTCCCAACAAGTTTTCTTTGCTGAAGTTGTGAGTGGCCTTCTGCAACTGCTTGTAAGAGTACATTTTGGGCACATTAGCAGCAGTCCTCGCTCGGCTCTCTATGTCCACTTTCTTCTTCATCTTCTCTTTTTTCATCTTCAGTTTCCTCCGGACAAATGGAAAAAAGCAGCACGCCGTAATCAACAGTACCATCAGAACAGGAAAAACAATGGCCAGAATGGTTCTTATCTTGTCCTTTTTAGACTGTCCATGTTTGAGAGACTCCTCTGGCAATGGTATTGACGTGAAAACCCAGTTGAGGACTTGGTGGCTCTCCGGTACAGACCCTGTGGAGCCCGTAAAGCCTACGTAAACGGAGCTTGGAACAGTCTCAGACATGAGGATGGATTGATTGAGAATGCTGATCATCAGTGGAGTACTACTCCCTGCGTATGCTACGGAGACTTGGAGGATCTTGGCCCATCCGTTGTATTCGATTTTGACGTTGATGTCTTTTCCACTCTTGAGATCGATTCCGGTGCTGTTTAGACTCACGTCTGCAACCGGGTTAGTCAGGCTTGTCGTGTCGATACCGATGTGGTTATCATCTGGGTCGAACTCGTTCATGTAAGTGTCTAGCTCAACTGCTAGTTGACGCACCACCCCATCTGCACTTTGTTACACAAGTGAATAGAATTCTTGATTAGGATCGAAACCAATTATAAAAAAAAATAAAATACGAAAAAGTAAATAGAAACGATTAATTTAGATCTTTTCTGACAATTAGGGTTTTTAAAAATACTGGCGTATCATAAGATCTTTGAAAACTCAATAGTTCAGAGTACTTCGTCAGAAACTTTGAAGATATTCACCTTTAGTGCTTGCATCCATGATTCCAAGATACGATCCGAAGCTTTGTGGCGGTGAGGGACGATTATCCTGAGCCATGATAAACGCCATTCCATCTCCAGAGTTGGTTGAGTTTGGGAACTTTGAAATCCTGACAGTGAAGGTGGTGGTGAACGTGGCAGGCCAGGCCGCCACAGTTTGGTTGAACAGAACCCGACCGAACATGTTAAGTGGCAACGTGGAATTCCCATTTTCAGGCTCCGGGGTCAGGTTCAAGTACCCGTTTTCCGCGGTCACTGAACCCATGCAAATCAGGGTTCCATCGGTACAACTATCGGGGCCGAAAGAGTTGATGGATATGGTGTAAGGATTCGAGAGAGATGTCAATGAAACTTGAGATAGGAGGGTGGAGAGGAGAAAAAGATAGAACATGGTTGCATAGAAGCCACCACATAATAATAAGAAGGCCATATTCAATTAAACATATATGAGATTATATATAAAGTCTTATTATTATTAATTATCAAATGGAATTTTATTTTGTTGCTAGTGTTTGTATACATTGTTTCCAGTTTTGGACAATTGGGCAATCTAGATTCCGGTTCTTGTATGCATATAGAAGCTGATCTATATATCCAGGAAAAACAGAGTTGAGTTGCAACTCAAGAAATATATGCAAGTTCTTGTCTTAATTAGCTTGGCATTAATTGTGATATATCAAGACAAAATTAAGCCCTTTCAACAGGAACCAAAGCCTAACTTTTTTTTTTTTAATTTTTATTTTTTAAAGAGGAGAATTGAAGGTACAAGAAAACATTTTTGTTTTTAAGAAAATAAAGAAGTTCTAGTGTACATTTGATTTGACCTTATTTTGCATTAATTTTGTATGCTTTAAATAGTCTACCAGTAAATTCATACCTGAATTGAACCAAGGAATGTCATATAGTTTATATTTTAGAATTTCTAATTAACATCATAATCTAGACTATACATGAGTTTAATTTATGGGAAATTTGTCATAACATATAGTTATAACCGGTGTTCGAAAAAACGCGATTAGGCGCTAGGCGGCCTCCGGCCATTCCAATTAGGACAAAATCGGTCGTATTAGGTGGTGGGTAAAAAAACGGGTGATTTGGCCAATTTATCGGCCGATATTGCCAATAAATCGGTCTACATGGAATCAAAATTGTTTTCATATCCTAGTTACACTTTTTAAAATTTGAATATTGAATTTTTTTGAAGACATTAAATATTGGTTTTCTATGTAGGAAAAATAATTAAAATAAATAAATAAATTCTCGACCATCTAGGCGCCGGTCTGGCACCTAGCATTTATTAAAACACTGGTTATAACTATTGATAATTAATATTGATAATGTTATTTGGAGTGTATATATAGATTTTTCTAAAATTGGACTAACCTAAAGGGAAAAAGTATCACAAAAGATCATATGTTGAAAGATCATATATATATATATATATATATAATCCTGACTTTATAATTTCAGGACATCCAACCACAACCACATATTAACAAATGCCCACACCCAATATGAATGTGTGGCTGTGGGTGATTGTTTTTACTTTATAATTTTAGGACGTCCTTACTAGAGAACCACCATATATATATATATATATATATATATATACGGATTTTCTATTATCAGTTCGAACTGACAATAAATATATCAGGACGAAGAATGTGGACCACTAGATTTACATACTTTGACTCAAAGTGTATGCACTTGTCAAAACTTCTCCATAATCCGTGGTCCACATTCTTCGTCCTGATATATTTATTGTCAGTTCGAACTGATAATAGAAAGACCGTATATATATATATGTGTGTGTGTGTGAAACTATGAAAGCAAAGGAAATAACACAAGAAAAAACAAAAGTCAAAGAAAATAACAAATGAAAAAACAAAAGTCATAAAAAAAACGTCAAGGGTATGCATACCCAACAACAAAAGAGAGAGGCACACAAGCCTTAACAAAAAAATAAAAAGAATTATTTAACAAAAACGAAAAGACTCTCGATCCATACAATCATTGTCAACCAAAATAGAGCAAAAAGTTGGAGTAATAGACCACCGCAAAGCAATATCCAATTTCAAAGCATGCTTAGAAAGATTAGTGTGTGTCTATATAGTTATATACAATAATTTTAAACATCATAATTTAAATTTCAAATTTTAATTTTAATTTAATGATATATATTCCGACAAAAGACATTTTGTCACATGTCATTTGAATTAAATTGTCACATAATAAGTTGATATACAAGTTTAGAATATAAGTTTGTGTGTGTGTGAGACGGGTGAAACCAAAAATATTAGATTGGGGACCGGTATAATAAACAAAAACAAAATTAGGAGAATCCAAGTGAATTTTTTTAAATCTTAATGATAATTTTATAATTTTTAAAAGAACTTTCAAACAATGTTCGTAGGGAACGAGGTCAGGACCTGTAGATCCCCCTCTCTCCGCTGAATTGAGACTTGTCAATAAATTATGTCATTATTAACCCAATTTATGGATTCAATATAGAAATCTATTTTTGGTAGAAACATGGCCAGTCTTCAAAAAAATAGATATATATATATAAATCTTTGGTCAATCCTTGATTAAATTTTTGTAACTAAACATTAATTACGTAATCTTAAACTTAGGAGTACATTCGATTTAGATTTTTTTGAATTTATAGGATTTTAAAAGTCTCGGTAAATTCAATTCATATTTTAAAGGATTCTAATAAAATCCAGTAGGGGTGTGCATGATCCATTGGATTTGATTGGATTCAGAGAGGTAATTGGATCAGATTAGATCCTAAATTCTAAAATTCATTGGATTGGATTTGATCTTGGATTTCTGTTTGGAAATTTATCAAATCCGTCAATCTGCCAAAAATATTAGGCCTTATTTTTATATTGAACAATTTATTTTATCCACTACTTTCTAATGGAAGGGCCTAACCCAATTACAATTTGATTATTTGAATATTTGTAAAGACCCAACCCAAATACATGTTACTATTTTGGGTTTTCTTTCTCAATTTATCTATAGCCAACAATCCATCTTCTTTTCTTCTATATTCTTTTTCATCAACATCACGGTTTATTAAGTTTACATTTGAAGCTGATGTTTAATACGTATAAACATTTTAAATTATATAAACTTTACAAGTTATGTTATATATATTTTTAATGTTAATTTTATTTGAATTAATTAGTAATGTCTGAATAATTTATTTGATTTTATTTATTTCAGATTATAACTTTTATAAATTAAGAACGATTTTATATTAATTCGATCCATCGACTCATATCAGATTGGATCGGATCAGATTGAAGTTTAGTAACTGGGTCGGATCGGATCCCGTTGTAAAATTGGATCGGATTGGATTGTAATTTCTTCAATCCAATCCGATTGACTTGATAGAAAGGGGAGTTTGTGTTAATATTAGGTATCTTTTAAAAATCTTACTATATTTACTAAACTAAGGGTAAGTTAGTGCAATTAACCTATATATATTGAATATGTCATAAACTATTATATGATGAATAATCAAATATCTTTTTTTTTTCAAGAGAAAAGTCCAACAAACTTTGTACTGAATTTTGACAAAATCGATATGGAGTATATATGTGGAATTTGTGAATTCCATCAAAATTCATCATTTCAAATAAATCCATCAAACTCCAACAAATTTTACATCAATATGTTAAATACAATTTTGGACTCTCATTTAATTATTTATTTATCACTAAGGGAATGATACAAGTGTGGAGAGATCATGATTTGAGAAATACCCGAACAAGAATTCTCGATTCTCAAAATTTCTGCATTTCTTCTCTCTCTCTCTCTTTTAATCATTCAAAAATATATATATATGAGATATAGAAAACTAAAAAAAAAAAAAAAAAAAAAAAGAGAAAACACAAGAATTGCAGAAAATTTGAGTATACATGTCACAATCAAGTCAGTTGAAAATTACATATAGAGTGATTAACACGACGACAAACAAGATTGAAGAACACAAGAGAAGCGGAAATTTGGATCTAAATTCATTCTGTACTTATAAACGAAATTTTTAGCTGGTCCAAATTTATAAATGCCCCCGAATCTGATCAATTTAACGGTTTGCTATATGTTAAAAATAACGGTTTACCATTAATTTCGATCATTAGTAACGAACAAATATACTTTTAAAATAGTTGACGATACGGTGGTAAACCCCTCACACCTACACTATGAGATTGTAGATTCGAGTCCTTTCTCTCCAGAAAAACCCCAAATTAATGTAATACTTATAAATAAATAAAAATTAAAAAAAAAAATCTTTAAAATGGCTCTAGATTTTACCGTTTTATATACAATGACCGCCAAAAGTTAAAAATACTTTGTTGATTAGCATCATGAACAAAGTAGGTTTAGGAATGGGTAATTAAAGATGGCCATTAGAGACTGAAATTGAGCTTAATTATTAGCATACATATATTGCAAGCTTTAATTCACCAAGAAACTCAAAATATTCTCATAAACACAAGGTAGTTTTATTATTGGTGCTAAAGTTATAAAACCTCCATTAACAGGTATGCAGATGTTAGAGGAAGAAAACCATGATTTCTCAGTCACTGATGTGCTTGTACTTGCGACCCCAGAAGTACCTGCCTCTGAAGTGAAACCTGGTGATGATTCTGCCGTTGAGGATGCCATCAACGATGGTGGCAGACCTGAACACCAAGCGAGCAAACACTGGCTGTGCATTATTACCCGAGACATTTTCTTGTATATGCACATCTACAACAGAATCACGTCCAAACAATCCTGAAAAAATCTCTCTCACTTCGGTTTCTTTCATCGGAAAACCCCTAGAGAACGTCAGAAATAGGGTCCTGTTGTTCTCCTCATTGGAAAAAGTATTGTTCTCCGGTCCTGGAAAACTCCACGGTAATTCCTCCGCTGATATAGCATAGTCCGTGAATCCTTTCCACACAATTTCGATATTGCCAAACAGCTCATGAGGAAAACCAGTTACTTGAATATGCTGGTTGAACCTTATCTGCAACAACAATGGAGAATGGACTCAGTCAGTCATACAACAACAGTTTACAAATAAAATAAAATAAAATAAATAAATAAAAATAAAATAATAATAATTATTATAAGGATTCAGATCATCTTTGTATACGTAAATGTCACTAGATCAACTAATCAGGTCAACAGAAAGATCAGCTCAGGATAGAATCTCAATCTTGTGACTATATATATAGTTTGAGTAATGTTAGACAACCGAAAAATTTTACCCAAATTTTACCCAAATTTTAACCCAAATGATATGGCAAGTGAATTATCATCACCATACACAACATGGGATGATGTGATTAATGAAAAAACCACTTGCCATATCATTTGGGTTGAAATTTGGGCTAAATTTTTAGGTTGTCTAGTATTAGTGATATAGTTTTTCTCTCCTCAGGACGAACTGATTTTATTTATATCAGTTCCACAACTATCAACTATTAAATTCATATACTTCAGTTTAGTCAAAGTTTTCTTAAACTCAATCAATGACTCACAAGTTTCGTCCTAATTTTAAAAGTTCACTTTGGTCCTACATAGAGAAAAACTATATATTTATATACTTCTCTGGAAACAATTAATTAATTATAAAGAGTAAATATCGCTAGATCAACTTATCAGATCATTTCAACACAAAGATTAGTTCAACAGAGAATCTCACCTCAGCTTCACTTATCGGTGTCACCTTCAAATGATTTGCTAGAATATCGGTGAAAATCTTAGCACAAACCGAGTTGAGAACCTTTTTGATACCATCAATGGCATCTAACCGTTTCTCGTGGAAGAGTTGCAGAGAAATGTCCCTTTCCATGACTTGGGAAGTGAAGTTCATGCCACCTTCTTCGGAGGACGTGGGAGGCTGGTTGGTTTCCAGAAATTTCAATGCTGAAACAGCTTCACTGAACAGAATTTCAAGGAAAAAACGAGGCCAACTGGTCATCTTGGAGATGATGTTAGGGTAACCCTCCTGTTCAAGCCACAACCAGAGGGCTATGACCAGCATAGACTCAGCTGGGTCACGCATGAATACCGTCACCAACTGGGAGAAAATATACCGATCTATTTTGTAGTAAGAGTTGAGATCATTTGAGCTGATCATTGGGGCCATGTTGAAAGTGAAAGTGATGAGAGCAGAGGGAAAGGGCTTGGTGTGACTGAAACGACGGAGAGAGGCCTTATTTTATAGCCTGAGAAAGGGAAAAATTGTCCAAAAGCTTATCTGGAAACAGCGTCTCATCCTCAGTGGTCAGGTGCACAACAACTTGATGTACAAATAGTTTTCAGAAGAAAAAAAATTACTTTAAAACGTTATTGTACTAATTGTATTACAACCCATTTTCATTTTCCTTATGTAACGTCATAATACATTTTCCAAAATATTTTATCAAAAACATTCTCTCATTTTTTTTAATAAAAAAAAGTGATCCTTTTCAAACAATCTGAGCTGTTTTTGAAAAAACACTATTGGTATACATGAACAATATATGTTACAAATTTTCTTTGACAATCAATATTACTATTAGAGTCCCTGAATTGGTGCATACATACTGGCTAATTAATATTTTGGATCCTTCGCTGCTGGATTGATCTTTGTCCTGATCCATAATAGTTAAGATAATATTTTACATTTTAAGATAATGTATGTTAAATAAATAAAAGAAATAAATCCCAGTCATTGATTACACATGCATATCACTATATCTATTTAGGTTGGGACAAAGACCAACTCAGTAGAGAGGGTCTAAATTCATCTATAATTATCAACAACTCCCATATAAGGTTTTTTTTTTTCTTTCTTATTATATTTATTATTCACAATTAATGATTTGAAAAAAAAAAAAAATTAACAACCTTCAAGACAGACAAGATAAGATTGGCCCAAGTGGTTTGCCCTCACGTCTGCACAAGGTTATGAGTTTTACTCTATCCTCAGTTCCAAAATCAGAATTATTGTAATATTTCAATTTTTTATTTTTTTTTATTTTTTAAAAAACATTCAAAATGATTCATGGCCAGTATACTAATAGTCTAATATACAATATTTAGAGGGCACCAAAGCAAAATTATAAAAATATTAATATTATATATATATATATATATATATATATATATATTTTAAAGTAACTGATTTTTATTTTTATTTTTATTTTTATTTTTTGGGATATGCACATTACTTTGCATATGTTTTACCAAAACCGATTCACTTCCATTAGTGGGATCAAGAATTTTCACTCGTATTTTAATTGTGTTGGAGACAATTGTAAATATATATTTTTTTGTTAATGGAGTTGTACATTGCAAAGTAAAACTATATATTGTATGTGTTTATGACTTTATGGAATCTTTTAAGTTCTTATTGAATAAAGCTTGCAATATCGGTTCTTTCAATGACTTAGTGCTTGTTTGGTTGAGCTTTCTACTACCTCAAAAGGTCTACCAACGTCTATTTGAGATTTTTAGAGTTGTTTGGTTGAACTTTTGAGATTGTCTATTTTAAATTAAGTAGATGCTAGTAGAGTATAAACCTCTACTAGGCAAAAGCTCATGAGGAGGTGCTTCTCTAAATAGACATTTTTTTTTTTAAAAGTCTACCAACCAAACAACTATATTTTTTTTTTTTTCAAAAACTTTATTTATAATAGATCTACTGTAAGTAGATCTTTTACCAATAGAGGTTTTTCTAAAGCCCAACCAAACAAGCTCTTATTGTGGCAAATATATGTCTATATATGCTTATATTAAATTTAATTTTAGGTCGTGAGTTCGAGTCATTCCTCCCCTTAAAAATACCGAATTTATATAATATTAAAATAAATAAATAAAACTTAATCTCAGTGTCTTATGGTTATTTTCACCCATTCTTAAATTATATTAATTCATTGATAATCATTGAAATTAATCGTAAACCATTATTTTTACTGTGTTGTGGTCGCTAAGAGAAAACCCTGAAACTTAGAGCTATATCTTAAAGTGTATTTATCCACTGCTAATGATTGAAATTAACAGTAAACCATTATTCTTAACTTTAAGCGACCATTAAAAAACGATAAGATTAAGGGGTCATTTATAAATTTTGGTTATTTAAAAATGATAATATATAAGCATTGACAAGGTGGTGTTCGTTTATAAGTGGAACGAATTTAGACCCAAATTTCCATTTCTCTGTGTTTTTCTGAGGTTATGTTTCATTTTTGTGTGTTATTCAATCATCTTTATCTTCACGCCGATCACTCTTATTAATAATTATTCAAATAATAGTTGTTTTCTATTAGTCTTTTAGTTGACTTCATTGACGAGTAGTTAAACATTATTGAATGTAAAGTTCATATACAATAATGTTTAACATTCCAATTGAAATTTCAAACTTATATTTCAATTTAGTGATGTCCTTTAATAAATAGATAAATATTAATGATGATTTATCTCACTTGTCATGTGATTTGAATTTAATTGTTACGTGATTATTTAAGATATAAGTTTAGAATATGAATTGGGCCTTACATAATTATTTGAGATACAAGTTTAGAATATGAGTTGGGCCTGACAGGGTGAAGCTATAAATATTATACTGGGCCTAGTATACTAAAACAACTTCATGGTTTGGGGAGGAGAAAAGACACGAACCCATAACCTTGTGGTGTTAGTGTGAGGGGTTATATTATCGGGCCAACTTCATCATGTCATTGTCAAGTATACTAAGAGCTTGTTTGGTTAGGTTTTTAAAAAACCTTTATTTGTAAAATGTCTACTTGGAGTAGATCTATTAGAAATAAAGCTTTTAAAAAAATAATTATATTTGTTTTATTGGTAGACTTTTTTTTAAAGGTCTATTTAGAAAAGCTCATCCCCATGAGCTTAATTTTGTCTTGTAGAGATTTAAACTCTACTAGTTTTTACTGAATTTAAAATGTATAATCTTAAAGGCCCAACCAAATAACTCTAAAAAACTCAAGTAGAGGTTTGTAGAGTTTTTACGCAGTAAAAAGTCCAACCAAATGAGCACTAAGAATATCAAAGAACCCACAAAAAAAAATTGGAGCCAAAAATATCGTTAGATTGGGTGCTAGTATAAAAAAAATAAAAAATTAAAAAATTAAAAAAAAGGAACAAAGTGAAAAAAAAAAAAAAAAAAAAATCTTAAGGAAAATTTTATAATTATTAAAATAACTTTTAAAATTTGTTTGTGGGGAGTCGAAATATCTTTACTGTTCTCAATAAACAATGTTATTATTAAATATTAACCCTATATAATCTATTTTTGGTATAAGCATGGAAATTATACTTTTAGTAAATTAATGCTTATATTTGTATTTAATTACTTTAAACTATATAAAGAAACAAGACAAATTAACATCCTTGGTCAGTCTTCAATAAAGAGAAAAAAATAAATAAATCATTGGTCGATCCTTGATTAAATTTCTGTAAAACAACTATTAATTAAATAATTATCCATAGAATAATTGACGTGGCGACAAAGATTATTTAAGAACGTATGAACAAGAACTCCAAAAATGCTCCCCCCCAATCTTATTGTTTTTTAACAGTTCGTTAAAAATAACGGTTTAACCGTTGATTTCAATCATTAGTAACGAACTAATGAACAAATATACTCTAAGAAATAGCTCTAGATTTTACCGTTTTCTATATAACAACGAACTGCCAAAAATTAAAAATAACAGTTTTTCTCGTTAATTTCGTTGATCAGCGCCATGAACAAATTAGGTTTAGGAATAGGTAATTAAAGATAGCCATTAGAGACTGAAATTGAGCTTAATTAATTAGCATACATTTATTGCAAGCTTTAATTCAATAAGAAACTCAAAATATTCTCATAAACACAAGATAGTTTTATTATTGGTGCAAAAGTTATTACTACCTCCATTAACAACTGCTATGCAGATATGTTAGCGGAAGAAACCCATGATTTCTCAGTCGCTGCTGCGCTCGTACTTGCGAGCCCAGAAGTATCTGTCTCTGAAGTGGAAATTGGTGATGCTTCTGCCGCTGATGATGCCATCAACGGTGGAGGCAGAGCTGAACACCAACCGAGCACACAGTGGATGTGCATTACAGGAGACATTTTTTTGTATATGCACATCTGCAACAGAATTACGTCCATACAATTGTGAGAAAATCTCCCTCACTTCGGTTTCTGTCACCGGATTACCCCTGGAGAAAGTCAGAAACAAGGTCCTGTTGTTCTCCTCGGAAATAATATCGGTCTCTGGTCCGGGAAAACCCCACTGTAATTCCTCTATTGATATTGCATTGTCCGAGAATCCTCTCCAAACAATTTGGACATCACCAAACAGCTCATGGGGAAAACCAGGTATTTTAATAAGCTGGTCGACACTTATCTGCGACAATGGAGAATAGAGTCATTCACACAACAGTTAAAAATAAAATGAAACAATTAACTATAAGGATTCAGATCTCTATTGCGCTAATCTTTGCAGGTAAATATCACTGGATCAACTGATCAGGTCAACAGAAAAATCAGTTTAACAGAGAATCTCAGCTTCTCTCTTACCGGCGCCACCCTCAAACGAGTTATTAGAATATCGGTGAAAATCTTAGCACAAACCAAGTTGAGAACCTTTTTGATACCATCAATGGCATCTAACCGTTTCTCGTGGAAGAATTGCAGTGAAATGTCTTTTTGCATGACTTGTGAAGTGAAGTTCATGCCACCTTTGTCGGGGGTCGCAATAGGCTGGTTGGTTTCCAGAAATTTCAATGCGGAAACAGTTTCACTGAACATAATTTCCAGGAAAAAACGAGGCCAACTGATCATCTTGTAGATGATATTAGGGTAACCCTCCTGTTCAAGCCACAACCAGAGGGCTATGACCAGCATAGACTCAGCTGGGTCACGCATGAATACTGTCACCAACCGGGTGAAAATATCACGATCGACTTTGTAGTAAGTGTGGAGATCATATTATACCAAACAATAGACGATATTATTTTAATCCAATCCATACTACACCAAACGTAACACATCACAATACTAATTTAATTATTTCAATTCAATACAATCTCTTAAAAATAGTTCAATCTTATCCAATCTAATCCCGCGTACCAAACGCACCCTTAGAGTCCCTAGCTAAATTGGTGCATAAAGACATGCTAATTAATATTATAATATATGCATTCTCACTCTCTGTAATTATCAACTACTTCCCATATAAGGCTTTTTTTTTTCTTACTATATTTATTACTCACAATTAATGATTTCGTAAAACAGCCTTCAAGATGATTCATGGCCACCTCCACCTGGTTGTGGCTAGTAGTGAGAGGTCAGTATACTACATATATACAAAAATATCTTTACTGTTCTTCCTCTATAAAATATACAATTATTAACCCTATCTATGGATTCAATGTAGAAATCTATTTTTGGTATAAACATGGAAATTATACTATTGTAATTTAAAGCTTATAATTGTACATACTTTTAACTATATAAAGATAACAAGGCAAATTAACATCCTTGGTCAGTCTTCGAAAAATAGAAGAAAAGAAATCCATGGTCAGTCCTTGATTAAATTTCTGTAATTAAACATTAATTACATAATCTGAAACTTAGAGAACATTTATTTGGATTCACGTACACTCTATGAGGAACACAACAAAGATTATTCAAATTAACCTAGGTCCAAGTTTTTATTATACATATCACAATCAACTTAACTAAAAGACCATTGAAAAACAACTATTAATTAAATAATTTCTCATAGAATGATTGACGTAACAATGAAGATAATTTAAGAATGCATGAACAAAAAACACACTCTTAAAAAAACATAAGAGAAACAAAAAGTTAAGAAAAATGGTAAAATCTAAGAAATAGCTCTAGATTTTACCATTTTCTATTAAAAATCACAAAAAGGTTAAAATAATGAATATTTATCGTTAATTTACCATGAACAAATTAGGTTTAGGAATTGGTAATGATTGATAGCCATTAGAGACTGAAAATTGAGCATACTTGCAACATTAAATCATTGACAGATCAACAAGTCAACACAACTACTATTGCAAGATTCAATTCAACACGAGATAGTTTTATTATATATTGCAAGAGTTTACATATCCCACCATTAACAACTGCTACACATGCAGAGATGGTTAGAGATCAAGAAAACCCTAGCTAATTATATATGTTTCAGACGTCTCTGCGCTCGTACTTGCGAGCCCAGATGTGTTTCCCGTTGATGCGGAACTTGGCGATGCTTCTGCCTTTAAGCATGCGATCAACGGTGGCGATAGAGTTCAAAATCAAGCGAGCAAACAATGGTTGAGCATCATCGGATATATTTTCCTGCATAATCACATTAGCAACAGCGTCAAGTCCATACAGTCTGGTGAAAAGTCCCCTCACTTCATTTTCTGTCACCCGAAAACCCCTTGAGAACGTCAGGAACATGGTCCTGTCATCCTCGGATAAATTGTTCTCTGGCATACCCCACAGTTGTAATATTTGATCCCCTCCTGCTGCTGCTGGTATTTCAACATAGCTCATCCCTCTTCGCACAATCTCCACATCACCGAAAAGCTGGTGAAGAAAACCAGCCATCGGAATTGGCTGATTGAGCCTCACCTACAAACAATGAAGACCACCACCACCCCAACAACAACAAAGGTTAAATATATATATATATATATATATATATATATATCAAATCATATTATATCTGATATGGTAACAGTAACAGAATCAATTTACCTGAATTCCCATCACAAGAGGTAAAATATCAGTGAAAATTTTAGCACAAACATTGTTGAGAACATTTTTTACACCAACAATTGTGGAGAACCGGTTGTGGTAGAAGAAAAGCAGAGACATGTCAGTTCTGTCCAGGAGTCGGGAAGTGAAGTACATGCCACCATTGGGAGGAACATTGGGAACCTGGTCTGATTCCAAGCAATTCAAACCTGAAACGGCTTCTCTGGCGAGCACATTCACCATCTGATTCGACAGCTTGGAAATCTTAGAGATGAGGCTAGAGAAACCTTTCTCTTCAAGCCACAACCAGACCGCTATGATGAGCAGAGACTCGGCTGGGTCACGCATGAGGGTCATCACTAACCGGGCGAAAACCTCCCGATCAATTCTGTGGTATATGTGGAGCTCAGCTAAGCTGATCATTGTGAAAGTGAAAGTAAGTTGTGTGTGAAGAGAATTTGCAGAGAGGATAGAGGGCTTGGTTGCTTGGTGGGTGTGTGACTACAACAATATAGAGAGGGCTGGTTTTATATCCTGAGAGAGTGTGCCTTTAAGGGTAAAAATGTCCTATCACAAATAATTGAATTTAATTGTAGAACATGAACAACACATTATTGAAAACATTTTATCAACCCACTCTCTCGAATTGTTTTAAAAAGACACTTTTTTTGGTTTCGTTTATCATGTGAAGATAGCAAGTTACAGGTTTTTTATCTGGTGTTGTTAGAGCAACTCCAACCCAAATAGTAGATTTGGTGCAAGTTTTGCACTAAAATAACTAAACAGTCACACTATTTCACTATTCCATCTCCAACCCACTGCACTAAATTTATCTCTATAAGGAATATTCTCAGGAATATTCCATTTCTTTCCCTTTTTTAAATATTTCTCCACAATTAACATTTCACCCCATAATTAACATAATATTGCAATACAATACGAAATTTTGTAATTAATACATTAATAGAAATTAAATTTAATTCGGTAAAATATTGCATTTATTATTAAAATAACTTAAACATTACATTTCATAAAATAAAAAATAAAAAACATAAAAATAAAAGTACATATCAATCATCATCTAATCATCTGAATTAGTATATTCTTCCCACAAATGATCTATTAATGCATTTCGGAGTGCAACGTGAGCATCTTTATTCCTGATTTGTCTATGTCGAGCTAGAAATTCTCGAAAGCGGGTATTCTCATCTAACACCATCTCAACTTCCGGAATTGGTGCTTCCGTATGATCCTGAATTGTTGCATCAACATCACGCTCATCCTCGATTATCATGTTGTGCATAATAATGCACGTAGTCATTATATCATGTAAAACATGTTTATGCCAAAAACGCGCCGGTCCTGCCACAATTGCGAACCGTGATTGGAGAACTCCAAATGCACGTTCAACGTCTTTTCTACATCCTTCTTGTTTCATTGCAAATAATCTATTTTTCGGACCACGTGGATCATGAATAGTTTGTACAAGCGTAGACCATGGTGGGTATATACCATCAGCTAAATAATAACCCATATTAAATTCTCTTCCTTGAATGACATAATGAGCTGGAGGGGCAATACCTTGAGCGAGGTTGGCAAAAAGATGGGATGCCTCCAACACATTAATATCATTGTTCGTACCCGGCAAACCAAAATAGGCATGCCATATCCACAGATCATAATCAGCTACAGCCTCTAGAATAATAGTTGGGGATCCACTCCGACCTACATATTGTCCTGCCCAAGCGGTTGGACAATTTTTCCACTTCCAGTGCATACAATCTAGACTACCCAGCATTCCTGGAAAACCACGGTCTTCACCAATACGGAGTAGTCTGGCAACGTCAGTAGCGTTAGGTGATCTTAGATACTCATCTTTAAATTCCTCCACAACAGCACGACAAAATCTTTTCATGCTTTCAATTGTTGTAGACTCTCCTATTTTAATATACTCGTCAGTAGCATCCGCCGGTACACCATATGCCAGCATCCGAAAAACTGCTGTTATTTTTTGAAGACTAGACAAGCCCAGTCTACCCACACTATCTCTTCGTTGCACGAAATAGCTGTCACGAGCTTCCACTTTTTCAACAATACGAAGGAATAAACTTCTACTCATTCGAAAGCGTCGACGGAACATTTGATCATTATACCGTGGGTTCTCAGCAAAATAGTCGTAGAACAAACGACGATCAGCACTTTCCCGGTCTCGATTGATCACTCTATGACCAATAATTGAGCCTCCACGGGTCACTGGGTTGTTTTGTTGATTGAGATACTGATCCATGGCCCGTTGGTTGTTACAATGTTGGGCAATGATCGCATCTTGTTCGGAATTAATCTCTTCAAGATTTGCTAGAAGTTGCTCTTCCTCATCGTCGGAAGATGAAGATGAAGATGAAGATGAGAAATTAGATGGACCTCCGATATTGAAATTCATTTTCACTTGGTGTTGAATTGAATGAGTTTCGCTTGGTGTTGAATTGAATGAGTTTTTGCAGACTTTGGTCTAGGCTATTTATCTTTGTGAACTCGTGCTTTTAGATAAGCGAGTGGATGAAAGTTGTATCCAGCTGGTTACAACTCAAAACCTGGGAGTGGATGAAAGCTGGTTGTGGGGCCCACTCTAAACTTTTCTAGAAAATTGTTCTTCACTTTTCCCAAAACATCAAGATAAGAATAATGAACTTTTAATGCCAACCGATGGATGGATTTCCTCACCTTTTCAACCATAGGATTAAATCACAAAAATTATTCTTATCTTCACCTTTCCCAAAATCTGAAGATAAGAATAATTCTTATCATCAAATCCAACCGATGGATGGATTTCCTCACCTTTTCAACCGTAGGATTAAATTACAAAAATTATTCTTATCTTCACCTTTCCCAAAATCTGAAGACAACCGTAGGATTAAATCACAAAAAATATTTGTATCTTCACCTTTCCCAAAATCTGAAGATAAGAATAATTCTTATCATCAAATCCAACCGATGGATGGATTTCCTCACCTTTTCAACCGTAGGATTAAATCACAAAAATTATTCTTATCTTCACATTTCCCAAAATCTGAAGATAAGAATAATTCTTATCATCAAATCCAACCGATGGATGGATTTCCTCACCTTTTCAACCGTAGGATTAAATCACAAAAATTATTCTTATCTTCACATTTCCCAAAATCTGAAGATAAGAATAATTCTTATCATCAAATCCAACCGATGGATGGATTTCCTCACCTTTTCAACCGTAGGATTAAATCACAAAAATTATTCTTATCTTCACATTTCCCAAAATCTGAAGATAAGAACAATTCTTATCATCAAATCCAACCGATGGATGGATTTCCTTACCTTTTCAACCGTAGGATTAAATCTGAAAAGAGTGCCTCCTAGTTTCTATAAATATCAACCCACACTAAATTAAACTTATCCCTTCAAATCTCTTACCTCTTCGAATAACTTATCTCTTCAAATCAATTTTCCTTTCAAATCACTTTTTCCAAAAAATGTCTACAAGCCGAAGTTCTTCATACTCACATGCAGAAGACATGCAACTGTGTCACGTATATCTTCATGTTTCTCAAAACCCGATCATAGGCATTTACCAATCTATGGAGATGTTCTGGGCTCGAATTGAGATTGAATACAACAACACCAGACCAGATTATATGATTGAAAATCGTACCGGGCGAAGTTTGCAGTCTCGGATGTCGACTATCCTTACCGCAGTTGGGAAGATGCGGTCATGCCTACGACAGATCGAAACTCTGAATCCTAGTGGTGCCTCTGAAGTTGATATGGTGAGTATTTGTACAAATTAAAGTTGTAGAGAAATTTTATTGAATATTAAATTTGAACAATAAATTTATTTGTATCATTTTGCAGATGAACCGGGCAAAAGTCTTATTTGCCCAAGATAAGAAATACAAAAGGGGTTTCAAGTTTGACCATGTGTGGCCCATTCTCAAGGATATGCAGAAATTTTCAGATAATGATCTTGCAACATCAACATTACGAAGGTCACGTGCTCATAATGTGTCATCACAAGAAGACTCTCCAACTCCAGAGTCTCCAACAACCGCATCTCCCGGTCTATCTTCATTTTCTTTGAATATAGGTAGTGATGACGGCGGGGGTAGTTCATCTCAAAGGCCCATTGGGGTGAAGAAAGCAAAACTGAAAAAGAGGGCTACAGAAGAAAATTCAACAATTGTTTCCACTCTTACAGAAGGACAAAATAAACTCGTGGAAGTTTTTGAAAAAAACAATCAGGAGAGGCAAAGAACTAACGATATTTTGGAGAGGAAATTGGAGCTGCGGGAAACCAAAATTATAATGATGGATTTGGATTCCATAACTGATCCAAGGAAACGCGAGTTTGTGAATCAACAACAATTAAAAATCATGGCAAAACATGCTCGGCAACAAGGCCATGGATCCGGTAGTTCATCTGGGTCTTTCGGTGATTTTTTCAATAATATTGGAGGATCTGAAAATGGTCTTCCAGACTACTAAATCGTTGTTATAATTTATGTTGTATTTTTCCTTAATTTAAGTGTATTCCAATTAGTGGTAATTTATTTTATCACTATGAAGTTTGTATTTCATTTTTAATGTTCTTATCAATTAATGTATTTTGCTTCGTGAATTAATGTAGGAATGAAGTGATTTATTTAAAAAAAAATTGCATTTAAAACTTATGAATTAATGTAGGAATGAAGTTATTTATTAAAAAAAAAAAAAGGCATTTAAATTTTGTAATTATACACTTCATTTTAGTTTATTATAAATGTTAATATCAATAATAATTAAATAAAAAAAATCATTAAATAATAAAAAGGACCAAATTGGAATATATTATAAATGTTATCAATAATAATTAAATAAAAAAAATCATTAAATAATAAAAAGGACTAAATTGGAATAAATTTAATTTATTAGGGTAAAATTGTGAATACACAAAACCTTTTAAAAAAGGATATAATCAGAATATATTTTAAAAAGTAGGGTCAAAATGTGATTATATAAAAATTGAGGGATTAAAAAAAAAAAAACAATAAGTGCACAGTGTTTGCGCTGGATGAACAGTGCCCCGCAATATATTGCGCGGCACTGTTCATCTTCCTCAGATGGCGAGGGTTTTGCAGGTGGGTTGGAGCTCGTTTTTGCATGGATTTCGCACCAAATTGGAGATAGAGAGGGATTTGGTGCAGGGTTGGAGATGGTCTTAGGCCCGAAAATTGGTGCATGAAGACAAGCTATATATATTTATTTTCTCACTCTATAATAATTATCAACTTCCCATATAATAAGGCTTTATCTTTTCTTACTAAATAATGTGAATTTTTAACTGCCATAATAACTCAAGATGGACACATGTTCATCATTTCATTATCTACAATTAATGATTTCAAAAAACATCCTTAAATAATTTCCATTTTATAGAATGTAAATATGAACATGGTCTCCCTTTTTTTTACTAAAAAAGTAAAAATAGATAAAAATATACTGTTTTTTTTTTTTAAGTTCACTGACTTGTAACTTGTATTTTCAAGCATTCGGTCCGGTAATACCCCAGGTTCGAGTTCTCAAATTTGAGTAACAATTTTTTTTTTTTTAATTTACTTTTACTTAAATTATAACAGTTTCCGATAAGATATATGAAAAAAAAAAAAAAAAAAAAAAAAAAAAAAAAAAAAAAAAATCAGTGACGAAATATAGGTAGCGGGATTCGGTCCATACTCATTTGTAACGGTGAAACTTTCAAGCTTTTTAATTGGCTATGTCCGAATTTGTATCGCGCATATCAGTACATCACTACCAACCTGGATATAATTGTAAGGCACAAAATAAGATGACTCTATATTATATAATAATCAATAAGTGTAATGTTATGTAGTTCAAAATTCTAGTACATATGTGAGTTACAACCAACACATTATTTACCACATCATCTTATGATCTTTATAATAGTTATTAACGTGTCATATCATTTGAGTATGAATTTTAGATAATAATAAATAAAAAAACATTTGTATTGGTATAAATTTGATACACGTGATAGGTAATTACTGAAAGTGTCATGTTGTTTTCTTTTCTTGTTTTGTTACTTTCCTTATAAATACGGTTCTTTTTGGAGTAATTTTGGAAGAAAAAAAATGTCAGATCTAACTGGAAACAATTTGACTTGTCATTTTGACATTAAACTAAAATCAGAAAGAATGTAAGTAATGGATACTAAAGTTCGAATGTATTATAACCAATCGAGAGTCCAAATTTGTCTACAATTCCTCGATTTTCAACTAGTTTAATT
Source organism: Acer saccharum (assembly GCA_030490815.1). Classification (NCBI taxonomy): domain Eukaryota; kingdom Viridiplantae; phylum Streptophyta; class Magnoliopsida; order Sapindales; family Sapindaceae; genus Acer; species Acer saccharum. The sequence goes on from CM059871.1 coordinate 42,886,850, forward strand.
AACAACTGATGGGTATGATTGTTAATAATTTTTTTCTTAATCTTAGAGTTCATAATCAAAATAAATATAAAAGGAAATTAATAGAGTAATAAAGAAAAACAATGAAATGGTAATTAATGGTAGAAATTTCTTCACTATATATTTACAATGCATTGATTCATATCAAAATATGATTTGAAATGATCTCAAACAATGTTAATTCTCAACGAAAGACATGCATAATGGTAGATTCTCTCCATCCTTCGAGTCTCATTAAGTCACTAAAACTTTATAAATATACAATAATGAAGCTCATTATAATATGGAATTTGTGAGTTGTGAAGTGTATTTGTCATCTGCCATGTAAAAATATGTAAATGCATGATTATATGATCTTCGAAGATAGAATTTTAACTTAATTAAGCCAAGATTAAGCAAACAATTCAAAGTAAAAAAATGTATATACTGTGGCTCGACGTTAATTTTATGTGATATCGGTTAATGTCAGTTAAGGTCGGTTTAGAGCTAGTTACTAACCGAACACAGGAAACCAACTTCAGTTCTTCACATGATCAGATGAAGATGAGGTTCTGTTGTTTCAGAATATGTGTTGGGAGATCCGAGATTGTGTCTCCCTCTTGTATTTTTCTTTTCCGTTAATGGATTTCAGTTTTTATATAGGGTTTTTTACAGTTTTTAACACACAATCACCAAAAGATAAGAAGAAAAAAAAATCTATCAATCACTCAAACCCAAACCCACAGTCACATGACCACTACCATTCCACCGACAACCACCCCCACCATAGCCACCACCATATTCTATAACCCAAACCACCAAAATCCAGAAAAAAAAAAATAGTAAAAAAAAGGGAAAGTGATCCCGGAGGCGGCAGAAGGAGGACGAAGAAGGGAGACAAGCCAAAGGAGGTTGACAGCCTGTAGATCTGCTTGCGGAGGAGCAGATCGTCCATCGTCGCTAGAGTTGTATGGTATAATGATTTTTTATTTTTTATTTTTTGTGGGTGCTTTTCTATTTTTGGGTTTGTTTTTTTGGGATTGAAATGGGTGAATTTTTTGTTTCTGGATTTGGGATTTTAAGAGACGGGTTTGTGTGATTGTTGGGTTGTTTTTTATTTGAGTTTGTGTGATGAACCGATGAAAGTGAAATGTATTAAATCCAAAGAAGGTGATGAGGAATAATGACAATGATGATGAAAGTGAAATGTAATACGAATTTAATATTTTGTTAAATTAATTTTTGTTTAATTGGAAATATGGGTAGTTTAATTGTTTAATTGGAATTTGGAAATCTAGGTTCCATATATTTTTTATTTAATTTTTCTTTATTATTATTATTATTATTATTATTTTTAAATTTTATTAATATTATTAAAAAAAAAATTAATTTTTTTTGGACATTAGTCAACATATCAAAGGGTGTGTGAGTGTTATTATTATATTTTTTTTCAGTTTTAATGTAATTATGCATATAATCAGGGTATGTAAGTATAATTTTCCTTAGACGTCCGTTTCCATTCTGTAAGCTATTGCTAACAAATGAAAGTTCATGGGTTTAGCATCTCCAATAGACTCCCTTAATGACATCCCTTAGCTTAATTAAGGGAGTATGTGTATTTTTGCAACTCCAATAACTCCCTAAATGACTCCCTTAATTGTGTTCAAGTGGAGTTCACTCCCTTAATTAAGGGGTGTTTTTAGACCCCCTTAAAGTGGGCTCCACCTATTTAAGATTATTTTATTTCTTATAAACTCTATCTAACATTTATTACACAATATATAACATTTAAATAATAATAATAAATTATTAAAGGGACCATTTAAGGGAGTATTGTTGGAGTACATACTCCCTTAATGGCCCCTTACATCAACATTCACCCTTATTTAAGGGAGTCTCTAAGGTAGATTGTTGGAGATGCTCTTAACACCAGAAAAAAAAAATTAGGGGGCAATATGCGATTTCGCGTATAATTCTGGGGGCATTGGTGCTATTAACCCATCTAATTATTAAGATCAAATATAGGTAGATCAATACAATTCAATGATATTATATGTGATCAAGGCAAGGGACATCAGGTTTGGTGGAATGAGAGGTTCCATGGGCATTATTGCATATAGCTCGAGTCTCTTTTCCAGGATTTGATGAAGTTATGCCGACATCGTTCATCACAATGTTGGAGCAACCAGAATCACAGCAATCCAATGTGATTGCTACCTCACTCGCCGATGTCCCATGCACAGAAGTGAATGACACACCACTCACGTCCACAGAATTCCTATACGAGATTATTATCGGAGAAAAAATAAATAAATTTTCCAAAACGTACTCTAGTACTTGATCTGAAATTTACAAAAAGATCATCAATCTTACCTGTCTTTCGTGGTAATTTTGGTCAATAATAATAGGATTTTTAGAGTCTATAACCGTGATTTTCTCGCATGTGATACTCCTGGCATACCCTGAACCTTGCTGAAATTTGACAAATTGAAGAACAATAATGTTCAATAAACTAACTTTGAATGACATTCTTGAATGCTTAAAGGAATTATATCAATGATTTCAATCTTTTTTTTAAATTGTCGTATTTATTTTTACCGGAAATGTCTTGATTCTTACTCCATTTTCAGTTCCGGTGAAATTACAATTCCGAACGTGCACTTCTTCCACCGTATCCTCTCCTCCTCCATCCCCTAGACTTCCCACACTATACACACACGAATATGAAGACTATATATATAATTCCATCATAAAGTGTAACTTCAAACTAAGATCACACAAGAATACAAAGAGCATATAATCATGAGGCGGGTTTTGATGACAAACCTAATGCCATGACCAGGTCCACATGCAATCCCAGAAATGTTGATGTAAGAGAAGTACCGCATGCGATGGAGGAATCTTGTATATGAATTTGGGTTGAGGCGGAGATTTCGATTCCATCAGTGTTGGGGCTGCTACCAGGTGAATTTATGTGAATATTAGAGATGGATCCACTATTGCATTGGTTTATTGAGAGGTGCTCTTTTGGACTGTTGAGAATGGTGAATCCACTCAAATCAAAATTGTAACAGTTGTGGAGGTACATTGCCTGAAAAAAGAACGTACACCACACATGTTTTGGATTATATATAATTATAATTTGATTAAATTCATGTTGAAATTCTCAAATCAAAGTAAGTGATTAACTAATTAATGTCCATTTCCATTCTCCTGAAAATAATTTCGTTTATTAGAATCATTACCGCACCTTAAAAAGAATGACAATATTGTTTATATATAAATGAGGTTTTAGGTGCGGGGTCTGTAATATATTTATACCTGTCACAAATAAGCAGCTCGACCGTTGATTTTTCCTGATCCTTGCATGATGAAATCGGCCACATCGGAGAAGCTTATCCAGCAATCAACTAAGTTGTAATTTCTCCAGGCTTGAGCTGATCCGGGTGCTACGATATCCCCTAAAATCTGTCCTCGATAAAGATTTAAAAAAAAAAAAAAAAAAAAAAAGACTTTAGTATTCATCAATTGTTGTTCTTCCGGTCAATTTACAGTGAAGTCTTTCAGGAAGTGCTTGGTTGGTGATTTGGTTGGGAATGATACGGTTTTCAGGGATATTTGGCTTGGATTTTGTCCGCCTAAGATTGAACTTTTCGTTTGGCAACTGATCCACAGTAGGGTCCTTGTGAGGGAGGTTTTAAGCAGATTTGGGGTGGTTTCTAGGGGAGTCACAGGTTGTGCTTTGTGCGATGGGAATAAGGAAGACATTGGCCATCTATTCCTCCACTGTGATTGGGCGTGGAGCTTGTGGCTGAGGTGTATGAAATGGTGGGGAGTTCTTTGTTGTCCTTCTCGCACCATTGTGGATTGGTGGAATGGTTGGAGTCATCTCTGCCCGTGGAAACATTCTAAGAGAGCATGGAGAACTCTATTTTTTGCAATCGTTTGGTCCATCTGGGAAGTGAGGAATCTCAAGATTTTTCAGGAGGAGCAGCCACAGATTATTAGAGCTGAAGATATGGTGAGATTTAGACTAGGGTGATAGTTTAAACATTTTGGTGGAGGTTCTTCGGTTCCCATTACGCATATTCTTTTAAATATTGTGGAGTGTTGCTTGGAGGAACCTAAGAAGAAGAAGCAGTGTTTGGAGAGATGGTCTCCTCCTCTGCCCAATTCCCTGTATTTTAATGTTGATGGTGCTGTTAAGGGAGCTACTGGATTGGCTGGTATTGGAGGAGTCTTACGGGATCATATGGGGAAGATTCTTTGTGTTTTCTCTTGTCATATGGGTTTTCAAGATGTTGTTTTGGCTGAACTTCTGGCTATTCAGCGGGCGTGCGAGTTGTTCGGGTTGATTCCTGACATGGTTAATAGGAATCTCACCGTCATTAGCGACTCCAAAATTGCTGTTAGTTGGATTACGGGCTGCTCTTCTGGCAATAACAGCCATGAGCAGATCATTGGTGATATTCGCAGTTGGCTGGGAAGTTTCAAGAGGGCTGTGGTGCCAAATCTACCAGCTCTACCAACCTGCAACATAATATATTTTAATATTTGTGAAGTGTTAATTTCACGATTCATTGATTCCAATATATATAGACATTACAAGGCTTATAACAGGAAAGTAATTACCTAATTACATAGGGTAATATGTGACAGCTAATGTATATTAATTAAACTAGACTACTTGAGGTCTATTGAACTACTACGTCTATCATGCCCCCGCAAGATAGAGCTACCGTCAAGGATGCCTATCTTGGATCGATGATCAAGGAACTGTTTGCGAGAGAGTGGCTTGGTGAGCGAGTCCGCCAGTTGATCGTTCGTGTGAACATGTGAAATGCGCAATTGTCGACGAGCCACTTGATCCCGAACAAAGAAGAAGTCAATGGCAACGTGCTTCATGCGACTATGAAAAATGGGGTTGGCACAGACATAAGTGGCACCAACATTGTCACAATAGATGACAGGTGAGGTCGGGACTTGAAAGTGGAGTTCGGAGAGGAGCTGACCGATCCAGTTCAGTTCAGTTCAGCGGCTGTTGAAGCAATGGCACGATACTCCGCCTCTGTAGTTGACCGTGCAACAGTATGTTGTTTCTTTGAGCTCCAGCTGATGGGTGTAGTGCCAAGGAAAACAACATATGCTGTGGTCGACCTTTGATCATCAGGATCACCTGCCCAGTCAGCATCAGCAAAGGCATGTAAGGTGGTAGGAGAGCTGCGACGAATGAGTAGACCATGTGACAGTGAGCCTTTAAGATAGCGGAGCACTCTCTTAACAGCGTTCCAATGATTTGTCGTCGGACGGTGCATGTACTGTGACAATTTGTTAACGGCGAAGGACACATCCGGGCGAGTCAGTGAAAGGTATTGAAGGGATCCAACAATTTGACGGTACTGGGTCGCATCAGTTGGTGCACTGCCATCAACCAACTTCAATGTATCCGTGAGTGAGAGAGGCGTAGAAACGGTGTTTGCCTCAAGCATGTTTGTCCGAGTCAGCAGATCACGAATGTACTTTTGCTGCGAGAGAAATATTCCGCTTGCGGAGTGAGTGGCCTCGACTCCAAGGAAGAAAGAGAGCTGGCCGAGGTCCTTAAGGGAGAACCGTAAAGCCAAAGCTGCAATGAATTCCCAAACCTGAGAGTTTGCAGAACCTGTGACGATGATGTCATCCACGTATACTAACAGGTATAGGGTATGGCCTGAGCGACGTAGAATGAAAAGGGAGGTGTCGCACTGTGAGTTGATGAATCCGGTGGCCAGAAGAAAAGTGCGCAGCTCATTGTACCATGCGCGGGGTGCCTGACGAAGACCATAAATTGCCTTCCGCAGTTTACACACGTGGTGTGGTAACGCGGCATCAACGAAGCCAGGTGGCTGAGACATGTATACATCATCAGATAGAGAACCCTGCAAAAAAGCATTATTAACATCGAGTTGACGCAAAGGCCAATCGTTAGTGACAGCAATAGTTAGAATCAATCGGACTGTGACAGGTTTCACAACAGGACTGAATGTCTCAGTAAAATCAATGCCAGGACGCTGGTGAAAACCTTTCGCCACTAGACGAGCTTTATATCTTGCCACTGAGCCATCAGGGTGGCGTTTAATTCGAAAGATCCACTTACATCCAATCACATTTTGAGACGAGTGAGACGGTACTAGGGTCCAGGTTCCATTTTTAACCAGTGCATCATATTCCGCACTCATGGCGTTGCGCCATTCCAAGAATTTTCGGGCTTGTAGCATTGTGGTGGGTTCGGTTGAAGGAACAGGGTGGGTAGTGACATGAAGATCGAAGATGGTTTTTGGTTTGAATACCTGATTTTTGGACCTGGTTTGGATCACATTTGGAGCGGGTTGAGCTGGAGAGGTAGGTAACGGTGCAGACTCGGGACTAGGGGGACAGCTGGTGGATCGGTGTGTGGGAAGTGGGTCGGCTGGGATGGGTTCCATGATGGCTGGCTGGACAGTGCCATCTGGTTGTGACCGACCGACTTGGGTAGGGACAGCTGGTGGCAAACGAGTGCCAGGCGCAGGTGCTATGTGGATTGGTATTATGTCAGGAAGAGTGGAGTCGGGCTGAGGAAAGGAATGTGGCGATGGGAGAGACTCAACACCTGGTTGGACAAAATTTTGGAGCGCAGGAGACGCAATCCAATTACTGACCTGGGTGGCAGATGATTGTAGCGATGGACCTGCAGTATTAGAGAATGGGAAATTTTGCTCAACAAACACAACATGACGAGAGACAAAGATTTTACCGGTGGACCGATCCAGACATAAGTACGCACTATGCTCGGTGGAGTACCCGACAAAGACACAAGGGCGAGAGCGAGGTTGCAACTTATGTGACGTATATGGACGCAACCATGGATAGCAAAGGCATCCGAAGACACGGAGTTTCCGATAATTCGGTTCCCTACCAAAGAGGAGAAAGTATGGACTGTGGTGACCTAGGACCTTAGTCGGCATGCGATTTATTAAGTAAACCGCGGCGTTGAATGCCAGAGACCAGTACTTTGGTGGCATAGAGGCATAGTGGAGAAGAGTCAAGGCGGTTTCGACTACATGTCGATGCTTACGTTCAGCAGTACCAACATGTTCAGGTGTGTGAGGTGGGGATTTGAGGTGTTGGATACCTAGGTTTTGTAGGTCGAGACCAAGGGATTGGGCCTCCCCACTGCCGTCAGAATACACTGTTTTGATTCGTGTATTGAAGAAGTTTTCGACTAACAGTTTGAACCTACGAAAGACAATGGGAACATCGGATTTATTTTTGAGAGGATATAACCATGTATATTTTGAGAAATAATCCACAAAGATAACATAATATTTATTTTTGTCAAAAGATTGAACATGAGCAGGACCCCAAACATCTGTAAATAAAACTTCAAATGGTTTATTACATGTCAATGTAGATATACCAAATGGTAATTTGTGACTTTTATTACAGAGACACGCTGAGCAATGAGACACTGTAGTGTCAGACCTGGTGACTGGAAGACTGTGAGACGAGAGAAGCCTTTGTAAGACTGGCTGGGAGGGATGACCTAGACGGCAGTGCCAAGACTGAGATGACACGTTATGTTGAGAAGACATGAAATACTGATGAGCACTGGAGACAGAGGTGCTCGGACGACTAGACAGGGGCCACACATAGAGATTACCTTCATTCCGGCCGCGGACCAAGGATGCCCCCGTGGTCAGATCCTTCACAAGAAAATAGTCAGGAAAAAATTCAACAGATGTATTATTGTGTGAGCAAAATTGTGACACAGAAACTAAATTTTGTGAGATGTGTGGTGAACACAGGACATGCTTAAGATGAAAAGTATTAGTAGGGGTAGACAGGGAAGTGGAGCCAGTGTGAGTTATAGGAATAGTTTTACCGTCTCCAACCATGATATCCTCAGTACCGCCATATTCTGAGTGCAATGATAAATTCTGAAGATCTGATGTCATGTGATGAGAAGCACCAGTGTCAAGAACCCAGTTGTTTTGAGGACTCGGCTGCTCGGTTGTCATGTGATGAGCTTGAGGCCAAGCTTGAGAATCAGGTTGTGGGCGTGAACGACACACACGAGCCGTGTGACCAACTTTGTCACATAGTTGGCAAACCGGTCGGGACTGAGAATTGGAGGTGGGTGGTCGCCACTGCTGAGTGAAGTGAGGCGAGTGGCTTGGTCTGTATGAGCCACCTGGACCAGAAAAGTTTCGGCTGCCACCTGCATAAGAAGAACCAAAATTCTGGCGGCTGTTGAAGTTGGTGTTCCCGCTGCCACCTGATTGATTTTGGGTCATATGAGATGGTGAATGTCCTTGGTAGCCACGGCCCCTACGGTTGGATGTTCTCTGGTTGAATTGTGCCGTGACCTGGGGAATGCCCTTTTTCGTATCCTCTCGCTTGAGAAAAGCTTCATAATCAAGCAGTTTGTCGTACAATTCTTCGAATGAAATCGGTGAGTCTCGAGCACGAATAGCAGAAGCAAGCGGTAGATAAGTTGGGCCCAATCCATTCAGAGTGTGAATGACAGCCGCACCGTCATCAACTGAGTGACCAATTAATTCAAGATTATCCAGTATATTTTTGATTCCCTGCATGTAGTCCGTAACAGATTTGTCTGCGATACTGACGTTCGTAAGAGAATCTAGGAGTCCAAGTTTCCGTGTATTCGACCGATTAGCATATGTGGATTCAAGCTTGTCCCACGCTTGAGCAGAAGAAGTAGAACGAGTGACAATAGATTGTGCAGCACCAGTGCAAGTTACCTGGATAGCATGTAAGAGTAGACGATCTTGGCGAAGCCAAATGTGATAGTCGGGATTCGGAGTGGTTTCTTGAGTTGTTGTTTCCGTAGAGCTGAGTGGGGGGGTTTTGATAACTTCTGGAGGACATCTTTTGGTACCGTCCAGATACCCCATGAGGCCATAGCCGAAGAGGAGATTTTCAAACTGTGATCTCCAGGCGGCATAGTTTCCTCCCTTGGAGAGTTCGATTGGAATTTGAGTAGAGTTAATGGCAATCAATGATTGAAGTTGATTTGAGTTGTTAGTACCCAGCAAGATAACTGAAGGCGAGGAGGTAGAGGACGTAGCAGAGGTAGAGGTGGTTGCAGAGGAAGTCATTGTTGACAGGAGACAATGAGGATTCAAGCGGCTAGGGTTTTAATTTTAGGTTTAGGATCTTTAGGTTGTTACACAAAAAAGCTCTGATACCATAATATATTTTAATATTTGTGAAGTGTTAATTTCACGATTCATTGATTCCAATATATATAGACATTACAAGGCTTATAACAGGAAAGTAATTACCTAATTACATAGGGTAATATGTGACAGCTAATGTATATTAATTAAACTAGACTACTTGAGGTCTATTGAACTACTACGTCTATCACAACAATCCAACAAGAGGTGTCAGAAGGAAAAATAATGTTTGCCATGAAATAGAACATTATAAAGAGTAGAACCAACCCTGTGAAGATAAGTATCCGCGGAATCAGGCATATCATAATTTATGACAATGTTAACACGCTCAATGTCAATTCCCCTGCCAACCAATCAGTGACCACAAGAATCCTCTTATTCCCCTCCTTGAAACCCTTGTATCGGGTCAACCTGCAAGCAATCAATTTATAATGTAACCACAACTTAATTTGAAAGTGTCAAATGCCAAAGTTGAAAGCTGATTTGAATAAAGTTATACAACAAACACCATCAGAAGAATGAAATGAAAAAGTTAAAGAACCAAAAAACACCACTGAAAAAAGTGTCACCACCGGCATATAAACATTTGGATTGACTAAGTCAAACAGCAATCATCAACAGAAGGCCAAAACGACAAGGTTAAGGGACTCGAACAAAACAGCACAGACAATAAAAAGAAATGATGACAGTATCCCACCATAGCATATTTACATTTGGGGTTAGTTTGTTATAAATAGAGACCATGACAGCGATACAAAGTTTTGCATATAGAACAGATGAAAGAGCATCCAAAGAAAATAATAAAAACATGTGATACCGACCCTAATGTATAGAAATGAATTAATCTAAAAGAGCTGAAATGTAATACCGAACCTAATGTATAAATTAAAACCAGGAAATGTTGGAAGTTATCCAAATTGCCAAGAAAATAAATGAAGAACATAGCCGACATTTAAAATACAAAAGCAAAATTGATCATTTCTGTTTAAGTTAAAATTAGAGACTAAAATGATTTAACCTGGAATCCTGCGAGAGAAAAAGAGGATTCAACCCAAATCAAATTAAGTTCACTAATAGGTTTCGTGCAATCCACATAGCAAAATATTCATTTTGACTAACATCCCAACCAAAACAGTGAGCAAACCTGTACAACATTTAAGAGAAAAATGAGTTAAAGATGGCTATTGACTACAAAGAATGGCTAAGCATTTACATTTCCACAACAAAAAACTCATTCCTTCAAAAAAAAAAAAAAAAAAAAAAAAAAAGAAGACAAAAACAATAACACTTCAACACTCAGCAATTTGAATCAATGGACTGTAAAGAGAATTTGATTAACACTTAATCTAACATGCATAGATACATAATACATCCAAAGTTTAACCTAAACATGTTTCTATATCATGCTTTAATCAAACCCTAAATACATGTTATTAACCCATATCAATTCAAGAGAAAAGGGAGATAAGAGAAAGCGGAAGTGTACTTGAATCCATTGCCGAAAGTTGTTGGACGGGTTGAGATCTTCCAAATTATCATGATCAGCCAAAAAGGTATCGTGTAATTTAGGGACCATAACCCTAATATATAATAATCATATTATTATATGTTTTGCTATGTCTAATTTGGCCCCTCATCAAATTAGATATAGCACTTTGGTATCTACACATTAATTCCATGACAATTATACCCTTAAACTTTAAAACTTTAAATCTTAATTAGACCACTTTAATTTAGGCTTAACCGAAAAATAGTACAATACATTTAATATTTACCTATGTGGCCCCACATGTTGGAATTTTCCAACAATCTCCCACTGGGCCACATATGTAACTTTATAAATGTGTATGACTTTATGAGCTCCAAAATTTTGCTATCACAATTTTAGGGTATATCCGAGCAATCTCGTCCATTGATTATGCCGTTATAGGATCAAAGTGGTTTTCATCACATTTAGTGTGACTAAACCCATCAATGGTGTGAGTACACCAACATAACCAAATGACATAGATCAATCATGGATGCGTAACATGGAAATTACATGCAATGTGATCTATACATGTCTATTTCCAACTGATCCTACTTTATTCTTTAGTAAGATCAATACTTAACACAATATAACAGAGTGAAATGAACTAAATACTTTATTTCTGATCAGAAAAATATCCAAATACATAAATGCATAAGTATGTCCAAAATCAAACATAAAGCAATAAAATGCAAAATGATACAAACTCCCACTATAATGTGATATCCTCATACAAAATAACACCCATATGAGTCGTGTGCTCATGAAAGACCTTGGGTGGTAATCCCTTTGTAAGCGGATCCGCTATCATGGAGTTTGTTCCAATGTATTGAAAGTATATAAACGTAGTTAAATTGCTTAAGGCATACCTAGAGGGGTGGGGGTGAATAGGTTTTTACGCCTTTTTCAATCCCTTGAACAAACTCTTGTTTGTCCCTCAAGATAGCCTTACATACAACAAATAAACCAAGACAAGACAACATACATAGACAATATGAGCATGTGATGTTATAAGTATAGTCTATGTACATCAACTAGTCGTATGAGGTATAAGAACAAATAAACTCAACAACAAATAATACTTGTTTCAATAGATGTTCAATGAATTACAAGAGTGATCAAATATCATTATTCAAAGTTACAATATACAAAAGAATCATATATACAAAATGATCAATTAAATGAATCCACAAATCACATTATACAAAGTTTTGCTTCACTATACATCACAAGTGAATAATATGAAACAAGATAATAACATACAAATAAAATATAAGAGATAGAGAGAGGAAAAATTAACACAAGAGATTTTTTTAACGTGGTAAAACCTCCAAGGAGGAAACATCCACGGGTTGAACTACAAACATTGGGTATTACATATATTGGATGATAAAAATAGAGAATCCACAAAGTGACCAATCTTTAGCTCACCCAACCTAGTGGAGTCTAAATCTACCCTACCCTATTGGAAAGTATGAGATCCCTCAATGATGCGGAACCACCATATATTGGACAACATACAAAACCAACATTGATGGAAGATTAGAAATTCCTCAAGAGTGCATACACCTCCCATGTACCCCACTCTATCGGAGTCTATGTCTAACCATACGCCTAGACCTACCAATATAATAGTTAACTCCCTATCCAAGACACTCATACCTCTAGGGAGCCTCCCATGCATGACTATTTGAGTCCTCCTGACTCTAGCCATGACTTCTTGCTTGCCTATCCGAGTCCTCCCGACTCTAGACAAGTCTTCTTGCTTGGCTATCCGAGTCATCCCGACTCTAACCAAGACTTCATGCCTTTTACAAGGACTTCCTAGAGTGATCATGTAAATGCAAATGATGCAAACAACCAATTCAACATAGAACATGTGATCAGTACATTCCATGGTACAACTAGACCTAAACATGTGATAACACAAGTAATAAAAGTCTAGATGCAAATAAAAGAATAAAACCTAGAGCATGTGCAAACACCTAACACAATAAGCTCATAGTCTCATTCACACATACAATACTTGAACAATATATATTCATGAAGAACAAGTTCAAGATGCTATAAACATACAATAAAATGCTAGAGTCATGAGATCAAATCAATCAATATTCTAGCCAAAAAATTAGAGTAAGGATTAAAAAGATAATCAATTAAATCATAGATAGCTCTAAAAACACATACAAATACAATAATCCTAGATTTCATCAATCAAATGATCAAAACAAATCTCAAGGTCATTTATCACAAAATTGATTCAATCAAGTTACAAACAACCTAAGATGTCATCCTAATCACAATACAACACACAAACATGTGAAAAACCTAGAATCAAGGAAACTAGTTCACATATGTCTCTAAATAGACTTTTGATTAGGATTGATTATGAAGCTATCTTTCTCAATAGCATTCACCAAACATACACATACATATAGAAGAAGAAACTCAAGCAAATTGAAGGTTAAAAGAAAGAAATCCCAAATATAAGAACACTACCTTGGATTCACGAGCTGGTTCGGTTTTCTATGTGGAACCACCAGAAAAATAGATCAAACATCCTCCAAACCACTTGGAAAAGGTAGAAGACTCGATTATGAACAATCTCCAACTTGAATCACTCAATTCCGACTTCGTATGAGAAAGTCATGGTGTTTGGAAGGTAAGAAAATTGGAGAGAAAAATTCTAACGAGATTTTCAAACTTGATGGAGGTTGATTGGATCATCTTCCACCATTCCAATGTCTTCCTCATGTTCCACTAACGGGAAGCTTGTTTGAGTCCATAAATGTATTTTGTCAATTTGCAAACCATATTCTTTGGGTTTCCCAACTTAAAGTTTTTTGGTTGCACCTTTATAAATTGTTTCGTCAATGTCACCATTGAGAAACAGCGTCTTGACATCCATTTGATGAAGCTCAAGGTCAAAATGTGCAACAAGTGCCATGATTGTCCTAAAAAAATCTTTCGTTGAAACCAGAGAGAAAGTCTCTTTAAAGTCAATCTCTTCCTTTTGGGTAAAATCTTTAGCTACAAGACGAGTCTTATACCTCTCCACATTACCTTTCAAATCCCTTTTGGTTTTAAAAATTCATTTACAACCAATGGGCTTCACACCTTCTGGTAATGGGACAAGTTCCCAAACCTTATTGTCTTATATAGACTTATACTCCTCATCCATGACATCAATCCACTTTTGAGAGTTGGAACCTTGCATGACTTGATGGAGGTTGATTGGATCATCTTCCACCATTCCAATGTCTTCCTCATGTTACTAGAGAAATACGAAAAAATCGTCTGAAATAACATTTCTCCTTTCTCTAGTGGATCGCCTTAATGGCACTGGTTCTTGAGGTTGTTGGGTTTGTTCCTCAAGAACAATTATCTCATCTTGAATGGGGGGTTGATCAACATTGTCTGGTTGAGGATCCGGATTCGCTTCTTGATTAATGACAGGTATAGAAACCTATACATTGTCAAAAGCGATAGTGGGAATCGAAACCGATTCCTCCTCAAAGACAATGTCTCTGACTTTATTTCTCCCCCACAAACTCAACATCTTCAAAAAAAAATGTTACAATTCCCATCTTAAAAATTGACCTAAGTGTGGGATCATAAAACTTATTGCCCCTAGATTGTTTACAGTAGCCAATGAAGTAGTTGCTTACAGTTTTGGAGTCCAATTTCTTTTCACATAGTCTATAAGGCCTTGCCTCAACTAGACATCCCCAAATGTGAAAATGCTTTAGAGTCCGTTTGGGAGAGCTTCTCAAGTAGATCTTTTTGTAGTAGATCTTTTTGAAGTAGAGCTTCTACAAGTAGAGCTTTCAGGGAGTAGATGTTGGTTGTTTGGTTGTCAATTAAAAAAGCTCTTCCCAACCGTAGATCGTTTGGTGAAAGAAAATTTAAAAGCTCTTTTAAATGATAGAATTACCAAAAAGGATATATAAAAGAATTTAACACTTCACCAAACAAATATAAGATCGATCGTGAGAACATATCATTTTTTTTTATGTTTAAAAAAAAAACTGTATTATAAAATAAATTTATAAATTATACAAGTTCAATTAAACTCCAAATAGAAAAAGATACATAAGTAATAAAATTTTACTAAAGAAAAAAAAATTTGAAATGAGAGATCTTGAAACTTATAGGTTAATGATGAATCTTCAATAGTTTGAAGTAAAACAAAAGCCAAAGTGAAACGTTATTGTTGAGAAGTAGTGTTTAACATGTAAAAAAGAAATATTTGATTAGGGTTTTAAAAAGATACTGTGTAATTAATAAAATATAGTGGGGTTATATTAGACATTTAATGTTTTTTTAAAAAGCTCAAAAAGGTCTACTTGGAAAAGCCTCAAATTTGAGCTTCTTCGAGTAGACGTAAAACAACTTTTTTAATCGTCGAAAACTCTACTGGAGTGTCAACCAAACGACACGAAAAAAATTGAAAAGAGCTTTTTTAATTAAAAAAGCTCTTTTAGCCAGTAGACAAGCTCTCCCAAACGGACACTTAGACTATGCTTTCTGCCTATCCAAAGCTCATAAGGTGTTTCTGTAGCTACTTTAGTTGGCACTCGGTTCAGAATATAAGCTGTTGTTTTAAGTGCTTCTCCCTAGAGTGACTCTGGTAAGGATGAATGACTAATCATACTCCTTACCATATCCTTAAGAGTCTGATTTCGCTTTTTAGATACACCATGCATACACCATTCATGCTAGGTGATCCTAGCATGGTGTACTATGGGATGATTCTACATTCTCTAGGAATTTAGCAAACGGTTCTGGACGTTTTTCACCTAAACCGTCATATCTGCCGTAGTATTCACCACCATGGTCAAACCTGACACTATTTGTTGCCCTTGTCCTTAGAGGTACTAGCCAAATGAGCACTTTCGGTCTTGTCTTGCTTCAATCTCTCTTCCTCTTACACACAGTAAGAAATAAGTTCATTAAGAGTTCATTTCTTCTTTTGACAGTTGCAACTAACCTTAAACTAATTGTATTGTGCAATAAGTGATATTAATACCAAATGCATGAGCAAGTCGTTAGACAGCTCAAGCTTCAGTGCATTAAGCTTAGAAGCAATATGAGATATTTTCATAATGTACTCCCTTATGTTCCTTTTGCCTTTTTATCTCATAGAAATCAACATTTACAAAAGCGTGCTTGTTTCTGCCTTATCGTTTTTTTTTTTCTTCATAAAACGTTTTTCAATTTTGGCTAGGAACTCTTTGGCTTTGGTTATCTTTTCAGATACCGCACCCCTAAATGCCTCCGGAATGCCGCGTTTGATGATCATAAGACTCATACGATTTGAGCGATCCCACTTCTCAAAGTTCTTCCAGTCATCAGGAGAACTTGCATCCGTAAGAGAAGATGGCTGCTCAATCTGAAGTGCAAGGTTCAGATCCATGCAGCCGAGAACAATTTCTATGTTCTCCTTCAAATCCTTAAAGTTTGTCCCATTAAGTATAGGTAGAGAGTTGATATTAGCATATATAGTATAAACACTAGCAGTAAAGAGAACAAAAAACAAACAAATAAACATGCTCACATTAATAACTAAATACAATAATCAACAAATTCAAATAATGGTAAGTCCCATCTCAAGATACCTAGCACAACATTTAAGAGAAAAATGAAGACAAAAACAATAACACTTCCACACTCGGCAATTTGAATCAATGGAATTGATCACAAATATAGTCCAACATTAACAACAATCAACAATAATAAATTTACAAACCTTTCTTCTTGGGACATTCCAGAATGGATGCAGATAGAGGGAAAATTGCACTTAACAAGTAACTTGTTCAACTCCGCTGCTCTACTCACACTTTTGACAAAGATGACAACTTGATTAAAGTCCAACGCATCAAGGAGATCATTAAGCTTCCGATTTTTCTCCAGCTCGCTCAATTTGATGTAGTGCTGTCATTTTCAGTTGCAAAGGTAAGAATCCAGTACAATTGAACACAAAGATTAAGCTAAGAGCATCTCCAACGTATACACCATCCACACCAAATACATCAAATACACTAAAAAAAACATCTCCAACGTATACACCATCCATCCCTAATAATATTTGGTGGATGAACAGTGCCCACCAAACCTGATGGGCATTGTTCATCTACCATTTTTTTTTTTCCTGTTATGATGTTACATCACCATTTACTTTTTATAAAAATTATTAATTTAACCCTTTTACACTTAATTGTAATAATATGTATTCCCAAAAAATATACCGTTGGAAAGATCTCGTTGAGATCTTTAAAATGATACCCACTTTGATATACATATTTAATTTATTAAATTTAATTATTAATTAATACATTTAACTAATTTAAACTTGATTTAATTAGTAAATCAAGTGCAATTAAATACATTACACAAAAATTAATTATTATTGTATAAGTTAATTAATAAAAATTAATTAATATTGTATAAATATGTATTGGGAGAATATTTTGGAAAGATGCTCTTTTGGTGTGATACATTGGAGATAAAAAAAATTGGTGTAAGAAAGATACACGTTTTTAGTGTTTTTAATGTAATATTTGGTGTTTGGGTTGGAGATGCTCTAAGAGCATCTCCAATGCAACTATGGCTTGCATTTAAAAAAATGGTGACATGTCAATATTGTCAAGACATTTGCTTTCTATGTGGGGCCTAACTAAACTTGATAGACAACCAAATGAAAAATTGGTCTCTAATGCTTCACTTGTAAAACAACTATTTTTAATGACATGGCAAATATTATTTTATTATTTAAAATTTTACCAAACTATTAAACCACCCAACACTGTGAACTACAAATTTGTGTAGCAATGTAGAACTGTCAACCCCAAAATGCTACCCGCAAACTCAAGAACTGTCAACCCCAAAATGCTACCCGCAAACTCAACTTTATGTATGCTCTAATTATTAATTTTAAAACAGATATTGATTCTATTCCTTTCAAACAAGATAATATGCTATATCAATGAGGAAAAAAACCAAAAAACGGATGCAATAGATTAAAGTTTCAATTTTTCTCTCTTTGACTAGCAACCATATCACACAAAAATCCAACTTTATAAAGATCATCAAAGAAAATGCAGCATTTCAAATGCAGAAATGAGAACTTGATAGCTCATTTGACCAGAATTTGGGAATCTATATCACTATATGAACTATTGAAACTAAAAAACCAACCCAATTTTTGTTGTAAAAACCAAAATCCAACTCACTCCGACGCTCCCAATGTCAAATTCTCATTACCACTCAAAATTTGCCCTCCAATTTCACAATTAACTAGCATTTTTCATCTGGGTATCTCCAAAAACTCATAAAAACAACAGTTTTGCAACAAACACTTTTGATCTAGATTTGATTATCCCACTAATTACACAGCTTTTTTAGTTACAGGAAAATGAAATCTAACAAGTCTGGCAACTTGGTCATCAACAAAAACTAGAAAATCAAATACAACAGAAATTGGAAACAATTCCACAAACAAAAAACTGAAATTTGCCATTTTTCAAATCTATGCCAAATTGCCAGATTCTTCTTTCTTGATATTAAAGAGAACATGAAAAAACAAAACTAGATTTTAATGAAAAGGGCAGAGCAAGAAAATAAAAACTCAAAGCTTGCGCATTTGGACTCTTGGAGAAGAAGAAGAACATGCCATAGCTTGAACAGAAGAAATTGACCAAAGTGATATATTTTTTTCTTACTTGAGTCTATCAGCAATTCAACGCCGAGAGACAAAGAGAAAGAGAAAAAAGGACGGACAAATGAAAAGTAAAGTGAAAAAATGAGTGGATTGCTGACTAAGCAAAAATTGGGCTGTCCAACAGACCCTCTGAATTCAGAGGGTCATCTTGACGAGAAAAACTTTAGTGGGACGGTCTCACTGACGTGGATATAGGACCGTCCAATCAGAGCACGCCACAAGTGTGCAACAAGTGTGCCACATATGGGAGAATATGTGGCACACTTGTTGCACACTTGTGGCGTGCTCTGATTGGACGGTCCTATATCCACGTCAATGGGACCGTCCCACTGAAGTTTTTCTCCACCTTGACAGTGTCCAAAAAAATTTTAGCCACCTCAGCTTGAAGGTGAATGGCCACAGCTGCATTGGAGAAGGATATTTTAGCTAAATGGCTGTTCATCTTAGGTGGCACCTATTTTTTTCACAACTTATATTAGCATTGGAGATGCTCTAAGCTTCCATTGGCTGAAAGGAACAAATGTCACAGTAAATCATATTAGGGTCCTTCCTCAAGTTAGTGGAATCCAGTACGAAATGAATGATGGATGCACATCCCTCGAATTGAGATTCCTTCCATCTGGTTTGTCTCCTCGTAGATAACAATTTTTTGTCGCACAGCAAGCAAGTGCCATTGCCGCTCGACATATGGTTACCATGTGACTAAAAGCTTAATCCAGATAAGATAATTCTCAATGCTGTCCACGCACCCCCACCCCACTCAAGAATTAAAATTAAAAAAAAAAAAACTAAAAAAACCCAAACCAACAAACATCCCATACTCCAACACAACACTCAACACTCAAAGCCCCCAAAAAATGGAAAAAATACAAAAACAAAAAAGTTTTAAGCGAACACATGTTCCAAATCTGTAACTTTGTATAATTTGACCATATGACTATTGTAATTACAAGTCATACCAAACAAGATACAATTTGTTTTGTGTTAAAATAACTTTTATATGAATCGAATAATAATATGAAAAAAATCGAAAAGAAAATTTGTACGCACCCAGCGCGTGCGATCGCGATTTCTAAATCTCGGCCCACGCGCCACCTCTTTTCTTCTTTTTTTCTGGTAGCCATGTAAGATGTGTTCATGTTTTCTGCTCAACCTGAGCAAGGGAGGAGTGAAGAAGTGAAAGAGAAGCCACCCGATCCCAATTTCAGTGTTAAACGTTCTCGAACCTTGGAGGAGTATAATGTTGGAAATTTGAGGAAGTCAGGGAATGTTAGTTTCAAATCAAAGTTGCTAAGCATGTCTTCACCTTGTAATTGGTCTGGATTGGGTACTGGTAAGGAGAAACTTAAGATTGCAGAAGGAGATATCACTATTGTGGAAAGCCCAAATGGTCCTGCTATGAAGCTCTCCGCCGTTCTGAAGCAACAACTATGTGAGCCTTGGTCTAATGCTTTAATTTTGAAGATTATGGGGAGATCTCATAGCCTAAATTTCATGCTCGCTAAGTTAAGCCAAAAATGGTCACTCATCAGGCAATGGTAGCTCACGGATCTTGATGATGGCTATTTTGTGGCAAGGTTTTAGATGAGAGATGACTTGGAACATGTGTTGACTGGAGGCCCCTGGGTCATTGCTAACCAATACCTTATTGTTCAAAAGTGGAGACCTAATTTTGTACCAGGAGAAGAGGAGATTCAAAGGATGCCGGTTTGGGTAAGACTCTCCAAACTCCCTATGGAATGGATTAATGCTGAACTTTTGTGGAATGTGGGAGGAATGTTAGGTACCACCTATAAGGTTGATCCAATTACTGAAACTCAAGCTAGAGGGAGGTTTGCTAGGATCTGTGTTGAAATTGATATCACCAAACCTTTAAGGGGTACACTGAATATAGAGGAGAGAGTGATCAAAGTTGAGTATGAGAATTTGGGATTAATTTGCTTCAATTGTGGAAGGGTAGGACATTGCAAAGAGGCTTGTGGGGAGGGTAAGTGTGACTAGAATGAGAAGGCAGCTAAGCCGCCAGATGTTAGTGCTAAGGATGACCCATATGGACCCTGGTTACAGGTGTCATATGGCAGGAATATGAGGAGCAATAATGGTCCAAAGTTTGCTGGCAAAAGGAATGGAAATGGGGGCAGCTTTGGAAAAATGGAAAGTGGTAACAGGGTTGAGAGTGGTCCTTCTACTCAAGGAGTTGAGACATCTGGACAAGCTACTGAAATTAGGAAAGATGTTGGTAAGAATTCCAATGACAGAAGCTCTAGAAATGGGCTGCCCTCTACTAAGGATATGAAGATTGGGGCCAAGAAAGTGGGAGGTTCTAGATTTGAAATTCTAAACGAAGGGTTGGATATGGAGTTTAAGGTGGATTTATCTCAGAGTCAGTCTGGTGACCAGGGGAAGCCAGTCCCAAGGAAGGGGTTAGTGGAAATTTCCAACATCCAGAGTTTTAATAGGAAGCAATTGACTCCTCCTGCCAACAAATATTTGGTGGATAATATTGGAGATAAAAGTAGTTTTAATAAGTCTCTTAAAGAGAATGTGAGGAAGGGTAATGTGAAGGTGAATAAGAAGGAGAAGTTACAGGTGTCTTACCTGAAGTCTGGTGCTCAATCTAAGGATATGGAAGAAGATCTGCAGGACTCTGAAGTTTTGAAGATTTTCCACAAAGAAGTAAGCCAGAGTATATCACCTGTTTACCAACCTTCGTCCTCTAGTGGAACTAAGGTTAACAGTATTGCTGAAGAAATTGTTGATCCAAACCTTGATAATAGCTTGCAGCAGGTAGATATCTCTAATGCTGGCAGTTTTGATGTGGTTGCCTCTAAGCTCAAAGAGGCAATGGAGGTTGCTATGGAATAATGGGTGTCTCTCTTTGCCTTTGTATTCTCCTTTTAATGTTTTGTTCTTGGAATGTGAGAGGAGCTGGGAAGAAAGGTTTTGTTAAAGCTGTTATTGATCATCGTAACCTCTTCAATTTTGAGGTGCTTGCTGTTTTGGAGCCTAGGATCAGTGGCTTAAAGGCTCGTAGAGTTGTAGATAAATTAGGCTTCTCTAATAGTTTCATTGTGGAGGCTTCTGGCTTCTCTGGGGGCATCTGGCTCTTATGGAATGGCAGCAATGTGAAGCTTCAAGTGGTAGCTAGCTCTAGACATTCTGTTACTGCAGTGGTGGCTGAGGGAAGTGACTTTTGGGTGCTCACAATTGTTTATGCTAATCCAAATGTTGTCTTTAGGAAACAACTGTGGAAGTATCTTAGTGCCATTAGAGATTGTTTCAAAGGTCCCTAGGTGGTGATGGGCGATTTTAATGAGATTACTTGTAGTATAGAAAAGCGGGGTGGGAGGGACTGTTTCTCTAAAACCGGCTTTGTGGACTGGATTAGTGAGAATAAATTAGTGGATTTGGGTTTCATTGGACAAAAGTTCACCTGGATGACTAGGAGGGGCATCAATGAGACTATTTGGGAATGTTTGGATAGGGCCCTTTGCTCTATGGAGTGGAGGGTTATGTTTGCTGAAGGATATGTTAGCACCTACCTAGAACGATTTCTGATCACTGCCCTATCATGCTATGCCTTCACAGTGTTCATATTCCCCATAAATCCCTTAAGCCATTTCGGTTTGAAGCCATGTGGATTAAGCATAAGGAGTTTGGTAGCTTGGTGAATCAGATATGGAGTCTGCAGGGGGATGCTTTATCTGTTAAAATTCATAAGCTAGCCAACAAACTTAGCATTTGGAACAAAGATGTATTTGGCTGCATTTTTCATAAAAAAAGGAGAATCATTGCTAGACTCCAGGGCATTCAACGGAGTCTTGGTGAAAGGTTTAGTCCCTATCTGGCTAGTCTTGAGATTAAGCTTAGAAGTGATTATAACCATATTATTGAGCAAGAAGAGATCTATTGGCTCCAAAAATCTAGGAATACTTGGCTTAAGGAAGGGGATAGAAATTCCAAGTTCTTCCACCTTGCTACTATGGTTAGGAGAAGATATAATAAACTTGAAGGCCTCAAAGGGGAGGATGGTGTATGGAAAAATGACAAAGCTAGTATGAAAGCTATTGTTTCTTCCTATTTCAAGAATCTCTTTTCTAACCGTCCTACCGCTGGCAGCTATGCTAGGCTGCCCCGTTTGTTTCCTGTGTTGGAAGGAAGTGTGTTTGGTGATCTGTATAGGGATGTTAGAGAGGAGGAAGTTAGAGAGGGTCTCTTTGGGATTGGGGGTCTTAAGGCACCTGGGCCAGATGGCTTTCCTGCTGCCTTCTTCCAAAATCAGTGGGCCATTTGTAAACATGACTTGGTAAGGTTAGTTGTGGACAGCTTTAAAACTGGCACTTTCCCTGCCAATCTTAACCAAACTCTTATTGTACTTGTTCCTAAAGTCCCTAGCCCTCTCGATATGACCTAACTTCGCCCTATTAGCCTTTGTAACACTGCTTATAAGATTATTAGCAAAGTTGTGGTTCAAAGGCTTAGAGTTCTCATGCCTAACCTCATTAGTCCTAGCCAAGTAGCTTTTGTCCCCGGTAGGCAAATCCAGGACAATATTGTGGTGGCACAAGAAGCTCTTCATAAATTCAAGATTATGACAGGTAGGAAAGGCACATTTGCTTGGAAAATCGACCTTGCTAAAGCTTATGATAAGCTTCAATGGAGTTTCATTAGGAATGTGATCACGGAAGTTGGCATTAGTGGCAGCTTGTTGGAGCTAATTATGTGGTGTGTGTCTAGTGTGCATTATAAAGTCATTTTGAATGGGGAAATGTCTGAACAGTTCACTCCTGGGTGTGGTATAAGACAAGGGGATCCCCTCTCCCCCTATATTTTTGTGTTGTGTATGGAAAAGCTCTCCCACTTAATTACTCAAAAGGTTCATTCTAGGGTATGGAAGGGTGTTAAGGTCTCAAGAGGGGGACCTATGATTTCCCATCTCTTCTTCGCGGACGATCTTATATTGTTTGGGCAAGCTACTACTCCTCAAGCCAATATAATGAGGGACTGTCTTGATGAATTCTGCAACCTATCAGGCCAGCAAGTCAGTTTTGCTAAATCAAGAATATTTTGCTCTACTAATATCACTGAGGGAGCTGCTAGGAGCATTGCCGCTATTTGTGGTTCGCCTCTCACCAAAAACCTAGGCAAATATTTGGGTGTTCCTCTCATCCATGGGAGGGTTACTAGCCAAACCTATAATGAGTTAGTGGAAAAAACTCAGAAAAGATTAGCGGCCTAGAAAAGTGATACCCTCTCTTTGGCAGAGAGAGCCACTTTAATAAAAGATGTTACATCGGCTTTACCAGTCTATATTATGCAATCTGTTAAACTTCCCAATGAGGTGTGTCTCAAGTTGGATAAACTTAATAGGAATTTCCTTTGGGGCCATACTGAAAACAAGAAGACTATACACCTCCTCAATTGGGACACTATGTGTCTGCCTAAAAGGAATGGTGGGCTGGGTATTAAGAGAATGAAGTGTATGAATCAAGCTTTACTTGCCAAAGCTGGTTGGAGACTTCTCCATAATGATAATGGTATTTGGTGTCATCTTCTTATGAATAAATATCTCAACACTAAACCTCTCACTGATCCTGACCTCAATAAAGGTATTATTTGCTCTAGTACTTGGAGAGGCATAGCTTTTGGAGCTAAACTTGTTGCCAAAGGATTAAAATGGAGGGTAGGTAATGGTTGCCGGATTCGTTTCTGGATTGATGATTGGGTGCCAGGTTTTTGGGTGCTTAAAGAGCATGCTATTATTGCCTTAGCTGAGGAGCATATGCTTCTAACTGTTGACCATTTTATGATAAATGGAGAATGGAATGTTCATCAGTTATCCTCTGTTCTCCCTGAGCACATTGTTCACAGGATTTTCAGCATTCATGTAAGTAGAAGCTGCAGTGGGATTGATAGAACCATTTGGAAATGGACTCAAGAAGGAGACTTCACTGTCAAGTCTGCCTATGAAGGCCAATTAGAGGTTGAGTGTCCCTCCCGGTGGCCTTGGAAGGTCTTATGGAGTCTCAAGCTACCCCCAAAAGTGCAGCATTTCCTTTGGCTCCTCCTACATGGGAGAATTCTCACTAATGTTCAGAGGGCTGCTCGTGGGCTGACTGGTGACGTTTCTTGCTCGAGATGTGGGAGTGGCATTGAAGACATTAATCACTTGTTGCGCAGTTGCAGTGTCTCTATTGCTATTTGGGAGAAGATCTCGAGAGGTATCACTTCCTCTTCTGGTTTTAATGATGATTTAGATGTTTGGTTTGCTAGCAACCTCTCTGACAATAAGGTTGTTAATGGTGCTGATCGCCGCAAATGTGGTACGCGATAGTTCTACAAACTACCGGTAAACGAAATGCGTGCGAGTTTATACCCTTCGCAAGTATACGAGTCGAACGAGTCGTATAGCGGATACAAGTAAGGGTATCGTTCCCACGGAGGAAGTGTGTATACGTTAAGTGGGTTCTACGCCTATGTTATAGTCACCCTATTTACACTATAAACACTAATTACATGCATAAAAATAAGGGAGGATGGTGGCAAGGCAAGTTAACTAACTAATGAGCTAATGATTACACTAAGAATGGTATGAATTGAATTACAACTAAATTATACTAAATTTAACTACAACTAAGGTTTGTCATTCCTTAGCAATTAATTTACCTAATCAACTAAGTTAACACTACAATTATCTAATTTAACTAATTTAACTAAATTAACACTAATTAACTAAATTAACTAAACTCATGCATTGTCATGCAAGAGTGAGGATTGGATATGCAAATGCTAGGAAATAATGTTCATGCAATAAATCCAATTCCTAGTTAATGGCAATATGCTTACAAGATTGGTTTTCACCAACCTAAACTAGGATAAAGACACATACATAAATGATCATCCATGCATGTTATTGAAATCTCAATTAGTCTAAATCCATTACATATCAATTAATTGATTAATCAACTAACATGTATATATTAAGCACAAGCACATAAACACATCAACCAACTATTGAATATTATTACAATCTCATCAAAATCCCAACATAAACATATAGTTACAACAACAAGCTAAAGCAAGAAAAGGAGATAAAGAAGACAACACAAACACTTGGTGAAGTCCTCAAGCTAGCTAAACTCCTCCTTGACTTTCCCAAGCTTGGAAATAATGGTGGTTTGTGAGATTGGAGGTTGATTAGGCTATTCTAGGGTAATTTGTATGTATTGGGTGTAAGCTAGATGAGTTTTAGGTGAGTTTGGATATTAGGGATGTGGTTTAGGGTTAGGAAAGAAGAATATATATATAGGGGAGTGTTTTGGGTGTGCAAAATGGCTGAGTCGGTCTGGTCGGCGGGCTTGTTCCCGGCTGGAAGGCTGGCTCTTGCCCGCCGTCGAACCCGCCTTGCCCTCGGAGGCCTCTTTCCCGCCGCACGAGCTCGCCACGCGAACCCGCCTTGCTTTATGGCGACTTCATACCTTCAGGAAGGCTGGCATATGCCCGCCTCATGAACCCGCCATGACTTCTGCTCATGGTTGGCGAATTACGCAATGCACCCCTGATCTCTCCCTTAATAGCAGAATCTTCAATCTTCTCCAGAATATTACATTTTAGCCCCTACTTCTCCAAAATGACCAAAATGCCCCTGAACTTCCCTAATTACCTGAAACACTTATTTATTCCATTAAATACCCGGTTTTACCCGAGAAACAAGTACAAAAATATAGGAAAAGGGAGCGCTAAATGTGAACATTTGGAGCGCGATCAGACCCCCAAACCTAACTTTTGCTCGTCCTCGAGCAAAACAAAAACTAAAAATTAACAACTATTAAAGCGTAAATAAAACGTAAACTAATTAGTCCGCTTTCGTGGGAGAAACGATGGCACTTAGCTCGTGCCACAAGCCTTTTAAACCCCTAGGTGTCCCTAGTAGGAGGAGTGTAGTCTCCTGAGGGTTTACCGCTACGATACCCACAAACGTAAAGCTAACAATTAAAAGCTAAAATTAAAAACATTTTGCAAAAACAAAACCATACAAAATGAGATAACAAAAGAGTTGTGCATATGAGGAGCAACGCATGTGAAAACCGCTAAGTGGAGGATAACCTAAAGTCATTCAAATTGAATGAAACACATAATGTAAATCCCACACTCAAAAATGGCATAGAATCAAATTCTACACACTCTAATGCTTGGATATAATTCGCCTTGACTCTAATCCTCACTGGATTTCACTCTGTTTTTCTCTCAGAGTCCTAGGCACACTCTCTATCAAACACATGCGTTTTGGAAGTTATGTAAATGGCAATCAAATATTACGCATGTGAGTATTCGAAATAAAGCACATTTTCTGAAAATTGATCTCATGAAGGAAT
Organism: Acer saccharum; assembly: GCA_030490815.1. Classification (NCBI taxonomy): domain Eukaryota; kingdom Viridiplantae; phylum Streptophyta; class Magnoliopsida; order Sapindales; family Sapindaceae; genus Acer; species Acer saccharum. Next base: position 42,913,685 of record CM059871.1, read on the forward strand.
TGAATGCCACGAACGTGGTAGAGCATATTAAATTTCGTATTCCCTAAATAGACTTCCTAAAAGATCAATTAATTCTTCCCTACTTATGTTGGCCAAGGTAATATGTGGTGAATGTATATGGAAGGTATATGGAAGTACTAATCATGCCAAGACGTTTTACTTAACAATTTTCAACTCGAAGCTCATTTAGATTATTCATTGACACAAGCGTCTAGGCTATAATTTTGAACTATGATTTGTGCTAATTTGTTACTCTCATTGGAGTAGTCATTGCTTTGAAGATTAAGGGCTTTAAGTGCATAATTTTTAACACTTAAATTTTGAAAGCCCTTCCTTAGCACAAGTTACAAAATATGCCTCAGTACACGCTATTACAATTTAGAGCTTACGGTTGAATTCTCTACTTTAGTAGAACTTGACAAGATTAGTAACTATGTAAGATTAAGTGTTTAGGTCTATGGATTAGGGTGTTGTGTGATAGGTTTGTGTTTGGTCATATTTACATTGAATCATGCATAAAGGGAAATGGACGTGTTTAAGCAATTTGGTAGTGAATACTACAAAGTCCTAATATCATTTCTAAAAGTCCATCTATTATGGGAATACAAATTCAACATGTTATCCACATTTATGAATGTTCTATGGCAAACAATGCAATTGATGCAATGAGATCGCAATGAAAAACATGTTCGAAGAGTGTTTAAGAATAGAAACATATACCCTCAGAAATGAACGCTAAGGCACAAAACTCACGGGTAGTCTCCACTATTAATCCTAACAATCGAGTATGGAGTCTCGTACACTTAGACATTAAGAGAAAGGGACTATTCACATTATGCGCAAAAAATTCCTAGACTGACAAAAATTATCCAGGACTCAGTAATGAACACATGCAAAAGACTCCTCAACGGCACTACTCAAAACATCTCATTCAAACAATTTGTTCAAAGATGGCTTGATTCGTAAAATTTTCAAAATTTAGAAAAATCACAAAAACACAATATATACAACACAAAAATCACAAAAAATTGAAAAAATTACACAACACATGTGTCCACACCCCCAAACCTAAACTCGACATTGTCCTCAATGTTGAAAAATTGAAGCACATGGACAAAGAGTTCATGATTTGGAAATTCGGACACAAATATACTAACACATATGTACAACTAAACACAATTAAAAACAAAAATAAAATAACAAAATATCATGTGAAAGATGCTTCTAAACATAGAGGAAAACATTTCGAGAAAACTGTCAACTTTTGAAATTCGAACAACGTCTGCTTTTGCATGCGTATTTTCAAAGCTACACCATAAAACATGCTCACATTTTGAGACAAGAATATAGACATGCAAATGAACACTTTTCATGAAGAAAATATTTTAAAATTCAAATCAGAAAAGTGTGAAAACAGACGTTGAAAACAGGTCACGTGCAGAATTTTGAAGACAGGGCACGCCTGTGACCTTCGGTCAAAGAAATACTCATAACTTTTAAACCACTGCCCAGAACTTAATGTTCTTTATACCGTTAGAACCGTATCGAAAAAACGATGAACACAATGTGGGCAGAAAAATTTATTTCTTTACCGATTAGTACAGTTTTAAGGAACATTTGACTCAAAAGTTTCGAAACAGGGCATCTTCACAAGGTTTGAAATAAACTTACAAAAAACAAAAACAAAAATACAACATAATTATATATACAATCCTAATATCTACAACTAACATGTAAACATTTATACAATCCTAAATATCCACCACTAATCACATTACAAAAACCAATCCTAATCACTAGGCAAAAACAACCAATCCACACTCTTAAGCTAAACATGACATATTAACTTGAAGTAAAAGCTTCAGAGTAGAGGATTGGACCTGAGATTTAGCATTCCTAGGTTGGTGTGGCTCGTGGTATGGTGTATTGTGCATGGTGTGTGCCGCGGCTTTGTATCCCTGTTCCTGCGAGTATGTTGCTCGCTGATTTGAATTCACGGCGAATCTTGAAGCCTTCCCGCGAGTTCATACATGCAGCAAGGCGGGCACTTTCCCGTGAATCTGAGGTCGCGGTGAACTCCGCGAATTCTCTCCTTCTGGCCCGCTGGTTCTTTTCCGCGGTTACTTCTCACACAAGGTATTTCTTCTTGATTCCAATCCTACACACACACACAAAAACAACACCAAAACTACAAGCATATGCTATGCAGTTTATAAGTAGGGAGTATAACCCCCAAATCTATCTATTTTCATGCATCTCATAGCAAATTTGTAATATGGTAAGTGGATGAATATAGACTCAAGTCTCCTAAACTAAACTAAACCTAAAAATAACAAAAAGAAATATGTTCATACGTGTAATGAAACACGTAATTCACTCGAAAAACTATCATGCAATGTATGGAAGTTTGAAGGACTATCTAATGTGACATGATTTCTATCGTGGTTCTTCACTACCCACACCTTACCACTAGGTGTATCATTCCTTGCAACGAAAGGCATTCGTTTTAACTGGTCTAGTTTGTCCTTACGGATCCAAACTTCCCTCACTTTTCTCACTCTCCTCCTAAGCATGCTTTTTCTATTTTTGCAATATTCATCATGTTTAGCACATTGTGCCTTTTTGTGACCTCTAATATGGCAAAAATAACATGTGGGAGCAAAGTTCAAAAGACTACCTTTGTTGACTTTTGTCGTTGCTTCGGCTTGCTTGTGGGCAACCTTCGGAAGGCTTGCTCCACTTTGGGTAGTGTGGGGCTTCTTGGTTGATTATCTTTTGGCCCCTTTCTTTTCCAAAGCCTTGATTGGCAATTCGGCTTTGTCCACTTCCACAATGTAGTCACATATCACCACTTGTGATACCTTCAAGGCATGGTCTTTCTTGATGAGTTCTTCCTTCAAACCCTTCAATGCCTTGTCCCTCTCAAATGCTTCCACTTGCATCTTGTTCGCTTTCTGAGCGAATTCTACCTCTTGTTCTACCACCAACACGGAGAGCTCTTGTGATTTCTTCATTGCCAAGTCTCTCTCCTTCTCAAGGGAATTGACCTTCAAGACTAAGTCATTGTTTTGACTTATCAATTCCTTGCTTTGTAGGGCACCCTCTACTCCCATTTCCTTTTTACCTCCTAAATCAACTTCGAAATCCTCATCCTCATCCAATATGAGCAAAAGCTCATCCAAGTAATCATCTATACTCCTTGAGGATTCCACCGATTTTTCAACCTCTTTTCTTTCCTTTTCTACCCTTGGCTCTTCTTCACCCCTTAGCAAAACATCGCCAAGGTCACATTCTGAGCTACTTGAGGAATCCACCGGTTTGATTCCTCCAAGAGTGAGACAAAAGAACGGGCTTGTTGATTTGTGGAGTCTTGGAGGTTCTTCTATTTCTTTTGTCTCTAAGAACCCGTCCAAATATTGTGCCAGCCAAGCTCCCAACCATTCTATGCGTTCTTCAAAGTCAAGCAACCGTTGATTAATGTTTTGTTGGTAGGCTTGCTCTTGGTCATGGGCTTCCTTGGCTTGCCCTTGGGAGTCTTCCACACATTGAGCCAACCACTTTGTACACATCTCTATGTGTTTTTCAACTTCAAGAAATCGTTGGTCAATGGCATGTTGGTATGCCTCTCCATCAAAGTTACTCCATTGGTGGTCTTGGTTCTCTTGATCATATCTAGCTTGATGGTTATGATGTTCATACGGATATGTGGACGGTACCTCTGGCATTTCCGACCATGGCTCTCCTTGCGGAACAAAGTCCGTGTGTCTATTCCACCCCAAAGATGGATAAACTGGTGCCGGTGCCTGCCTAGAGTGTGACACGAAAGTTGCCACTTTCCCATTCAATTCGGCTAGTTGACTAATCAACGCTGAATCACCACTTCCCATATTGATCTAATAATCTGAAACAACCAACAAACAAAACAAAATCAAATCGAACAAGATAGATTATGAACACTAAAAATAATAAAAAATAAAAATAAAAATGACAAAAACAAAGACTAGACCTACAAACGTATACTATTCCCCGGCAGCGGCGCCAAAAACTTGATCGCCGCAAATGTGGTACGCGATAGTTCTACAAACTACCGGTAAACGAAATGCGTGCGAGTTTATACCCTTCGCAAGTATACGAGTCGAACGAGTCGTATAGCGGATACAAGTAAGGGTATCGTTCCCACGGAGGAAGTGTGTATACGTTAAGTGGGTTCTACGCCTATGTTATAGTCACCCTATTTACACTATAAACACTAATTACATGCATAAAAATAAGGGAGGATGGTGGCAAGGCAAGTTAACTAACTAATGAGCTAATGATTACACTAAGAATGGTATGAATTGAATTACAACTAAATTATACTAAATTTAACTACAACTAAGGTTTGTCATTCCTTAGCAATTAATTTACCTAATCAACTAAGTTAACACTACAATTATCTAATTTAACTAATTTAACTAAATTAACACTAATTAACTAAATTAACTAAACTCATGCATGGTCATGCAAGAGTGAGGATTGGATATGCAAATGCTAGGAAATAATGTTCATGCAATAAATCCAATTCCTAGTTAATGGCAATATGCTTACAAGATTGGTTTTCACCAACCTAAACTAGGATAAAGACACATACATAAATGATCATCCATGCATGTTATTGAAATCTCAATTAGTTTAAATCCATTACATATCAATTAATTGATTAATCAACTAACATGTATATTGAAATTCCCTTAAGCAATATAGTGTAAATATACCTAGAGGGGGGGTGAATAGGTATAGGCTCCAAATTCTTCCAATTAAAAATAGTGCGGAAAATTACAAAGCAAAATGCACACTTGATAAGATTTAGCAAATGAATTGATTTCACTAAGACAAGATTTAATCAATTTACAAGATGTGCAAACAATGTAATATATGGAAGATAAAGAAAAGTAAAAACAAAAATGAACACAAGTATTTTTTACGTGGTAAAACCTCAAAGAGGAAACATCCACGGGTTGATACCACAACCACCGGCAAAGCAATCCACTATACGAAAAGGACTTACACACTCAAGCTATCAACACATGATATCCGCTCAAGCTATCACCTCCTAATCTACCCTCGGGCAAGTGAACTACCAAGCCTACTTCCTATCCGAGATGTGTCCTACACCTCTAGAAAGCAACTTCCTATCCAAGACACTCACGTCTCTAGGAAGATTTCTTGCTTGACTATCCGAGTCCTCCCGACTCTAATCAAGACTTCTTGCTTGGCTATCCGGAACACTTTCCTAGCCAAGACTCCTTGCTCAAGACAAAGCTTCACTCACTTTGCAAGAGACTTCAACCTTTCACAAGGCAATGATCTAAGTGATGCAAATGATGCAAGCACACTCAAATTAAGCTAGATGATCAATCAAGCAAAATGTACATGTTCAATGATAGTCTAGAATATGATTTCAACACACAATCACAAAAGTTATCTAGAAATCAAGACATGCAAATCAATAAGAACAAAGGTATCAATATTCAATTTAGTACACTAAAAACCTAGTTCTTAGATCATGAAATAAAACATAGAAAATAACATGAAGCACATCACACATATATTTTCTAGAATCAATTTCATGATAAATCAAGTTTAGCACATAAATGTTCAAGACTAATCACAAAGCTAAATCTCAATTAACAAATGATCAAATAACCCTAGCATGTGATCTAACATACTTCTTAACAAATTTCATCAATCAAATGGAAAGAATCAATAGTTGATCAAAGATGAAATTGAAAAAGAAGAAGTTGAAAATCATACACTGACCACGGACTGGAAATGGACCAGCTGAGAAAAATGCCGAAGTCAAATGCCTCTGGAAATGCTTGGGGTTTGTAGCTCTCTTCGAGACCAACAATTTTGGTTTTTGAATCGAATGATTTCGAGTTCGTATGAGAGAGATATGATCAAAACAAGTAAGCAAAAATTGTTGAAAAACTGATGCGGGAAATGAAGTGTTCTTGAAAAATTGCATAAGTGTGGAGGGAAGGAGGTTGGCTTAAAAGGAGGGAAAGGAAAGAATTTACGAGCGAATCATGTGCTGCCATGTCAGCACCCCGTGGGGGGCGCGTGGGGCCCACGGGAGCAGAGGGCTCCCTTGCCCGTGGGTCCCACGGCCTCCCACACGGGCTGGCCAAGTGGCCACACGTGATTCACACTCCTCTCGCGCGCTCCCTCGGTTCGTCGGCCCATATCTTGAGCATCCGACCTCCGATTTCGAATCCGTTTTCGGATTACGAACCGTGACTCCCTCACGCACGACTACGACTACTCAACTTTGAAAATTGGTTGAGAAATCATCTCGGAATCCGATGATGAAGACAACACAACAAATGAGAACGAAAAGTAGCATAGTCAACTTGTTTGGACTCGAAACCTTAAGAGTGAGTAACCGAAATGACCGGAACTCGATAAGGCATTAAATAAGAACATGTTCAAGTCCTAAACACAAAATACGAAAACAAATAAACACATATTCACACAAACATGCCATATCAAAGAGATAGTCACAAAGCATGCAATTTCACAATGTTTGTCAATACAAGATCAATGCATGAGCATGCTATGAAGTGTGTGAATGTGTTATACCAAATGTTTGAACCACGATGCAGGGACACACATGTATGAATTGTGTGTGTGTGCACTAACGCCTTGCAAGAGGGTGGAAGTCAAGTTTTACCTTTGACGATTTTCACCTCTTGAAGACGACTTTTGCACTAGATGTTGCTCTTCACTCTTTGAGCTTCCTTTCTTCAAATAATGTCCTAAGCAACAACTAATACAATCATAGAGTGTTTTGCAATGGAATCAAGCCAATACAAATCATAAACCTTACATATATATTAAGCACAAGCACATAAACACATCAACCAACTATTGAATATTATTACAATCTCATCAAAATCCCAACATAAACATATAGTTACAACAACAAGCTAAAGCAAGAAAAGGAGATAAAGAAGACAACACAAACACTTGGTGAAGTCCTCAAGCTAGCTAAACTCCTCCTTGACTTTCCCAAGCTTGGAAACAATGGTGGTTTGTGAGATTGGAGGTTGATTAGGCTATTCTAGGGTAATTTGTATGTATTGGGTGTAAGCTAGATGAGTTTTAGGTGAGTTTGGATATTAGGGATGTGGTTTAGGGTTAGGAAAGAAGAATATATATATAGGGGAGTGTTTTGGGTGTGCAAAATGGCTGAGTCGGTCTGGTCGGCGGGCTTGTTCCCGGCTGGAAGGCTGGCTCTTGCCCGCCGTCGAACCCGCCTTGCCCTCGGAGGCCTCTTTCCCGCCGCACGAGCTCGCCACGTGAACCCGCCTTGCTTTATGGCGACTTCATACCTTCAGGAAGGCTGGCATATGCCCGCCTCATGAACCCGCCATGACTTCTGCTCATGGTTGGCGAATTACGCAATGCACCCCTGATCTCTCCCTTAATAGCAGAATCTTCAATCTTCTCCAGAATATTACATTTTAGCCCCTACTTCTCCAAAATGACCAAAATGCCCCTGAACTTCCCTAATTACCTGAAACACTTATTTATTCCATTAAATACCCGGTTTTACCTGAGAAACAAGTACAAAAATATAGGAAAAGGGAGCGCTAAATGTGAACATTTGGAGCGCGATCAGGTGCCCCAAATTATTTGCAATTTGCTCTTGTTCTTTGGTTTTTATGGAAGTGGAGGTGCAATAAGGTGTTCGATGCTACTTTTTCTGTGCCTCTGGCTCCTGAGTTGATTGTGGGTAACTTTAGAAGGGAGTGGCTGGAAGCTAACCTTACGGTTTTGACCAAAAATACTAGGGATATTGTGGTCGGGTGGAAACCTCCCTGTATGGGATGTGTTAAGCTTAATGTTGATGAGGGCTGTAAGATTGTTTCTGGTGCTATATATGCTGGTGGGGTTATTCGTGATCATTTGCGGAATTGGGTTAGAGGGTTTGCTGTGAATAAGGGCGTTGGCAATGCCTTTGAGGCAGAATTCTGGGGGCTATTTGAAGGTCTCACCATGGCTTGGAGTGCAGGTTTTCGTGATATCATTGTTGAATCTGACTCCTTGTCCACTGTTCAGACCCTTGCCAAAGAATCCAACCATAACCACCCCCTTTTTAGCCTCATCCAGAGCTGTAAAAGGCTTATTAAAGCATATTGGAATTGCAGTGTGAATCATGTCTTTAGGGAGGTCAACAAGCTGGCTGATGGTTTAGCCCATATGGGTGAAGATATGGAGCCTGGTATCTTGTTCTTTGAAGAACCTCCTCCTGCTGTTAGTAACTTTTATGTTAACGATTTGAGAGGCCTTGCTTGTTTTAGGTCTTCCTCTGTTTTGTCTCTTTAGTTTGTTTCTGGGCGTTTGCCCTCCTCTTTACCAAAAAAAAAAAAAAAAATAACTTTTATATCATCTAATTATTTTACTATTACTAATGGCTCGTTTAGTACGTGGGATATGATATGATTATTTTCATAAGATTGGATTGGATTTGATTGGATTAGAAAAGATTGGACTAAATTTAGTGATGTGATGTATTTGGTGCTATGTGAGATTGGATTAAAATGATATAATCTCTTGTTTGGTGTGGTATAAGATTAGATAAAAAAAAAATTATCATATATCTAATACAGTATGAAATTTATTAATATACAATTAAATTAAATAATTTTTTGAAAAATTAAGTATTAAAGAATTTTAAAAATAAATAAAAGATTTAAAGTTAACATTAAAGAATTAATATTAACATTATGCAATGTCGTATTAATAATTTAATACGATGACTCCATATAATAGCCGTTACAGACGTGAAGACAACTTCCTGAATAGTATCAGAGATTATTAATTACGCATGCTTCTAAGTTCTAAACTTACACATTGTGGGTTGCTCTTTGTCTCTACTTCAGTCATTAGTTCCTGCACCATACACTTCACGCCACGTATTATTATTCTTCACCACTTCATTTTCTCCCTTTTTTTTTTTTAATTAAAACCGTTTGATATATTTTTAATATCACAAAAAAACATGCATATGATGAATTGTTAAAAACACTTGTGTTGAACTCAAAAAAAAAAAAAAAAAAAAAAGTTTATTATAAGGTATTAGAACAAAAATAAATAGAAACAATTATTTTTAAGATTAAAAAAAAAAATTCAAAATGATTTAAAAGAAAGCATAAATAAAAGAAGGGGTAAAATAGTAATTACATCATAAGAGGAGTAGTCGTAGGGTGATTAGTTTCAAGGCTTGGATGATTCTGTGAATAATTGTGATAAGTATTGATAAGCATGTGAGCTTGTCGATATCCAACGGTTTCAAAATGTGGCTTTGTTGATTAACTTTAAAATTCTAAATAAAATTGTATTCGATTTGAATATACTAAGAAAATAAAGAAGAACTTTTATTCAAATTGTATATGGGAAATTTCTTAACTTGTATCTCATATTCATTGAAATTGAAAACTTGATTATTTGTTTGATACTTTTGTTCACTAAAAAATATTGTGTTTTGTGGAAATTTACATTTACTTTGGAGATAAAGCCGCACAGATTCTCTCATGTTCTTAAAATCTTTGACTACAAAGTACAAAGATAACAAAATCTGTACCCTTGTATAATTTGACCATATGACTATTGTAAGTACAAGTTTTTAAAATCTTTGACTACAAAGTACAAAGATAACAAAATCTGTACCCTTATATAATTTGACCATATGACTATTGTAACTTGTAAGTACAAGTTTTTAAAATCTTTGACTACAAAGTACAAAGAAATAGAAAATTCGTGCGTTTAATCAAAACCCTAATTTTGAGAACTCTATATATATATATTCATCTCTACAGCATTATGTGGCTATCAGAGGTCAGACAGGTTTGGTTAGATTAGTTTTGGTGTTACTTATCTCAATTCTCAACCAAACAGCTCTGGAAAATTCTCTTGAACTCCTCCGGTGTTCAATTTCCTCCTCTCAAACTCCTCCGATCTTCAATCCCCTTCTCTCAATCCCGTAAAGCTAGACCCTTTTATCAAAGAAAGTATCGGAAACAGAATTTCAATGGGTTTCCTTCTATCAGAATCTCCTCCTGTATTCAATTTGCTTCTTACATATGTTCAAATTTATTTTCTTTACCAGAGTTGGTTTCTTTCTCTCAATCTTCTCCGATCTGTTCAATTTCCATCTTTCACTTCTAAGTTCAGACCTTACCATCCCATAAAGCTATATCCTTTTATCAAAGAAAGTATTGGAAACAGAATTTCAATGGGTTTCCTTCTCTCAAAATCCTCGGATCTTCTCTCAAACTCCTCCAATTTATTCACTTTACCTGATTTTCAGATCTTACCATCCCATCCCATAAAGCTAGTTTCTTTTATCAGAGAAACTCTCGGAAACAGAATTTCAAAGGGTTTCCTTCACTCAGTCTCTTTCGATCTTTGAGTGTTTTTCTTTTTTGCTTTTCTAGAGCTTACATGTGCGATCTGTGTAGATCTCTGGTAAACTAATGATTTACGTGATCTTGTCTGCTATATACATGCTTATAAAATGTCTGTAGTCTGACTGTGCAATTAGGTATGCACCTTTGGTATCTTTTTTGTTATCAATTTCTTTTTAGATTTGGACCCCTTTTCATTTGGTGGTTACAAACGAGCTATGTGAAGCCATTGCGACTCTTTGACAATGTTAAGAAGTCTGATCTCTGTTTATTTGGTGTCGATACTGTCACAATGTATATATTAGAATTGTGATTATTGAACTTCTGTACAAGAAGATCAAGTTCAGTAATCGCAGTTCCAGTATACGTTGTGTCAGTGTCTATACCCAGTAAGCGTAGACCAGCCTCTTTAACCTCGTTAAAGAATTGCCACTACTTCACATATCTCGTCAGTATCCATCAAAAGAAAAGATGGGTGATAACAAAAAAGAGATCAGAGGATATCAGTTGTAGTCAGACTACGGATATTTTATAAAAGCATGTATATAACATAAAAGAATTAAGTAATAGATAAATCATTTCTCTTCTGCCTTTCTTTTCTTATCTCACTATTTATATGCAACAATCCTGTTACATTTCTTATTATTTATAATGTTTCATTTGTAAAATTGCTAACTCTTATTTGTCTTGTATTAGTTATTCATTTGGTTGTTGCAGTGATATTCTTAAGACTCATCATAGCGGCAATACTTTTAATTTGGTGTTAAGGATTCGAAAATATATTTCAAACAGGAATGAAAATAGATTACGAACTGGAACTCTATGTTTTTTCACATTTCGGGAATACCCAGCCTTTCAATATATTACAATCAAACTGTTGTGTTTGTTTCTGTGTTACCATTTTGTACTGTTCAGTCGTTTCTGTTTCATTATTTTGTGTTCAAATTTTGTTTTCTTTGCATGTTGGTGTGTTTTTTTTTTCTCTGTTTCATAATAGTTAGATTGATATATATATATATATACAATCCCGTTCCTATCAGGACATCCTTATATAATTTTATCAGGATATTGAATGTGAGCCACTCATTTATAACAGTGATTTGACAAGTGCATACACACCAAGTCAAAGTATGTAAAACGAGTGGCTCACGTTCAATATCCTTATATAATTCTATCAGGATATCCTCATTTGAAAAATTTTCTATATATATATATTTATCTTTTATAAAGTTTTTACAAAAAGAAATGTTTCTGAAATTGTAAATCAGAATATGAAGTATAGCAGGTAATAGCCCTTCAAAATCAATATGTTTGGCAACTTTAAAATCAATTAATTAATAGATGTAATACCATAAATACTGAACTGACTACAAAGCAAACGGTCTCAAAAGCTTTATGGTTGATAATCGTATACACATTTCTTCTTCCACCCAGATGAACTTCATATAGAAATTTATATCGGAATCTGTAAATTTTACTTTGCGATCCTGGACTATTTTTTGACAGAAGATTGAGTAGTACTCCAACTGGTAAGATTTTTCAATGACAAAAGGTTTTTAAGTTTTGTTGTATGGATATTCTTTTAGCTTGAAAATGTTTTATCTTCCATGTATAAACTGTAAATAAATTAAGTTAGTGACACGGTTAAAGTATTAATGAAAATTGATGTCATTTCAGTTTTTCTGGGTGGTGATGGGTTTTAATTATTATTATTATTTTTTATTTTTTATTTTTTATTTTTTTTTTGAGAATGTGTGATGAATCTTTGGAAATAAAACCCAGATGATGGAGGATTCGATGAATATTGAAAAAAATATATATATTCGCAACCTATTTTTATTTAATTTAAAATTTTTATTAATGTTAACAGATCAGGGGTATTAAGGTACTTTTGATTATGTTTTAATAGATGCAAGGACATGGCAGTTTTTTATAAAATTTGAATATTTTAGTAAAAAAAATACACATATATATAATATATATTAGAAATTAATAATAACAATTAGACAGTAAAAATAATTAATAATAAAAAGTTAAATTGGGTAAATTTTATTGATTAGTTAAAAAACAAAATCGCTTTTCCAGCTTTGTCTGATCCTGGTTTTTTTTTTTTTTTTTTTTTAAGCTGTATGATCCTGGGTGTTGAACCCATCAAATTCAGTAAAGTTTGTGACTTTTTCACCATTCTTTTTCTTTCGATTTCATTTTTCGCCCATCAATTTCGTTTTATTTTGCTTGCATTTTATGTGAATTTGAATTATTGGTGTAGCGAAAACATCAATAACTACACAAAAAAAGAAGCTTCAATACTCGGTTCTCATCCGGTTTTCCATGGCAAGACATTCAAAAGTTAGATTTGGGTTGAAAGTATTGTTTGGTGAAAAAAACTAAATTTTCAGATGTCTATTTACCAGATGTGTGAAAATATTATTTTTCCAGAAAAGTGAAATTGCATGGAGGAGCTTTCAAATCCATTTTTGTTTTTTGTTTTTTTTTTTTTTATTTAAATTATTTGTTTTAATTTATAAGTAATTAGTTTTTTTTTTTTTTTTTTTTTTTTTTTTAAGGGAAAGAAAAATAGAAAACAGAGAACTACAAACTAGAATCAGCATGGATCGACCTCTCAACACACTGAGGGTAGAGTCCAACCACAAATGTCTTCCAAAATGAAGGAGGCCATACTTAGCCAGGTTATGGGCCACAACATTAGCCGTTCTAGGAACAAAGGAGATAGACTCAATCCCGTTTCGCCTTATACAGTCTTTGATATCATAGATGATCAGGCCAATATCCGAAGAAATGTTGGTAACCGAGTTAACTAAGTTAGCAACATGCTGCGCATCAGATTCGATGACCAAGGGGAATAGACCAAACTCACAGACTTGTTTGACATGAAAATTACTTTCATATTTTTTTTAAAGATCGAAATCACTTATATGAATTATTAAAAAAAAAAAAAAAAAATCACTTATATGCCTTCTCTAGCCATCCTTCGTTCCTTCAAAATGAAGAAAATATTAACTCTAACCATTCTTTAAAATGAAGATAGCTTTTGGTTCAAAATTAAAGATCCAGAATTGGATCTTTATTTCACTATTTGATTAAAATATTGTTATTTTCTCTTTCAATCTTCTTTTTCACTTTTTTAATTAAACTCAATTAATCATATATAATTTTTTATTTATAAATGTAATTAGTATAAAAATTATACCACTATAAATATTTTGTTGAAATCTTTCAATCGAATATAATATTGACTATATTTTAATTATTATCTAATAAGATAATATAGAGAAAATAATTTTATTAAAGAAAGTGAAATATTATTTATAAAGTAAAATAATAATATTTTATTATTAAAAAAAAAAAAGTAGAGAGAGAGAGAAATATCTAGATATTTTTCTCTCTGCCCTCTCTCTTCCTCTTCTTCACCTCTACACCCTTCAAACCCGTCCGCCGCCGACACCTTGCTGTGCTAGGGGGTGTCGGCGGCGAAGTAGATCGTTCGGGCGGTCTAGTCGGCGATGATCGTCGCTCTCTGGCAAGCTCGACGGTGGTTTTCTTTTTCTTCTCAACGGATTGCCGGTGGTTTTCTTCTTTTACCGGCGGCTCTCTTCTCGATCCAGCTAGGGTTCCTCCTTCGGTTGTAGCGCCGGGGATGGCGCTCGTCCGGACGACCTTTCCGTTGCCGTTAGGTCATTTTCCAGCTGCCTCCAGCAGCCATCCGGTTTGGGGCGTTCCTTTTCGGGCCGGCCAGTTGTTCCCCGATCCAGCCGGATCTTCGGCGCCGTCCGTCCTGGTCTTGGACTTTTTCTGGCAACCACGGCTCCCCTTCCTCCGATCGATTTTATTTTCGTTTAGTTTTTGGTTTTTTATTTCTGTATCTGTGGTTTCATGGTTGAATTTTTGCTTCTGTTTGGTAATCCGTTCTTGACCTCATTATGGCTAATGGACTCTCCTTTGGAGCCTCCACCACCAGAGTGTCAAGGTTTGCAGGGACTTGAGCTTCTATTCATTGTCCACCTTAGTGGGTGGTAGCTGTTCCTCCTTGTGAGGATTTTGTGTTTGTGGGTGATCTCTCCTCGGTGTGGGAGTAGTAATCTGGGCTGTGCTTCGATGTCAATTCTACATCGGTCCTAGTTGTTTGTACTTATCTAGATCAGGTTTCCAGTTGTTGTAACCTGTTGTTACTTTCTATAAAAAAAAAAAAAAAAAGAATATTTTATTATTTAGAGATTATAAAATGAAGAATGATTTGAGTAGTAGAAATATGAAGATTGAATATTCCTAAAATATTTATAGAATATTTTATTTTCAATCTTCAAATTGAAGATCGGTTAGAGATAGCTGATAGCCTACTAAAAGTATAATTTTTTTTCTTTTTCTCAAAAGGTGTGACATTGCTTTTGTCTATTGAATTGATCGATGTTCAGAAAGGATCCCGTACCAACTACTGCAGCTTTTATTTCAAAATAATAAATAATTAAAATTTAAAAAAAAAAAAAAAAAAAAAAAACCTACTGCATCAACCACCCACATGAAAATAAATGCAAAGTACTACAAGTTTGTGCATGTACTACAATTGTACGACCACACTTGCACAACTTTTCCAACAAACTTTGAAAACTTTTCCACATGCATTCAATTGTTTTTAGTTCAATGGTTGAGATGGCCTTATGGAGAGTGCTATCAACTAGACCCGACACGGTTCCGGTTGGAACCGTCGGAACCGGCCGGAACCGGCCGGAACCGGAACCGGAATCGGAAAAACCGGAACCTGAACCGGGGAGGCCGGTTCCGGTTCTGGTTCTATGATTTGGTCAAACCGGATTGGAACCGCCGGTTCCGGTTCCGGTTCGAACCGCCGGTTTGCACAATTTTTTTTTTTTTTTTTTTTTTCTATAAATACCACCCCCCCCTTTCATTTTTCCTCACACCAATTTCTTCTCAATTCTCTAATTCTAATTTCTCTCCAACACTCTCAAGTCTCCAAGTTTCCAAGGTTTTTAATAATTATTTCATTTTGTAATTGTTTTTAAGACGGTATTCAGCTTTGGTAAACAATGAGTATTGAACGGAATAGAGAACATAAAGTGTCAAACTCTTAGTAGAAAAATTGCCGTTGACAACGAGAGAATAGAAAAAATTTGCCTCAAAAAAAAAAAATTGCGGTAAAAAAATTTGTATATATGCCTTAAACTTTGAAAGGCCATAACTTTGTGCTCGGATGTCCGAATTGGGTGATTTTTTTTTTGAAATCGCATAGAATGATGCAAGGAATCCAATGGGAGCAATCCAGGGGGCTTGTGCCCACTTTTCGAGCCTCAAAAACCCCTTTTTCATCAAAAAAAAAGTGTTTTTAAGTGTCGTGTCTATTTCGAACCTCGTTTAAACCTAGTAAGAAACCTTTTCCTCTCGATCCGACACCACACCCGTGCCCGTCTTGGTTCGGAGAATTACTTTAAAGTCAGGCCTCGTGTAAATGGACACGTTTTAAAATAAATCTTTATACTACTTATAGTTTTTGTTTCAATTATTATACTAGAATTGAATGTGGCTTCATTGGTTAGGTTGTTATCATGGTTCTTTTGCAACCATGGTTCAAGAACCCATAAGAACTCATTTTTCTTTTTCTTTTTCTTTTGTCATTTGTAATTTATTTTATAATTTAATTTAATTTTGTAATTTGTCATTTATATATTTCATTTATATATTTTATTTAATTTTAATTTTATTTTATTTGTCATTTGTTAAAAAAAAAAAAAAAAAAAAAAAATCCGGTTCAAAACCGCCGGTTCCTGTAGAACCGGAACCGGAACCGAAACCGAAACCGAAACCGGTTCAAACCGGTTCCGGTTCCGAACCGGAACCGGAACCGGAACCGAACCGGAACCGTGCCACCTCTACTATCAACAACACTGGGTCAATAAGATGAAAATGGTTTAGTTGTTTGCCATTCACACCTATATAATAAGGTTATAGATTCGAATCAATTTATCTACTCAAATATCGAATTATTGTAATATTTTAAAAACAGTAGTGCTATACATCCTATCTAAAATCTCAAACATTTTCATCACAACCCATGTGACAATTGAAGTGTTTTTTTTTTTTTCAAACATTTAACAATTAAAGTGTTAAATGGTGTGTAAATACACATTAATAATGATTTCTCTCATTCACCATATGTAACCGGTCACCATTTAACACTTCACACGAAAAATTGTGACTTTTTCTTTATCATAATTTACAAAAACGTTGAATACTCTTAGGTCTAGTAAGTACAATTTATACAAATTTCATTATTGTTTTGTGTGTGATCAAAATATAGGAGTTTGAAAGTGAAACAATTATTATGTTATCACCGTTTTCATTAGCAAAACACTTTTCTACCGTAATTTTATAATTTCAATCCATCATAGTTATGTTTTATTTTTTCTCTCTATACAATTTGTGTTGTTGGTTACAATTTCGGCTTAATAAACCGAATGTAAAATCCATAAAACTCATCGATTTCAATGACAAACGAAAAAAAATATTTAATTCACTTTGGATTCTAATAAAAATCTTGCTTTAAGCTATGACAACTTTTTGTCAACGAGCATTCAAAAAAAAAAAACAAAAAGACTGTGTTAAGGGGTACGAGTTTTTCTCCGGTAAACACACAAATGTGAGTACATTTATAGTATATTTATCCATTTTATCACTTTTTATTAGAAAAGACAATGCAATTGAGTCAAATAATGCTTAATGTTAAAAAGTGAAAATAAATAAAACATGTACTTTTTAGAATTTTAATCTAAACAATTAAATTTTATTCACATAGTAATTTAAACATTCTTTGTTTTATTGCTAAAAAATCCAATAAGCAATCTAAAAGTCAAAATAATTATTTATAATTGTAAAATTACAAACACGTCACCTCATAATATAAATGACAATGCATCTCCCTTCCACATAGATGGTGAGAGTTTGAGTCCTACTCTGTGAATTCACGTGATTCTTGAAAAATAAAAATATAATTTTTATATATATATATATATATATAATATTTTAAAGAAGAGTAATGATTATTTGGAAAAAAGTAAAAAATGTATTCACTTTCTCCTTTTCGATTTAACCCCATTGTGTGAAAAAGAAACCCAAATAAGAGCATCCACAATGGTTACAAAAAGAGATCCATTTTTACTAGGCCCATTTTGGAACCCATCAAATTCTTCCACAATGGTGACAAAAAGGATCCCAAAAAAGGGACCCAAAAGTGGGCCCCACCCAAGTAGACCCAAAAGTGGGCTCCAACACCTCTCAATCATTGGGTTGGGTTTATATATATATATAATTTAAATTAAAATATATAACTATTAATTTTAACAATTATATATAATGAAAAAAATATAAATAAATTTAATATATATATATATATTTCAATTATTTAAATTTAAATATATTATTATTAACTTCAATAATTATATATATAATGAAAAAAATATAAATAAATTTAATTTCAATTATAAAATTTTATTTCAATGAAATTAAAATAATTTAAATAAAAACATTAATTTTTTAAAGGTTTGGAATTGGAACCAAACCTTCAAAACCGGAATCGAAACCAAACCTTCAAAACCGGAACCGGAACCGAAACGAGAACCAAAACCGGTTTTGAAGGTTTGGAATCAAAATCGGTCTGGAACCGGAACCGAAACCGAACAGTTGAAACATCCAGAACAGAACAGAACAGAACAGAACCGAACCGAACCGAACCGAACCGAACCGGAACCGAGGAATCAGAATCGGAATCGAAATCCGAACTGGAATCTCTTCGAGGGAGGTTTCAGTTCTGGTTTCGGAACCGCCACTTTCGAAACGAAACAGGAACAGGAACAGGAACAGGAACAGGAACAGGAATAGGAATAGGAACCGAACCGGAACCGGAATAAATTATATAATTTGAATGAAAACATTAATTTTTTGAAGGTTTGGAGCTGAAACCAAACCTTCAAAACCGAAACTGGAATCGAAACCGAAACCAAAATGGAAATCGAAACCTAACCCTAACCATCGAAACTGAACCGTCGAAATCGAACAGTCGAAATCGAACAGTTGGAACCGCCAGACCCAAACCTTCAGAACCGGATTGAAACAGAGCCGAAACTGGAACAGAACATAACCGAACCAAACCGAACCTTCAAAACTGGAATCAAAACCGGAACCAAAATCGGAACAAAAACCGAACCTTTATAATCGAAACCGAAACCAAACCTTTAAAACCGGAATCAAAATCGGTTTTGAAGGTTTGGAACCGAGGAACCGAAACCGAACCGGAACACAACCGAACTGAAACCGACGCCATGTCTAATCTTATACAATATTTTGTTTTAAATATTTATTTTTATTTTTGATGTAATTTGGTTGTGAAAAATTTATTTTAAATTAATCATAATTTGTTAAATAATTATTGTATATAAAATATTATATATATATATATATATAATATTTTAAAGAAGATTAATGATTGTTTGGAAAAAAGTTAAAAAAGTGGATTCACTTTTATTTTTTCAATTTAACAACATTGTGGGAAAATGAGACCCAAATAAATAGGACCCAAATGAGAAGACCCATTCTTTAAAAACAAGACCCATTTTTGATGATGTGGCACAAATGGGTCTTGTGTTTGGGTCTCCACCATTGTGGATGCTCTAAATAAGATCTAAATAGAAAGACAAATTTCTTGAAAAAAAAAAAAAAAAAAAAGACTCATATTTGATGATGTTTTACAAATGGGTCTTGTATTTGAGTCTCAACCATTATGGATTCTCTAAAGACAAGCCGATAATAATTTTTTTATCAGGAATTGTTACAAATAACTATTTAGAATTATAGAAATACCCTTGAAACTTTTTAAACACATACAATACGAAAGGGAGCTTACTCTGTGAATTCACGTGATTCTTGAAATGGGAGCTTACAGAATTCACGTGATTCTTAAAATGGGAGCTTACTCTGTGAATTCACGTGATTCCTAAAAAAAAAATCAGTTGTCAGGTAAAACAGTAACCTTTTTGATTTGACTAACATGAAAAATTTGTTTGACATGAAACAGTTGAATTGATCCGATGTTCAAAAAGGATCCCGTATAAAAACAAAAATGGTTGCAAACTCATGCATATATGTATACATTTTATACTTACCGGTTACCAAGTTACCAACTACTGTAGCTTTTATAGTTTTATTTCATTATTTCAAAATAAAAAAATAAAAACCTACTGCCTCAACCACCCCCACATGAAAATAAATGCGAAGTACATTAAACAAGTTTTTCCAACAAACTTTGAAAACTTTTTAGTTCAATTTAATTGTTGTGTAATGTTTGGTTGAAAATGGTTTTAGAGAGTGCTACCAACAACACACACCAAACTCAAACCTCACTTTAAAATGAAAATGGTCTCCAACCTCACTTTAAAACAGAGTGTATTTTTGCTCACCCCCTTTCAAGGGGGTAAGCATTACCCCCTCCTAAACATATGACATGTATCTATAGAGCGGTAAAATTATCTAAAAATTTATCTCTCTATAAACACATGTGATCCATTTAAAAGGGTAATGGTTATCTCCCTTAAAAGGGGGAGCAAAAGTGTTCTCTTTAAAACACACACCAATGTTGCTTCAAATTTGTAGATCCCTAGATTTTTTTTGTTGCGCTACAGTATGCTTTATATAAAGCGGACTATTCACGCCCGAAACAGCCAACTTTTTTTATTTTTTTATTTTATAGATGTCACGTCAATTTTTTTTTTTTCTAATTTAATTAAAATAATATATATTTTTAAAAAATATACCGTTGAAAAGATCTCATTAAGATCTTTAAAACGACACACACTTTTATATATTTTATATCAATAAAATTATTAAATATTGTATAAATTAACTAATAGAAATTAATTGGTATTATATAAATATTTATTGGAAGAATATTCTTTAAAGATGTTTTTTTTAATGTAAAATTTGATGTGAAACATTGAATGGAAAAAATTTGGTGTTAACATATACTCAAAAGATTCTCATTTAACTTCAAATTGGAGCAAAATTTAGGGCCAAACATTGGAAATGCTCCAGATGTGAGAGGCACACAACTGGAGTATATTTACATACCCAAATCCCGAATTATTGTAATATTTTAAAAATAATAGTGTTACACATCCCATCTAAAAAAGTTCATTTTTGCTCACCCCTTAACTGGGGTGAGCATTACCCCCACCCAACTGAATGCCAAGTGTCCCTAAATAAACCAAGGGTTAACAGATATTATTCTACCGATTTTACCCATGTTTTTATTTTTTATTTTTCATTTTTCTTAACACCAACAATTGAAAATCAATTAAAAAATGCCAGAAATTGAAAAAAATAAAATAAAAAAAAATAGATCAACACCATCTGTCCAAGGAACAAAAGCAAGAAGCCAAGATATATCAGCAATCCAGCACGAATTTGCTAAGAAATACTACCACAAAGTCTCCATGATCTACTCTCCATATAAAACCTTGTTTTTATTAATTATTATGCTAAACAAATCAAGCTGACACAATATGTAAATTACTCTCATCACCATCAAAACAAGAACACAACCCAGAAAATCATCATCACCATCCATCTCAAAACACCATCACCACCACTCAAACCCTAACCTACCTCCACCCAGAAATATTACAATAAACAATGTAGATTTAACAATAATAATAATAAAAAAATTCTAAACACAAATCCCATGTTTAAAAAAAAAACTAAAACAATATTAAAAAAAAAAAAAAATCTTCACATTCTCTTTCTCTCAACTGTTCTCCTTTCAGTTTCTCACCCATGGTCAACTGTCTCTTGGTCGTCGGTGAGGAGCAGCGATGGGCTTCTCGTCTTTCTCTCTGGCTTCTCTCTTATGTCTCTCTCTTCTTCGATCTTTTTCAATTCGAGCCGATTTGGTGGTTTTGGCGAGGATTCGAGGTGGGTTGGTGGCTAGGGTTCGTTAGCGGTGAGTGTGACTGGGTTTTGGTTCGGCGGTGGGGTTTGCATGGTTTGATTTCGTGGTGATTGATTTTCGGTGGTGAGAGGCAATTGGTGAGAGATAGAGGTTGGGTTTCGTTTTGAGGGTGGTGGTGGTTGGATGTGAGGCAATGGTGGGTGTGGTTTGGGTAGATGGTTAATGGTGTTGGAATTTTATTTTATTTTATTTTTTATCTGGTGTTTGAGAAGTTAAACTGGTGTGGATTTGGCAAATCGTTTCAAGTGTTGATCTAGAATTTTTTTTATCTGAATAATTGTTAAAAAAAAATTAATTTAAGTTATATATATATATATCAAATTTACTTAATTATCCTCATTTATTTAATGAAATTTCTATTAGTGTGCATATTTGTTAACCCTAGGTTAACTCAGGGACACTTGACATTCAGTTGGGTGGGGGTAATGCTCACCCCCAGTTAAAGGGGGTGAGCAAAAATGAACTCCATCTAAAATCTCAAACATTTTCATCACAACCCATGTGACAATTGAAGTGTCAAAAGGTGAGTGAATACACATTAATGTTAAATACACTCTCCCAACACACTCTCAAGTGTTAATATTTTATTTTTTGACATGCAAATTGAGTCATAATAAATGGTTTGTCTGCTCATGTTATTTACAACTCAAACAAAACATTCTCTTCCCAAATTGCCCTTTTACTATTATTGTTTATATTACTATTATTATTATTATTATTTATATTATTTAAGATTTATTATTATTATTATTATTATTTTATTATTATTGTCATTATTAATATTTATTATTACTGTTATCATTATTATTATTTTATTATTTTATTATTTTCTGTTATATTATTATTATTATTATTATTATTATTATTTTATTATTATCATTATTATCATTATTAATATTTAATAATATTATTATCATTATTATTATTATTTTATTATATTATTATCATTATTATTTATTACTATTACTATTATTATTATTATTATTATTATTATTATCATCTTCATAATTATTTCTTTTATTATTTAATTTTTTTTATTTTGTTTTTTACATTATTAATACCTCTGTTATTGTAAATGAACAAGTGATATTTAGGGATATTTGAATAATAATAATAATGGTTGGTTATTATTATTTAACTGTTATTTTAATTTAAAATTTAAAATTTAAAATTTTTATTTTTATAATTTTATTTTTAAAATTTGGTCGGAGGGGATTTGGGTTATATTATTATATTATTTATGGTTTGATGTAATTATGGATATAAGGGGACTTAGTGCAATTTACCATGACGGATAAATGGATGGTGTTAGGGTTTTGAATAAAGGGTAAAGAAATGAAGAGTTTAAAGGGTTTAACGTCTAAAAAAAAGTACAGGAGGGAAATAGAAAATTGCGTATAATATAAGGGTAAATGTGCCAATAACCCTTTCTTTTATGTACTCTACTCATTATTATCATTCTGATTTCTGACCATTACAACAATTTCCTTTTTAAATTTAAAATTTTGAGAAATGTTTTTCAAATTTTTTAGAATAAATGTGGGGATTGCATTGAGCCGTGTAAAAAGATTTTGAAACTCTATTTAATGATATTCTACAGTCATATCTAGAAAAAAAGTAAGAAATGGTAATTATTACACCAAATAACATTATGGCAGAGTAAATTTTAAAGGAAAAAAAAAAAAGAATGAGAAAAACTATTTTTTTTTTGTTTGATTGAGGATGCTACCAAGCCGTGGATTGAACTTGGGTGGTAAGAATCACATGAACTCATGTCATCTTACCACCAAGTCCAACAGGAAGCATGGTGAATGAGAAAAACTATAGAATTTGAATAAACGCATGCGTTTAACCAAGAAGCAATGTTACATGTCCCATTTACAATCCCATTACTTCCATCCTATCGTATGTATCCACTCATTAGGTGGCAACTCGACTGCCACATGCATTTGAGATGAGAAAGATGAGATTATAAGGGGATGTTTAGCATTACTCTTATACAAAACCTTAGCTTGAGGTCGATCTCTCTATATATATGTCTCTAGTTTGTAACAATCTCAACCAAACAGATCTGAAAAATCCTCTCAAACTCCTCGCCTCTTTACCAGAACGGTTTCCTTCTCTCAATCTCCTCCACTCTGTTCAATTTCCATCTGCCCGCTGTTCAAATTTATTCACCTTACCAGATTTCCAAGTTCAGATCATACCAACCCATAAAGCTAGATCTTTTTATCAAAGAAACTCTCGGAAACAGAATTTCAATGGGTTTCCTTCTCTCAATCTCCTTCCATCTTTCAATTGAGCTTACCTGTGCGATCCGTCTAGGAATAAAGGTAGATCACCAGATATGATCTGTGACTGTTTTTCTCTCTTTCTTTATTGTTTCACTTGTCTTAAATAGATCTACTTCTCTTGATGGTTTGTGATTGTTTATCTTGATTCTATAATACCATGAATGATTTCTAAAGAAATCTAAAGCTAAAAATGAAGAACACGTTTAGAGGGAGAAAGTATTTTTAGTATCGACAGAGAAAGCATTACAGCGAGAGAGAGCCTTTTTTATAGGCTTATGGGCAAATATAACAAGATCCATGATAATCTCAACGGTAGGGATTTAGACTCAATAGTCATGCAATCCATGTGAGCTAACTAACTTTGACTTTTCAATACAGAATTGCTGACTGAGTCATCATTTCGTTTTGACTTTGAGTTCTGATGCATATTTTAGGTATTTCTTATTTTTTCGAAATGAGTCTATAGTTAATATATCGTTTCTAGACCGGGTCTTGTTTGTAAAGGGAAAACAGTATGCTTTTTTGCTCTAATTTGTCCTCTTTCGGTCCTAAAAATCTTTAAAAAAGTATACATCATTTTAAAAGAATAACAAAGAGACAATGTGTGCTGATCTGTGTAGGTTAAATATTAATGAAATTTACCAATCATGTGTTGATGTGAGTGGTTCGGCGCTCTCATCCCTTAAACAAGGTCGTGGGTTCAACTCCCCTTGTGAACGGAGCTACACATATTGAGAGCACTTTACCCCTTAGTGGGTCGACCTGGTGCGAGTCCGGATTAGCCGGGGTGTGGTCTGGGCTGATTGCACCGTATGATGGATCCGCCCCACCCGGAAACCGGATGGTTTAAACCAAAAAAAAAAAAATATTAATGAAATTTAATTTACCTTTGGTTGGCTAAATAAACTACATTCATATTTTGTGTCTTGAAAATTTTGACCAGGGCAATTGGGGCAATTATACTCTTATATCAAGATATATGGGCAGAAATGAAAAAAAACGTCGTGGTATTGTTAGTAGCTTGTAAATGAGTTTAGGAGAATAGCCATCTGATGGTGGCAGGCATTACAGTTACAATGTTGATCTTGGTACTGTGGACCTTTGGTATTGTTGGTGGAGGTCCAGGATGTGGCAACACTGAAGCATATTTGCCTTACAGTATGTTGTTTATTGTATTATATGGTTTTGGTGTGTGCATGCTTGGTTTTCAAAATTCTATGTTGTCCGACTGTGCAACTAGGTATGCACCTTTGGTCTCTTATCATGTCTGTCATGACTCTTTATGTTATTACTTGCTTTGTAGATTTTGAGCCCTCTTTTTCAGTTGTTTTGAATTCCTAGCTCTAGCTTATGTCTGAAGTGTTTCTTCTAATAATGTTTGAACAAGTTGGATGTTTTATGCTCCACCTCAATTTAGCTTTTTGTTAGGGAAAAACGTTAAGGGATGGCTGTGAACAAACTTACATAATCGGATAATCCTTTAAAATATATTCCTGTCATTTCTTTCTTTGAATCACTTATTTTCCCTATATAGAAGTTTCTTATTAAGGGTTTCTGATTTGACTCAATTTGACCTTTTTGTACATGTGCATATACAACTTTTTCAAAGTATAACACAGAGAATGTGTGCCGATATGAGTAGGTTAAATATTAATGAAATTTAATTTACCTTTGGTTGGTTAAATAAGCTAACTACATACGTATTTTGTGTTTTGAAAAATTGATGTATGTCGCTCTAATGGGGAAATTTTACTTTTATATAAAGATATGTGGGCTGTGTTTTGATATCATATCAGTAACAGTAAGGTTTCGGTGTTGACACGAGTTTTCAATCAGACGTCATTACTGCATTTAAGTTGGGTCATTTTATTATCGTTCTTCTTTATTTTATATTTTTAATTGTAAACGATTTAGCGGTTACAGATTAGGTATGTGGAGCCACTGCTGCTGTTTGAGAATGTGAAGAAGACTCGTGACTGACTGTGTCTACTTGGTGTCGACACGGGAGATTAGTTTATTTGGGTTGCTATTACAGATTTCGATTTGACATTATCATGACGACATTTTTATTGTCATTGTGATGACGTCAAATCGATAAAAACCATATAAATTCTCCAGTGTCGACACCAAACTGATGCAATTGTCATTGTCAACACCAAATAGTCCACACCAAGCAGACGCACGCCAAGCCAACGCAGATGTTATTGTCAACACCAAATAGTCCGAAACTAATGATTCTATATGACAATATTCTAAAACCACAATTATTTGAAACCTACAGATTCTCGATATCCAAACACCAAAATCAAATCTCAGGGCCTGTCATGCAACCGTTTTTCTGTCTGTTTTTGTTTGTGCTTTTCAAAAATGCGTTAATCGTTTTTCATTCTATTTTTAAAAATAAAAAACAAAACCAGTGTGGAAAGCGAAAAATTTGATGTTAACATCTTAAGAGTTGTTTTCTGAATTTAAATAACAATTTGAAAAACAAAATTAAAAAAAAGTTCCTAACTTCAATCGAACACTCTCACTCACTCGACACTCTCAGCTCAACTCTTCCTCCATGGCTGATCTCTGCAGATTTGACTAAGGTATGTCTTCTTCTTCTTCAGATCTTCTTCTTTAATTTTTTTTTTCAATTTTTGTTCTTTCATAAACCGAAATTAGTGTAGATTTACTTGGATCTATGTAGATCTAAGTAGATGTACACTGATTTTTGTTGATTTTATTATACGTAATCCTTAATTTTTTTTTTTTGTAGTGATTATTGGGGAAGATATGTTGTCAAAGGCTGCTGTGAAGCTTTGAGCAATCTCCGGTAACTCCTGCTGATAACTTATTATTATATTTTGAATCGTTGAAAGCATGTTATAGTCATCTTTGATGACGTATCTGTCTTCCCACAACGAAAGACCGATGCTTGCCCTTTGTTTTAGAAACCCTTTTGTGGGTTCTTCGATCTCGTTCAGCTTGTCGCTTTCAGCCTCAGGTGGGTGTTTACTTTTTTCTCTCTAAATTTACCTGTGTTTTAATTTTAATTATGGGGTGTGTGATTATATATATGCTTGGTTTCATCAAGTCAACTGGGTCAGTTGTTGCTACTTTTGCTATGTACTATGCAAAATTGTAGCTTTAGCGGTAGAATTGTTGCATTTTGAACTCTCTTTCAGTCTACTGTTTATAAAATAGTTATTGTTTGATGTGTTTGTATTTGAATTCCTATACAAAGTTGTGATTTGATGATTTTTTTGTGTTTCTGTTGAAATTTTGTATCAGGACTCGATTATTTTAAGGACTCTGGTTTTGTGGGTAAAGTAATTTAAGCTCTAACTAGCAATCAAGGTGGAATTTTTTTTTTTCATTTACGGTTGTTGATTGGAGATTTTGGTGGGTTTTTTTGTTCATAAACATGGAGCTAAACAGCTAGTCTCTTATTGGAATTTCTCTCTAGTTATTATTTAGTTGTAGTTTGAGCTATGGTACTGTGCAAGATATTGTTTGTTTGGAATGTGTAAAATATTCTCTTAAGGACCCTTTTGGATACTTGAACTCTTCTTGGAACTTTAACAATGGCACCGAAGGATTCATTGTAAATTTACTGGGGTTGACTGTTGGCACCCGGATGAAAATAAGGTATTGAATCTCTGCCTTTCGGATATGGGACTCGAGGGTAAATTTGCTGCTGGCCTTGTGAATTGCTCCAGCATGAGTTTTTATGAGTTTTTATCAATCATTCATGAATTTGGAAAAATCAAGATTGCTATCTTCATTGATGAGTTTTTATGATTGTGAATTGTTGTTGAAGGTATTGGCACCAGTCCCAGTTGGATTAGCAGTGTTTGTGGTTCACTTGGCAACAATTCAATCACAGGAACTGGCATCAATCCTGCAAAATCTTTAGCAGCAACTGTTGTTTGGAGACACACCGTGGCCTGGTGTGTCTAGGTCTGTACGCTTAATCTGATTAATTCCTGATTCTATTCCTTGATGGATTCCATGAATAAGCAAACATAATGTTAACACCCATTCATATTTGATGGAGTCAAAAATTGAAGGAGAACAATAAAAGATGCAATTAACTGATGTTTCTTTCAACAATGTCTTTGATGCTTTTATTCGGTGGAAATTTTGGATTGGACCATTTGCCGGTGCACCTACAGCAGCATTGTTTCACAAGTTGTCTTAAGAGGAGCATCTGTCAAGGCTCTTGGGTCATTTAGAAGCCAATCCCATTTGTGATTTTTGCGTAATTTTATTTCTTTCTTCAATTGTTCATTTGTTAGACCTAAAAGTTTATTGTAAAGGAAGATTGGTATTTTACAAGGAATAATGTACAGTTGTTTAATTTATGTAAAATTTTGTACAGACAAATCGGTACATAACGAGAGGGTCTCAAATTCAAATAGCCATATTTGTATACGTATAACGGTTAATGGAGAATTCCGATGTTTCAACTATTACCGTCCATTTGTTATATGAGATAGATTGAATCTTTTATTGTTCATGCTAAGAGATTCCTCCAATCAAGGAACAATTTCATGCATTTGTGTTGTTTGTAATTCAATTAAAAATGATTGAATGGTCTGTTAAAAACTAAGGGTTTGTCCTGCAACTGTTTTCGGTCTGTTTTTATTTTGTTTTTTAAAAATGATTTTGAATTCGTGTTTGTTATAACCGTTTTTTATTTTATTTCCAAGAAACAAAAAACAAAACCATTGTAAACAGTAAAATATTTGAAAAACACAAAATACTGGTTTTTTTTCTTCCTCTGTCTTCTTCATTTGTTCATCTTCTGCTTCTGTTCTTCCTCTTCATAACTTCTTGGAGCAACCGACGTCGGCGACACCGATCTAGCTCCGATGTCAGCCCACCGATCCGCTCTTCGTCTTCACCATCAATTTGGTCTTCTTCTTCTTTTTCCCAATCTGATCTTCTTATTCTTCTTCACGCCGATGTGGTTTATATCTTCTTCTTTTTCACGCTGATCCGCTCTATGTGAACAATTAGTCTATCTTTGTTAATCAATTGGGTTTTAGTTTTGTTTATTGAATTAATTGCTCTATTCTACTTGCTCTTATTATGTTATTACCGCAAGTGATTTGAGTTTGTGGCTTAGTTTATCCATGAGATTAGGATTTAGATGTGGATGACCGTTGCATTTAAGTCTTAATCACAAGCTTAATAAACAAGAAAATTGATATATGCATGACCGTACTGTGTTAATTTGGATTAGAGTTTTATGTAAAATATGAGTTTTGACAATTGCTTAATACATGTTTGTGTGTGATTAATAGGAAGAACCCTAGATCATTATTCTGTATTCGTTGCATGACCGTATGCGAGTATTGGAAAGGATCTTCGAACTTAATTGAATTATCTTAAAAACAAACCTGTAAACTAGATTGAAGTGTTTAACGAGACTGATTGTGAGCATTGAGTGTCTAAGAAAGGTGTATCGATACCCTAGTATTTCTCTCCATATATCCATTCATTGTGTGATCTTTGATTTAATTTGATTCGATTCGATTCGATTTTAGTCTTTAGTTCAAGTAGTTATAGTTTAGGTTAATTTTAGAATTAAACAAACTTCCAAAGAATAGCATTATGGAATTTAGTTTTTCGCATTTAGAGTAACCTTGTTAGATTAATTGGTTTTCGACCGATAGAATCGTAGATCCCAGTAAACGAACTTTCTTAGTAAATTGAATACAGATTTTACTGCATTAGGCTCAGAACAACATATTAGACTCTCTGACGAGAAAGGATCAAAGAACGCACATAAAGAGGTTGCAAGGAACACCGAAAGTTCATAAAGCAACATCGTGCAGAGAGAAGACGAAATACAATAACAAGGACAAAATACCAATAAGATTAAACCTCATTTAATTGTAAAATAAAAAAGGAGAGAGAGTGTAATAATTGTTTTATTATGATTGGACATAAAATGGATGCATATTTGACTTTAGATAATTGCATTGGAGATGTGAATATGCATTTCTTTAATTTTTTTTTTCAAAAGTGGGCCCATAATAAATAGAAATACTGATGTGGTACTATTCAGAAACTCAAAAATGCATATTTGCATTGGAGATGCTCTAATCTTATTGGTAGAAAGAGTTAGAAATCCTAGTCAGCATTTCTAAGAGAGTTTCTAGAATTAGAAACCCAACTCCATATTCTCTAACTTTTTTTTGGCCACATCATCTTCATATTCAACTTAGGGGGGTGTATTTAATTAGGATTTTTGAGGACATTTAAAGACATTATAAATCCTGGTGTATTCAATTTGGACATTTAAAGACTTTAAAAGAGTCCATATGAATCCGGTGGTATTCAATTAGGATTTCTATGGACTTTTAAAGAATCCTTCCAAATCCAGGTGTATTGAATTGAGACTTTAAAAATGTCTACAAGAATCAAGGTGTATTCAATTAGGACTAGATTTTAAAGGATTTTCTTAGGTCATGGATTTTGATGGATTTTGGTGGACTTGATGTGAGAGATATAAATATCAAATGTCATAATATATCTGGTCTTCTCCCCAAAGATTTTGGTGGATTTTGCTCTCCCTCTCTCTCTCAAAACAGAAACAAAAAGCATTAATATGTAAAAATTTAAAAAACTGATGCATGTGAGAAAAATTAAAAAGGATTTTTTTGATAATTTGAGCTCTTTTACTGTCTTCATCCCACATGAGCTTGGCAATTTGAGAAATTTGCAGCGGCTCCATATGGCACGTAATTATTTGACTAACAGCAGATCTTCATCTTCAGAATTGAGCTCTCTCTCATCCTTGACAAATTGTAGGAACTTGACAAGTCTGGTGCTTTATGGTAATCCATTGAACGGCACTCTTCCTTCTTCGATAGGAAATCTCTCTACTGCTCTTCAGTACTTAGCTCTTTACGAATTCATTATTAAGGGCAGCATCCCTAGAGAAATTGGCAACTTAAGCAGCAGCATGACATCCTTAAATTTGAACATCCTGGGGAGAGCAAATTATACACGGAAATATAGATTGATTGGTGTATCAAATTTTGCTCATTCCAACTTCAAAGGTTTTTTTGATAATTAGCTATAATTAGCTTACTATTGATAAGTCAGAGATAACAAATCCATGAAAATCCATAAAAGTCTGATATGGATGTCTAAACAAATCAATGAAAGTCCATATGGATTTATAAAAGTCTGTAGAAATCCATGAAAATTTGTCACTTAAAAAATGTCTTAAAATGTCTTCAAGAATCCTAATTGATCCTAATTGAATACACCCCCCTTAGATAATAGTATTGGAGAGAATTTTTCTAACTTTTTTAATATTTATCCTATGTGGCACTCCATTTTCTCTAAATGTATAATATCATTGGAGATGCTCTAAAAATACCCTTTAAACTTTTTAAACACATAAAATACAAAACAGAGCTTTTACTTTGTGAATTCATGTGATTCTTGAATATATATATATATATAATATTTTAAAGAAGAGTTATGATTATTTGGAAAAAAGTAAGAAAAGTGTATTCACTTTCTCATTTTCGATTTAACCCCATTGTATGGAAAAGAGACCCAAATAGAAAGACCTATTTTTTGAGAAAAAAACAAAGACTCATATTTGATGATGATGTTGCACAAATGGTTCTTGTATTTAAGTCTCAACCATTATGGATTCTTTAAAGACGAAGTCGATAATAATTTTTTTATCAGGAATTGTTACAAATAACTATTTAGAATTATAGAAATACCCTTCAAACTTTTTAAACACATGATACGAAAGGGAGTTTACTCTGTGAATTCACGTGATTCCTAAAAAAAAAAAAATCAGTTGTCAGGTAAAACAGTAACCTTTTTGATTTGACTAACATGAAAAATTTGTTTGACATGAAACAGTTGAATTGATCCGATGTTCAAAAAGGATCCCGTATAAAAACAAAAATGGTTGCAAACTCATGCATATATGTAGTGGTGTAAAAATGGACCAGGCCCAAGAGGGCCGGTCCGTATGGCCTGCTAAGGAAGCTGGGCCGGATCAGGTCCGGTCCACGGAGGACACGGTGCGGACCAAGTCCGGCACGAAGGCGGGCCTCGGAGCGTGCTAAAGAGTGCCGGTCCGTCGGACCGGCCCGCCACGGCACGTGGATCCGACGGATCATAGCAGGCGGACTGGAATCTGGACCGGTCCGGCTGTTGTAAAAAAAAAAATAAAAAAATAAAAAAATAAAAATAATTGTTGTCAGCTGTAACGGTTGGATTTCAAAATCCAACCGTTGGCTGACATCAGCCATGACGTCAGCCAACGGTTGGATTTTGAAATCCAACCGTTACAGCCAAATAAAATTACAAAAAACCCCCTCAATTCTTCTATTTTATATTTTCACCCACAATTTCAATTTTTCTATAAATACCCCATCCATTCCA
This sequence comes from Acer saccharum, assembly GCA_030490815.1. Lineage (NCBI taxonomy): Eukaryota > Viridiplantae > Streptophyta > Magnoliopsida > Sapindales > Sapindaceae > Acer > Acer saccharum. The sequence goes on from CM059871.1 coordinate 42,945,874, forward strand.
TTTTTCAATCACTTTCTCTCATTCTCTCATTCTCTCAATTTCTCTCCATTCTCCAAATCTCTACACATTTTCATTCAATTTCATTGTTTCTCTCTCTCTCTCTCTCTACATTTTCCACCAACACACAAAACTTTGAAGGTACATTTTTCTTTAAATGTTATTATTTCTTTATGTGAGTAAATTTATAATGTTATGTAAACACTTTAGCTAAATTTTTAAATATTTTTGTTTATTTAGAAAAAAATTTTAAATTATTTTAAGTTTAGTAGTTTATTTTAATATATTTTGTTAGTAAATTATGATTTTTATGTGTAGTTGTTAAATTTAACATTTTTAAGTTAGTAAATATATGATTTTTAAGTTTAGTAGTTTATTTTAATATATTTTGTTAGTAAATTATCTTAATATATGTATAGTAGTTAAATTTAACATTTTTATGTTAGTAAATATATGATTTTTAAGTTTAGTAGTTTATTTTAATATATTTTGTTAGTAAATTATCTTAATATATGTGTAGTAGTTAATTTTAACATTTTTAAGTTAGTAAATTTATGATTTTTAAGTTTAGTAGTTTATTTTAATATATTTTGTTAGTAAATTATGATTTTTATGTGTAGTTGTTAAATTTAACATTTTTATGTTAGTAAATATATGATTTTTAAGTTTAGTAGTTTATTTTAATATATTTTGTTAGTAAATTATCTTAATATATGTGTAGTAGTTAATTTTAACATTTTTAAGTTAGTAAATTTATGATTTTTAAGTTTAGTAGTTTATTTTAATATATTTTGTTAGTAAATTATGATTTTTATGTGTAGTTGTTAAATTTAACATTTTTATGTTAGTAAATATATGATTTTTAAGTTTAGTAGTTTATTTTAATATATTTTGTTAGTAAATTATCTTAATATATGTGTAGTAGTTAAATTTAACATTTTTATGTTAGTAAATATATGATTTTTAAGTTTAGTAGTTTATTTTAATATATTTGTTAGTAAATTATCTTAATATATGTGTAGTAGTTAAATTTAACATTTTTATGTTAGTAAATATATGATTTTTAAGTTTAGTAGTTTATTTTAATATATTTTGTTAATAAATTATGATTTTTATGTGTAGTTGTTAAATTTAACATTTTTATGTTAGTAAATATATGATTTTTAAGTTTAGTAGTTTATTTTAATATATTTTGTTAGTAAATTATCTTATTATATGTGTAGTAGTTAATTTTAACATTTTTAAGTTAGTAAATATATGATTTTTAAGTTTAGTACTTTATTTTAATATATTTTGTTACTAATAAGTTCATATTTATATTTCAGGAAATGGATCCTTTTTTCCCAGATGGTTTTAACATGCTGAATGATGATCTTGATCTTTCAGAACAAACGGAACCCCAAGCGGGAGCTTCCTGTTCTACCGGTACTGGTACACCAACATCACGTCCCAAAAGATTGACATCAGATGTTTGGCAGTGTTTTCAAATAGTACAAATGAGACTCCCAGACGGATCGATAGGCCCCAGAGCTAAATGTAAGTTTTGTCCTAAGGACTATTCCAGTAGTAGGAATGGAACCGGTCATTTGAGAAGGCATATGCTGAAATGCATGCCTGCACATGGACAGGTAGACACTACAACCCAAACACAACTACAACGGCACCCAGATGGGTCCGTTACTACGTGGCGGTACGATCCCGAACACGCTAGAAATTGCTTGGCACTATTCATTGCACAAACTGATCAACCAATCAATTTTGCTGACAATGTTTTTTTTCAAGAGTTGATCACATCTGCATTTTGCCCCCAATTTCAACCTGTTTCTAGAACTACCACTAGAAATGATTTGATAAAATTGTTTGGATCAGCTAGAGATGACTTGAATGCTGAATTACACAGTTTAAATGTCTCTGTTGCATTAACCTCTGATATTTGGAACGCATGTTCGAAACAGGACTACTTATGTGTCATTGGACACTACTTAAATTCTGATTGGAAGTTAACAAAAAGAATTCTTGGTTTTCGTCCTATGGATTATGCACACACCGCTGAAAATATTTTTAATGTCATTCTTTCTGTTTTAGAAACATATGAAATCACAGATCGCATCCTTTCTATTACATTAGATAATGCATCTGCAAACACTAGTTCTATTGCATTGTTTGTTGACAGAAATATCCCGCAAGATGGAGGTTATTTCTTCCATCAACGGTGTGCATGTCATATTATAAATTTAGTGGTACAGGCTGGTTTGAAGAAATTAAGCGACCGTGTAGATCGCATCAGAGATGCCATTTCTTGGATTGGCAGCTCTAATCCTAGATTCCAAGAATTCCGTAGACATTGTACATTAAACAATCTACGCCCCCGACGATTCCAAACTGATATGCCAGTAAGGTGGAACTCTACTTACTTAATGCTGGAAAATTGTTTGCCATATGATACAACTATTTCAGGTTTTTATAACATGAAGCTGGCCGAACTTGGCCGTCCACAATCAGAAGCACTTACACCAGACGATTGGTATGTGGCAAAGGTATTTGTTGAATTTTTAAAGATTTTTTACGATGCCACTGTAACTCTTTCCGGGGTCTATTACCCCACATCTTGTGAGGCAATCCATCGAATAGTGGAAATGTCTGAAGCTATAAACAATTATAGGGCAGATGAACATTTAGGCATTGCAGTTGTTGCCATGGAGGCAAAGTTGAAAAAATATTGGAGTACCATTCCTTTACTTTATGCCTTGAGTATTGTAATAGATCCTAGGATTAAATTATCTGGTTTAGAAGTTTTCCTTGAGGTTATTGGTACTAATTTGGAAATAGATTATTCAGAACAGGTTACTGACATTCGAAACAAGTTGTTCGAAGTTTTTCGTATTTATGAGCGCAGGTTTGGTGGCATTGAAACCCAACCATCAACAGAACTGGAGACATAGTCGGAGCAAACAAGTTGGGCCATTCTCAAACGCCGAAAAAAGGACAAATCAACAAGTACTTCTTCAACCCAAAGATCTGGCCCATCTTCTTGTGCCGAACTGAATAGGTACCTTGAAGCCCAGTTCGATGCTGTCGAAGACAAGAAAGAATTAGATTTGTTGTTATTTTGGAAGTCTTATACCCACAGATATCCGGTTTTGTCACAACTAGCACGTGACCTACTAGTTATCCCCGTGTCCACGGTGTCTTCAGAACAAGCATTCAGCACCAGTGGACGCATAATTGAACCAAGAAGAAGCTGTTTGACTCCGGACATGGTAGAGGTATTAACAAGCCTTCGGGATTGGGAGCATGCTAAAAAGAGGTTGCAAAACCAAACTATAGATAATGAACTTATTCAAAATTTCAACAATCTATATGTTGATGAGGCTTCCGGTTCCGGTAGTAACCAGTTCCAGAACTAGGTTATACTGATACATTTACTTGTAATTTCTAATGCGATTGCACTCTTTTTCCCTTACCAAGTTTTTATCCCACTGGGTTTTTCTTGGTAAGGTTTTTAACGAGGCAATACTGAATTCCATAAGTAAGAAATAAATAAATACTTCTTCATTTCATATTTTCATAACATCATGTATTTATATTTTTTTTACTATTTTATCTTTATTCATTGTTTGAATTATTTTTTTACCAAAAATAATAATTCTATCTAACTACATTTACATAATTCAATTGTTAAATTGATATTAAGCATTTTAATTTTTAATTATGTATTCTATTTTTCACTAGAACCCAAAATGAAAAAGAAATATTAATAAAACAAATAAATAATTTAAAAAAAAAAAAAAAAAAAAAAAAAAAAAAGGGATCCTGGTCCGGCCCACCGGACCGGTCCGCCTGAGCAGTCCGCCGGAAACGGGCCACGTGCCGTGCCGGACCGGCGGTCCGAAAAACGGACCGGACCTAGTCCGGTCCGCCAAATGTGTGGCGCGGACCTGGTCCGGCCCGTTTTTCGAAAACGGTCCAGGCGGGCCGGTCGTATGTGGGCCGGACCACTCCACTTTTACAACACTACATATATGTACACATTTTATACAATTATACTTACCGGTTACCAAGTTACCAACTACTGTAGCTTTTATAGTTTTATTTCAAAATAAAAAAATAAAAACCTACTGCCTCAACCACCCCCACATGAAAATAAATGCGAAGTACACATTAAACAAGTTTTTCCAACAAACTTTGAAAACTTTTTAGTTCAATTTAATTGTTGTGTAATGTTTGGTTGAAAATGGTTTTAGAGAGTGCTACCAACAACACACACCAAACAAGCCTGACGGAAATAGCAATTCCCTCTTATACTATGAGTATTTTCAAAATTCCCTTGTCTTTGTGTAAGGATCTCAATTCTATGACTTCCAAATTTTGGTGGGGTTCGTGTGATGGAAATAGGAAGATAAGCTGGGTGAGCTGAAGGAATCTTTGTCTCCCTAAAAGCCTCGAAGGTTTGGGGTTCAAAGACATCTCTCTTTTCAATCAAGCCATGTTAGCTAAACAAGCCTAGCGGATCTGTTGAGAAAAAATATCTGATATATATATTTTATATAGAAGATATACTCTGTATATAATAGCTTTACTTTTGTATTCCTAAATTGTAGCAAGTCTTATCTTTAGAGCTAGTTTATAGGAGTAAACGTGTAGGCCAATTCTTCTTGTTGTATATGTACACCGTTTGACATCAATGAAAAGTATTCAGTAGAATTATATTATTTTCATGGTATCAGAGCAGAGTTAAAATCCTGACTCAATCCTTGCTGCACTTTGATTTCTCGTGTAGTTTATTTTCATTCTTTTCGCTGCAATGGCCAATGATCAAACACCTCTAGACAAAACTCCTTCCACATCTGGCACATCCGCCTCTGGCACATCCAAGCCAGAAATTTCAATTTCGACCTCCTCTACAGATTCATTAAAAACAGATCTCTCTAACCCCTTTTTCACTCATCATTCAGATCATCCAGGTTTGGTATTGGTTTCCAAGCCTTTGAATGGAGACAACTATTCAGTATGGAAAAGGGCTATGACAATGGCTTTGAATTCAAAAAATAAGTTAGGTTTTGTCAATGGCAGAATCTTGGCTCCTTCAGAAGAAACCGATCCCAATGGTTATGCAACTTGGTCGCGCTGCAATGATATGGTCCACTCATGGATCATCAATACTCTCAGTCCAGAAATCTCAGATAGTGTAATCTACTATGCTACAGCACATGAAGTTTGGGAAGATCTCCGTGAACGATTCTCTCAAAGTAATGCGCCACGTATCTTTGAAATTCAGCGAGATATCGCCTATCATAAACAGGAACAGCTCTCAGTTTCCACTTATTACACAAAGATGAAAGGTTTGTGGGATGAATTGGCTTCTTACAGTGATGCAACAAATGGGGCACAACATGATCAACAAAAATTGATGCAGTTTTTGATGGGTTTGAATGAATCCTACAGTGCTGTTTGTGGACAAATTCTCTTGATGAATCCTCTTCCTTCTGTCCGTCAAGCATATTCTGCCGTTTCTCAGGAAGAAAAAACAGAGACTTCTCGCCACACATACAACTCCAGACTCTAGTGGGAGTGCAGCCATGGTGGTAAGGAACAGCAGTATACCGAATCAGTTTGTTGCAGTAGGAAAAATGGAGCGATCGGACCGTCCTTATAATGGTCCACAGGAAAACTGACGCCATGATCAAGACAAGCGACGCACAGGTTCGTTTCAAGGTAGACCACAATGCACTCATTGTGGGGATATGGGACATTTCATCGAAAAGTGTTACCAGCTGCATGGATATCCATCAGGCCACCCCAAGGCAAGACAGTACTCAAATTCAAACCAAAATCGCTTCAAGAATACTCCTGCAACAAATCATGTCTCTGAAGGGTTAACTAAAAATGAAGAAAAACCGCTGGTGACCGGAATTTCAGAAGCGCAACTCTAGCAACTCTTGTCTCTCCTAGGTGACAAAAATACAACTACTGGTTCACAGGCTCATGCCACCATATCAAAGCCAGGTTTGTCCAAAGTTGTTTCCCGCAATTGGATAATTGACAGCGGGGCAACATACCACATCTCTTCATCTCCTAAATTATTCTTGCACAAGAATAAAAATAGTTCGTTATCTCCAGTGTTATTACCTAGCGGAGAAAAGGCTAATATTGTTGCAAAAGGATCGTTGCCTCTGAATTCCATATATTACTTACATGATGTATTGTGTGTGCCTACATTCAAAGTAGATTATTATCGGTTTATCGCTTGACAAGAAATTTGAACTGCTCAGTGACTTTTTTCCCATATTGGTGTGTTTTGCAGTATCTGGCTACGAGGAGGACGATTGGTTTGGGTAAGCAGCGTGATGGATTGTATTACTTGGTGGCGTTAGCAACACAAAAATCCATAAACAGTCCACCTCTCTCCTCGCATAATCAACCAATCTGCAACCTCACCACAACATCCACCGATCTCTGGCATAACTGATTAGGGCATTTGTCTTCATCTCATTTAGGTTTTATTGCTAAAAAATTTCTGAATGTTTCAATTCAATCCAATAATAAATGTCATGTTTGTCCTATGGCTAAGTAATGTCGTTTGCCTTTTAGTTCTAGTTCAATTTCCTCTGTACAAGCATTTGACATTATTCATTGTGATATTTGGGGATGTTATAAACATCCTTCACTCTCTGGTGCCCACTATTTCTTACCATTGTGGATGATTATACACGTTTCACTTGGATTTTTTTGATGCGACACAAAGATGAAGCACAATCGATTTTAAAAACAATTTTTTAGCTATGTTTTCACTCAATTAACATCTCGCATTAAAAATTTTCGCAGTGACAATGGTGGTGAATTTCTTTCACTTCGTTCTTTTTTTAATGAAAATGGTGTTATTTCCAACATTCATGTGTTTACACGCCCCAACAAAATGGGGTTGTGGAACGCAAACATCGTCACATTTTGCAAGTGGCCCGCGCTTTAAAATTCCATGCTCATCTTCCTACCCAATTTTGGGGGGAATGTGCTCTTACTGCAGTACACATCATTAATCGATTACCTACACCCGTCCTTTCTTTCAAACTCCTTTTGAGTGTCTTTACTCAAAACCTCCTCCGTTCCATCATCTTCGTGTTTTTGGATGTTTAGCTTATGCTACCAATGTTGTATTTCACACAAATTCAACACTCGTGCCATGGCTTGTATTTTATAGGTTATCCTTGAAACTAAATACGCGGTGTGTATAATATAAAGCTAGGAGGGAAGGGGGGGGGGGGGGGGGGGGGGGGGGGGTGAATAGATTTTATCAAATATTACCCAATTTTCACATGCAAGTCAATATTACGAAAATGCCACTACTAGTCAAAAATACAAGCAAATGTAATATAGTGTGGAATTAAAAATGACACTTGATGTATACGTGGAAACCAACCACTGGGAAAAAAACCACGGGCTGTTTAGTGCGCCACACTCGGAACTCGAAATCACTAATTGAAATGAAGTTTACAACCTATGTAGACCTCGTCTAACACTCGGTCTGTAACCCCTCACTTCTACCCTGCGGGCCGTTATTAGCAACCCTATTCCAATTTGTGCCTAAGCACTCTTAGCCCCAAGACTTACTTCTCAATGAAGAGAAACAACCTAAGTGAATATGTATGAATATTCAAAATGCAAAATAGAGCTAGGCTACTCTATATGCTTATCTAGGATAATGATTTACAATTAAAAACAATCCTAGATATAAATGGCTAGATGACGGCTTAGCTAATCAAGTTAATTAAAAACCTAATTAACTATCACAATACAACACCCAATCATTTTCATCACAAATAATCTCTAACTTGTATCTAGCATATAATCAAAAGCATACAAGTAATTAAAGAGATGTATAATATGGAAAACACTAAAGAAATATGAAATTAGTGAAGAACATACCAAATAAGATGTGATGATTCAAAACCATGCATGGATCAATTCTATGGAGGCATAGAAGATCAAATATGAAATTGATGCAAAAGTGGTTTGATTTGAGTGGTTAAAAATGAGTTCTTGATTTGATTTTTCTCAAAAATCTCTCTTGAAAGTTTAGGGTTCTAAGTGATCAAAGAACTTCTTCAGATAATGAGAAAGTAAGATATTTATAGACATCAAGAATTGGGCATGTGAAAAGACAAGTTTGCCCCTGAAACGCACCAATCGGCGGTTTCAAACAGGCCAGGCCGCCGTTCTTGACCGTCGAATTGAACCCAAGAAGAACAAGGGAACATCGGCGGTTTCAATCGGCGGTTTCATGACCGCCGTTCCAACCGCCGAATCAGACCTGATTGATTTAATCTCTCGGTCTGAAACGGCGGTTTCGTTCGGTGGCCAGGCCGCGATCATAACCGCCGATCACCAACAGAGGTGAAAACCAAGGAGAAGCCAAGGGCATTCTCCATAGGCGGTCTTCGCGCGAAACCAAGCACTCATTAGTGCAAGCGCGGACGTTTCCGAACAATGTCGAGAAATGAATTATCAAGCACATATACACACAACATCATACAACAATAAGGTGCAAGTGGGAATGTGACATGTGAAAGAAAAATGCAC